>JAKSXO010000061.1:1199437-1581937 GCA_024509115.1 Crotalus helleri | reverse complement strand
ATTGGAAGGCTGCTATCATGTCCCCCCTCGTCCTTCTCTTCATTAAACTAGATGTCCCCAATTCCAGCAACCGTTCCTTATATGTTTTAGCCTCCAGTCCCCGGATCCTCTTTGTTGCTCTTCTCTGCACTCTTTCTAGAGTCTCAACATCTTTTTTACATCATGGTGACCAAAACTGGATGCCGTATTCCAAGTGTGGCCTTACCAAGGCCTTGTAAAGTGGTATTAAGACTTTACGTGATCTTGAGTCTGTCCCTCTGTTAATGCAGCCCAGCATTGTGTTGGCTTTTTTGGCAGCTGCAGCACATGACTGGCTCCTATTTAAGGGATCATCCACTAGGACTCCGAGGTCCCTCTCACAGTTACTACTATTGAGCAAGGTACCCCCTATACTATATGTGTACATTTGGTTTTTCTTGCCTGGATGTAGAACCTTACTTTTTTCACCATTGAATTTCATTTTGTTAATTAGTGCCCAGTGTTCAAGTCTGTCCAGATCCTCCTGTATCCTAAGCCTGTCTTCTGGAGTGTTGGCTATTCCTGCCAGCTTGGTGTCGTCTGCAAATTTGATGAGTTCCCCATCTATCCCCTCGTCCAGATCATTGATGAAGATGTTGAAGAGCCCTGGGCCCAGAACAGAGCCCTGGGGCACCCCACTACACACTTCCCTCCATGTAGATGCAATTTTACTTATTTATTTATTTGCAAATAATTCAAGGTGGGGAACATATCTAATACACTTTCCTCCTGCTCTTTTCCCCAGAACGACAACCCTGTGAGGTAAGCTGGGCTGAAAAAACCATGGCTTTTATGCCCAAACCTGGACTAAAACAGTCTCCAGCTTTCTTGCCTGATGCCTTAACCCAGTGGTGGCGAACCTATGGCACGCGTGCTAGAGGGGGCACTCAGAGCCCTTTCTGTGGGCACGTGCGCCTTGCTCTTTGGCTAAGTTTTCACCAGGAAAAGGCCATTTTCCAAGCCCCTTTCTGGCAAAAATGGAGCCGAATTGAGAGCAATCCTGAGAAAACAAGGATGTCAAAGGACAGCGCAGTTAGTTCTGAAAATGAAATCCTTAAAAGTGTGGAATTGTCCGCCAGATAATTTTAAGTCAATGAAAGCACTTGGGATTGCTTTCCTTACTTTGTTTGGATCATCTTATGCTTGTGAACAGCTGTTTTCAGCTTTGAATTATATCAAATCTGACACCAGAAACAGGCTAACAGACGACCTGAGTGCTGCATGTGTTGCTCTCAAACTTACAAAGTATGAGCCAAGGTTGGACAAATTATTAGCATGCATACAACAGCAAAAATCACATTAATGTTCAAAAGCATGCCAAATGCAAACTTTTACCTTTCAATAAAAAGTTGCTTGTATCATTGAAAGCTTGGTTATTGTGTTTTTCTTTTAAGGCAAAACATGTTAATGTATGCGTTGTTTTTTCTAAACTAAAACCTCAGTACTCAGGTTAAACTGCCGGGCGATAAATAAGTGGGTTTTGGGTTGCAGTTTGGGCACTCAGTCTCTAAAAGGTTTGCTATCGCTGCCTTAACCACTAGGCCAAACTACACCAATTATCAATTTGTTCTTCTTTCCAGCAATTCCTAATAGAAGAAAAGGTGTACATACATGTACACATGCAGCTACACATACATACAGCTATTCAGCTATTGCATGACCAGCTTTCATGCTTAAATATTTTAATCTTTGGATTCGGTTAACCTGCGTAAAATGTCAAAACATTTACAAACATTTTAAGGGACAGCGATATACCGTTAGCCATTTTTCCAAACATCTAAATATGTTTTGAAAGGATAGGGCAATCTACACTTTGCACAACAGGGCTTTTGCCAGAAAATATTTACAGATTTTTGGCTCCACAAAGAGCACAGTTCCGTCAAAAACTAAATACACATCACTCTTTATGATGTTATATAAATGTTTCCCCTTTTTAAAACATATTTAAATTGAATACTCTTTGCCCACGTAGGAAAATAAAATAAGGGATAAGCTAAATTCCTTACTCATATAATTAAAAAAAGGAATAATCCTAATTTAAAAATTATCAACTCTGATTTAAAATAAACTTCCGTCTTTCCAAGAAGGAACTGTCATGAAAAAGGAGATTTTTCTAGACTATTAAAGTTTGGCAAAATACAAATCAAGAAAAAGGCCTAGGATTATCTTTGCCCGGAAGAAGAGAAAAAAAAATTAAGGAAAAGTCTTAGGGACATCTGATAAAAGTAGTGAACTTCCAAAATTAGTCCTATTTTATACAGACCGCTACCTAATTCTTGCATTTGGCTTAATGAGAAATTTAGAGGCTCTTTCATAGCCAAAATGTCACTGAAATTTTCAGCAGTTTGAATATAACCCCAATGCTGGCTGTGGAATTCTGGGAGTTGAAGTCCACATGCCTTAAAATTGTCAAGGTTGAGAAACACTGCCATAGTGTTTTCAGCTGAATTTCATATGGCCAAAACAAAACCAAAAAAAATCTCATGGACATCATTTTTTTGAACAGAAAAAAATAATGGGTGGCAGGAAAAACAAACATGACCAATAAGGAAAAAATTAACATGCCAGCCAACAGACCATCATAAAAACAAATGTTTCTTGAGATCCCCACGTGTCTCCCGACAAAATAAGAACAACCATAATTTTAGCATTCTAATTTTCACATTCATTCCAAAAGTAGTCCACAACCCAGTGGTAAATATGTGATTTAACTAACCTGTGTTCGTTAAAATACAGTTCTTAGTAGATTATTATCTTGGGCACGTCCTTTGCAAAAGCAAGAAAACTGAAGAAATACAGTTATCTCTTGAACAGTTTGGAAAAACGTTCTTGGAATCATATCAAAGAGAGTGAAAAACGGTTCACCTTAACCTCACAATCAGAGGTTAAGGGGGAAAAAAACATTTAATTCAGCCTCCGTAAATATAGGACCTTCCAGACAGATGGATAACCTTTATTGACATTTTTTTTTTTACTGTGGGCACAATGGCACACATTAGAAATGAAATGTAGTTGCCTGGTCTCAAAGTGTACAAAGAGGGAGTCAAGCTATTCTCCAAAGCGACCAAAGGCAGGACAAGAAGCAACGGATGGAAACTCATCAAGGAGAGAAGCAACCTGGAACTAAGGAGAAACTTCCTGAAAGTGAGAACAATTAACCAGTGGAACTACCTGCCTCCAGAAGCGGTGAATGCTCCAACACTGGAAGTTTTTAAGAAGAGACTGGACAGCCCTTTGTCTGAAATGGTGTAGGGTCTCCTGCCTGAGCAGGGGGTTGGACTAGATGACCAATATCTCAGGGGCTGCCCCAAAGAAAAGGGAGTGAAGCTGTTCTCCAAGGCGCCTGAAGGCAGGAGAAGAAGCAACGGATGGAAACTCATCAAGGAGAGAAGCAACCTGGAACTAAGGAGAAACTTCCTGACAGTGAGAACAATTAACCAGTGGAACAACCTGCCTCCAGAAGCGGTGAATGTTCCAACACTGGAAGTTTTTAAGAAGAGACTAGACAGCCATTTGTCCGAAATGGTATAGAGGGGTGGACTAGATGATCTCCAAGGTCCCTTCCAACATCATCATCATCATCATCATCATCATTATTATTATTACTACACACATTTGAACATACTCTATGCAACATATCTATAGACCTACACCCTTACAGGTAAGAAACAAATTTAGAATAAAGTTTGAAAGACTTCCAGGGATCACTGTTACAGCTACAGTCACCATGCCCCATTAAGCAGCACTGCTTCCTCTTTTGCGGAGAAAGCTCTATTGAATGGCTGCACATTTTAAAAACAACAGGCTGAAGAAGGTGCTGGAGGCTTCAACCTGGACCCAACAGGCGTTGAACTCAATGGGGCTTCTCCATGAGTAGGCAGGCGATTCACCACGACTGGGAAAAGTCCAGTTGCTCTGCCTGTGTTTTTTTTTTTTTTTTGTCATCCATGCACAAAGCAAGCCAAGAAACTGGAGTTTTCCTAGTTCCAAATAGCGCATGCAAATTATGACTTACTTACTCAGGGGCTGCCCCAAAGAAGAGGGAGTCAAGCTACTCTCCAAAGCAGCTGAAGGCAGGACAAGAAGCAACAGATGGAAACTCATCAAGGAGAGAAGCAACCTGGAACTAAGGAGAAATTCCCTGACAGTGAGAACAATTAATCTGTGGAACTACCTGCCTCCAGAAGCTGTGAATGCTCCAACACTGGAAGTTGGAGGATAGGATAGCAGCCTTTCAATATCTCAGGGGCTGCCCCAAAGAAGAGGGAGTCAAGCTACTCTCCAAAGCCCCTGAAGGCAGGACAAGAAGCAACGGATGGAAACCAATCAAGGGGAGAAGCAACCTGGAATTAAGGAGAAATTTCCCGACAGTTAGAACAATTAACCAGTGGAACTACCTGCCTCCAGAAGTTTTGAATTCTCCAACACTGGAGGTTTTTAAAAAGAGACTGGACAGCCATTTGTCCGAAATGGTATAGGGTTTCCTGCCTGAGCAGGGGGTTGGACTAGGTGACCTCTAAGGTCCCTTCCAACTCTATTATTATTATTAACAACCTGCCTTCAGAAGCAGTGAATGCCGCAACACTGGAAGTCTTTAAGAAGAGACTGGACAGCCATTTGTCTGAAATAGTATAGGGTTTCCTGCCTGAGCAGGTGGTTGGACTAGATGACCTCCAAGGTCCTTTCCAACTCTATTATTATTATTATTATTATTATTATTATTATTATTATATTAACAACCTGCCTCCAGAAGCAGTGAATGCTGCAACACTGGAAGTCTTTAAGAAGAGACTGGACAGCCGTTTGTCTGAAATGGTATAGGGTTTCCTGCCTGAGCAGGGGGTTGGACTAGGTGACCTCTAAGGTCCCTTCCAACTTTATTATTGCTGTTGTCGTCGTCTTAAGAACCAGGAAGCCCAACACTTTTAGCAAACAGTAAGACTGAAGTCTCCACAGAGATTCTCAATTATCCAGGTCCTCGTTGTCCCAAAGGTGCTTTTTTCCAAGAAATAATTGGACTTTCTTTTGTTTTTTTCCTTGAAAAGTCCAGTTGAAAAAAGCACCTTTGGGAGTGGAACTGAAGCTAAAACTGTATTGCATTCTAAGAAAAACCCTTCCCCTTCTTTCGTTGCTGGGAGGGTTGATTCATAAACGTGGAAAGCGGGCAAAGCCTCCAGCCCATCTATCCATTCGCCAATCTCAGGAAATACAATCAGGGACCTACACAGCGGGCGGCCGCCACCATCCAATCTGCCCCGTATCATCAGCTGATAGCCACCCATGACATTTCCCCAGCTCACAAAAATAAAATCTCCAATCCGGCGGAATAAAAGCCTATGGAACAAGGGAGACGGGGAGACAGGCCAAAAAAATAAAATAAAAAAATCACATTCTAAACTCCAACGTTTCAGAAAGATTCTGGGAACCAGTAAGTTAGCTTTGTTAAAAATCGGAAACGGAAGGCTTCTCCTTCACACAGCAATTAATAAAACAAACAGAAGGTAATAAACTGTAAAAGGAAAGGGGGAAAAAAAACCAAATTAAAACAGGCTGGGACTCTCCGAGCAGGGTGGAAACATTATTTTTCCTTAATTAACCGCATTAACAAGGCAGGAGCCTTCCGCCTGGTTAAATAAAGTGGGAAGCTCGGAAAATAGTAATAAACCCCCTTTCAGACCAAACAGCAGAGCCGGGAAGATCATCCTACCTCACTAATTCTTCCTTTTTGCCTTTCCTCCGGTGCTGGCAACTGGTAAAATGTGCTGCCTGGTTTTAATCACACCTCTGCCCAAAAGCCATTCTCTCGGAGCGCTTGGAACAGACTGTAGTAGTGGCTTCTCCTCCTCATTTGCTGGAGGAAAGTTAAACCCTTCTAGGAGCGGTTTGCAAGTTTCCCTCCCACTCCTTCCTTTCAACCCAAAGAATTTGGCACCCGGCCCTGCTGTCCACCTGTACCGACAGCGGCTGGACGCTATGCGAAGGAAGCCGGCCCTGGGAAGAATTTGGATGCTCGGCTCTTCCCACCAGCTGGTTGCCGATTAGCTCTCTTTTTCTTCAAGAAGACCCGGTTTTGTCTCACTTTGCTAGTAGGCAAAGGGAGAGAGGGAGAGGGAGGGAGGGACAGAGGGAGAGGAAGAGAGAGGGAGGGAGGGGGAGAGAAGGAAGGAGGGAGGGGACACAGAGGGAGAGGGAGGGAGAGAGGGAGAGGGAAGGAGAGAGAGAGGGAGGGAGAGAGGGAGAGGGAAAGGGAGGGAGAGAGGGAGAGGAAGAGAGAGAGAGAAAGAGGGAGAGAGAGAGGGAGAGAGAGAGGGAGGGAGCGAGAAGTAGAGGGAGAGAGAGGGGGAAAGGGAGGGAGAGGGAAGGAGAGAGGGAGAGGGAGAGAGAAGGAGGGAGGGAGAGAGAGGGGGAGAGAGAGAGGAAGAGTGGGGAGAGCGAAGGAGAGAGAGCGAGAAAAAGAGGGAGAGAGGGAGCGGGAGAGAGGGAGAGGGGAGGAGGGAGAGAGAAAGCGGGAGACAGAGACAGAGAGAGGGAAAGAGAGAGAGGGAGAGGGAGGGAGAGAGGGAGAGGGAAGGAGAGAGAGAGGGAGGGAGAGAGGGAGAGGGAAAGGGAGAGAGAGAGGGAGAGGAAGAGAGGGAGAGAAAGAGGGAGAGAGAGAGGGAGAGAGGGAGGGAGCGAGAAGTAGAGGGAGAGAGAGGGGGAAAGGGAGGGAGAGGGAAGGAGAGAGGGAGAGGGAGAGAGAAGGAGGGAGGGAGAGAGAGGGGGAGAGAGAGAAAAAGAGTGGGGAGAGCGAAGGAGAGAGAGCGAGAAAAAGAGGGAGAGAGGGAGCGGGAGAGAGGGAGAGGGGAGGAGGGAGAGAGAAAGCGGGAGACAGAGACAGAGAGAGGGAAAGAGAGAGGGAGAGGGGAAGAGAGAGAGGGAGAGGGAGGGAGGGAGAGGGAAGGAGAGAGAGAGGGAGAGGGAAAGGGAGGGAGAGAGGGAGAGGAAGAGAGAGAGAGAAAGAGGGAGAGAGAGGGGGAAAGGGAGGGAGAGGGAAGGAGAGAGGGAGAGGGAGAGAGGAGGGAGAGAGAGGGGGAGAGAGAGAGGAAGAGTGGGGAGAGCAAAGGAGAGAGAGCGAGAAAAAGAGGGAGAGAGGGAGCGGGAGAGAGGGAGAGGGGAGGAGGGAGAGAGAAAGCGGGAGACAGAGACAGAGAGAGGGAAAGAGAGAGGGAGAGGGGAAGAGAGAGAGGGAGAGAGAGGGAGAGAGAGAGAGCAAGGAAAAGAGGGAGGAGAGAGAGCGGGAGAGAGGAGGGAGGGAGAGACAGA
The DNA here is from genome assembly GCA_024509115.1 of Crotalus helleri. Classification (NCBI taxonomy): domain Eukaryota; kingdom Metazoa; phylum Chordata; class Lepidosauria; order Squamata; family Viperidae; genus Crotalus; species Crotalus helleri. The sequence continues at coordinate 1,574,617 of JAKSXO010000061.1, read as the reverse complement.
AAAAGCGGGAGACTGGGAGAGAGGGAAAGAGATAGAGAGGGAGAGGAAGAGAGGGAGAGAGAGAGATTTATTAAAGTCAATCTAAAATTTCAATCCGGTGCCATTATTCCATGCCAATCGTGGTTTTTGTCCTTGCTATCCACCGGCTCCAACCAAACCACTAAGAAAATTAAAAACGAACGAGGGGATTGCTAGGATGACAGTGGCAACATATAATGCATAGAATAAATCGGGGGATGCAGAAGCTGACCAGAAGCTGCTGGTGGCAAGGAGAGATTTGGATGCTCGAAGGCAGGGATCTCCAACCTTGGCCATTTTAAGACTCGTGGACTTCAACTCCCAGAATTCCCCAGAACTGGCTGGGGAATTCTGGGAGTTGAAGTCCACGAGTCTTCAAGTTGCCGAGATCGGAAAGCCTTGCTTTAAGGAACTTGACTTTCTGGGAGGGAGAGAAAATTGTGTCTGGTTTCACATTACCGGCTCAAGAAGAGGTATCCAAGATTATTTGAATAAATGTAAATAACTGAGCAGAAACAGGGGAATGTTGGTTCGGGAAAGACACAAGGGATCAGGGCTTTAGTATTCTGAGCTTTTGGACCCGTGCTGGAGACCATGCTCAAGGAATTTCCCTCTCACCAGAAATTGCCCATGAGAATAAAATAGAATAGAGCTGGAAGGGACCTTGGAGGTCTTCTAGTCCAGCCCCCACTCAAGCAAGAGAACCTATACCAGGGGTAGGCACCCTTGGTTCTTTTATGACTCGTGGACTTCAACTCCCAGAATTCCTGAGCCAGCCATGCTGAGGGGAAAGGGAGAGGTTTCCAAGCTGAGCCAGGCTGGCTCAGGAATTCTGGGAGTTGAAGTCCACGAGTCATGAGGGGGCCATATTTCCCCCATGCTGGCTCAGGAATTCTGGGAGTTGAAGTCCACGAGTCATAAAAGAGCCAAGGTTGCCTACCCCGTCCTATACCATCTCAAGACAGGTGAATGTCCAGTCTCTTCTTAAAAACCTCCAGTGATGGAGTGCCCATGATTTCTGGTGGCAAGCTGTTCCACCGGTTAATTAAGTTTCTCCTTAATTTCAGGTTGGTTCTCTCTTTGGTCAGTTTCTAACCATTGTTTCTCCTCCTGCCCTCTGGTGCTTTGGGGAATAACGTGACCCCCTCCTCTTCTTTGCGGCAGCCCCTCAAATACTGGAACTCTGCTATCTTGTCTCCCCTCTTTCTTCTTTTCTTTAGACTTTAGAGAAGTTCCTTGAGGATGGTCACCAGCACAAATGTCCAGAAGATTAAACCTCTGGTCCGCTGGATTGGATTTGGCAATCCTTCTCCTAACCACTTTTCCAAAAATCCCCAAATCCTCCAATACAACAGTGGAGATCCGGAGGTGTGGAGCAAGTGACAGAGGAATTTGGGAACCAAAGCGCTAATGGAGAAACCCAACACCGACAGCAGAGGTTGGCGAACAGGCTTCAAGGGAAAGGATGCTCTCCACGCTGCGCAAACACCTCTGTGGTCATGCCCACAACATCTTTCCTCACGTTACCTCCCCGAGTAATGGGTGGCAAAGCATGACAGGAATGGTACATCCTGAAGGACGGGTGGCACGTTGGAGCTTAAAGGAGGAGGGAAGCTGCTTTTACTCAAGTCCACGTAAGGATGACTTCAGGGTGGGGAAGAAGGCACGGCCACGCCATGCCAGGGGAGGGTGGCAAGGCATGGCAGTGACATGACCAACTGCCAAGGAGAAAAGGGCCTGCCTAGACTCGTGAACTCAAATCACCCTGGCAGAAAACCTGAAAACACACACACACACACACACACACACACACACACACACACACACACACACACATATGCAGGAAGTTTTTCAGACAGACATTTTTAACTGCTATATTGCAGTTTTACTTTTTACAATCTCTTTTGCCTTGCAGCCCCCCCACTAGGGGCATTAAGCAGGCTCAAGTCGCAACTGCGAAACATTACAAATCCAAATTTCTTTTTCTGACAAAGAGTTAAAGAATTAAATTGGGAGACTAAGATGGCCATTTCGAGCTCATAATGAGCTCGAAATGGCCATCTTAGCCTCCCAATTTAATTCTTTAACTCTTTGTCAGAAAAAGAAATTTTATTTATTTATTTATTTATGAGACTTATGTACCGCTTTAAGTGCAGGCACTCTCTAAGCGGTGTACACCAGTAAGCAATGTATATATATATTTACATTGCCCCCAACAATCTGGGTCCTCATTTTACCTACCCCGGAAGGATGGAAGGCTGAGTCAACCTTGAGCCGGTGAGATTTGAACCGCTGACCTGCTGAACACAGTCAGCTAAAGTGGCCTGCAGTACTACACTCTAACTGCTGTGCCATCTCGGCTCATAATATATATATGTCATTAAAAATACGATTCCTGGGTATACTCATACTACAAAAAACAAACCAAACATGAACACCAGGAAAAATTTAAACTAGAAAAGTTTAATAAGTTACCAAGCTTTCGTCGGAAAACTACCGACATCGTCAGGGCTTCATGCTAGTCAACGACCAGGTCCAGGAGCCGAGTGCAAACACTGATCAACCCCATAAAAGTCTCTCTCAATGACTAGCATGAAGCCCTGACGATGTCGGTAGTTTTCCGACGAAAGCTTGGTAACTTATTAAACTTTTCTAGTTTAAAATTTTCCTGGTGTTCATGTTTGGTTTGTTTTTTGTTTTTATATATATCTGTAGAATTTTGTCTTGCACGGACATATAAGTCTGTGAAGCAGCAAGACGGGACAAGGGAGCAGACATGCATCATAATGAAAGGGCTCCTCCCTTAACATATTTGTGTGCCACATCACAACCCATGTACAGAGAGGCTCTCTGCTGCCAGCAGGAACACTACAATGCCTGCTTTGTTGTTCTGACGGGGCTCCGGTTAAGTTGCAGACACCTTTGCTTGCATCCATCACAACCCCGGGTATTGCCCTTCAGCAGCTTTGCTTTACAAATCCGAAGGATTGCTGGTCTGAATGCCATACCCCAGACTGTAAATATTGGAAAGCTTGCAAAAAAATGTGTACATCTTTGTCAGCGCTCTAAACGACCACTTATCCACCTAGAGGGAATTGGCCCCCCAAAATGAGATCTTAGGAGCAGAATTCAAACATCTGACTGTCTGGCGCCCTCTGTGGTGACAAGGGTGAACTTCGGGTAAATAATAATAACAACAATAATAAAGTTGGAAGGGACCTTGGAGGTCATCTAGTCCAACCCCCTGCTCATTTATGGCTGTTTGGAGTGTCCTGCAGTCAGAGAACCACATTTTACCATGATTTTGCCGAAAACTGGGTTTGCTTTCACTTTGGGGAAAAACTATGCCCATAGCAAACCATTGGTTCACTTAATGACTGCAGTGTTCACTTAACAAACATTGGAAAACAACCGATATGCCGTTGGACGACAATGGGCACCCTCCATGACAGTTGTTCGTTGAGGACTAACTTTATTTAGAATAGAATAGAACAGAATAGAACAGAAGAGGATAGAATAGAATAGAATAGGATAGGATAGGATAGAATAGAATAGAATAGAATAGAATAGAATAGAATAGAATAGAATAGGATAGAAAATATGGAATGGAATGGAATGGGATGGGATGGGATGGGATAGGATAGAATAGAATAGAATAGAAAATATGGAATGGAATGGAATAGAATAGAATAGAATAGAATAGAATAGAATAGAATAGAATAGAATATAGAATAGAATAGAATAGAATAGAATAGAATATAGAATATAGAATAGAATAGACTAGAATAGAATAGAATAGAATAGAATAGGAATAGAATAGAATAGAAAATATGGAATGGAATGGGATGGGATAGAATAGAATAGAAATGAATAGAGAAGGAATGGAATGGGATGGGATGGGATAGGATAGGATAGAATAGAATAGAAAATATGGAATGGAATAGAATAGAATAGAATATAGAATATAGAATATAGAATAGAATAGAATAGAATAGAATAGAAAACATGTAATGTAATGTAATGGAATAGAATAGAAAACATGGAATAAAAAAGCTGGAATGTAATGGAATAGAGTAGAAAACATGGAATGGAATGGAATGGAATAGAGCTGGAAGGGACCTTGGAGGTCTTCTAGTCCAGCCCCCTGCTCAAGCGGGAGAACCTATACCAGTGATGGCAAACCTTTTAGAGACCGAGTGCCCAAACTGCAACCCAAAACCCACATGCATCGAGTGCCAGGTGGGTGTGGCCCCTGGCTGGGTGTGGCCCATTGGGTGGGCGTGGCCAATTGGGTGGTAACGGCACACTGGGTGGGACTAAAAAATTCAACCAATCAATTCCAACTTTACAAAATCTTTTTTTTTCCTGCGAGAAGTTGAAATTGACTGATTGACCCTTTTTTTTTTTTTTTTGCACACGGCGGCAGAGGCCTAAAGCGAAAAGGTTTTATAAAACCCTGCTGAAGGCCTAGGACTGGGGCGACGGCACACGTGCCCACGGAGGGGGCTCTGCGTGCCGCCTCTGGCACCCGTGCCGTAGGTTCTCCACCACGGCCCTATAACATCTCAGACAAGTGACTGTCTAGCCCAGTGGTTCTCAACCTGTGGGTCGGGACCCCATTTGGGGTCGAACAACCATTTCACGGGGGTCGCCAAACAACACAGTCCGCCATTTTTTTCCCCCTTTGCCTTGGCTATGCTACTCCCTTTTATTCGGTTGGCTTTTGAAAGCCAATAGAATAGACTCTCTTGAATAGAGTCTAATTCTATTGGCTTTCCAAAGCCAATAGGAATTGTCCAGGCTGTCTCTGCCCTGCTGAGCCCGCCCAAAGTCCTATTCTGCAAACGGTGCTGCACCAGTTGAGTAGTCCTCGACTTACGACCCGTTGAGTAGTCCTCGACTTACGACCGGTTGGGGGTCACGGCATTAAAAAGGTTGAGAACTAGCCTCTTCTTAAAAACCTCCAGTGATGGAGCGCCCACGATTTCTGGTGGCAAGCTGTTCCACTGGTTGATTGTCCTCACTGTCAGGAAGTTTCTCCATAATTCCAGGTTGCTTGTCTCTGACCCCCTCCTTTTCTTTGTGGCAGCCCCTCAGATACTGGAACACTGCTATCATGTCTCCCCTATTTCTTCTTTTCTCTAGACTAGCCAAAGTCAAGTCCCGCAGTTGTTCTTCGTATGTTATAGTCTCCAGGCCTTGGATCATCTTAGTTGCTCGTCTCTGATTTTTTTCCAAACTCTCAACATCTTTTTTGTGACAAGATGACCAAAATTGGCTGCAGTATTCCAGGTGGGGCCTCACTGGGGCTTTGTAAAATGGTACTAATATTCGCGTGATCTTAATTCTATGGCTATGTTTATGCAAGGCAGGATTGTGTTAGCTTTTTTGGCTGCTGCTGCACACGGCTGCCTCACGGTCAAGTGACCGTCCATTAGGACTCCAAAAACAGTTGCTGTTTTTAAGCCAGGTCTTGCCTATATTTATAATGCATTGAAGTATGTTAATCTAGAAGGCCAGTGTTCAATTAGGAAAAGTCACAACCAAAAGCAGGCAATTTACAGTGACACTGAAATTAACAGAAGCAACAAAAGCTGAAGTGGGCCAGAAACCGACGGAACATGGTCAAACTATAGTTGTGTCTTTGTTAATATTGGCTCTGCTGACACAACATGCTGAATCAAGTCAATTAAATGCTTAATCAAGCCCTGCATTTGCATCATGGGCTAAGCTTGGTTAGTTTTATCCTGATTGTTAGGGGGTAGCAATTTGTTTGACTGATTGTTTGCTTAACCTGAATGATTCAGAATATTGTGCAAAGTCAGGAAATGGATTAACTCAATAATAAGGTTGAGGGCGTTACACAAATGTAGCCATTATCAACTGTATTTTAGGGCTTATATCATCATTTTCTTATGTTTCCTGCCTTGGAGATCTACCTATTTGCAGCAATCGTACATCTTTGTGTGTGTTATATATGGGCAAGCTTTGAGAGCAAGCAACTAAATTTCATTTTTAATATAGTAAAAATGACAATAAAGGTTATCTATCTATCTATCTATCTATCTATCTATCTATCTATCTATCTATCTATCTATCTATCTATCTATCTATCTATCTATCTATCTATCTATCTATCTATCTATCTATCTAGAAAAAAGTAAGGTTCTACATTTAGGCAAGAAAAACCAAATGCACAGGTATAGTATAGGGGGTACCTTGCTCAATAGTAGTGAGAGTGATCTCGGAGTCCTAGTGGACAATCCTTTAAACAGGAGCCAGCAGTGAGCTGCAGCTGCCAAAAAGGCCAACACGGTGCCGGGCTGCCTTAACAGAGGGACAGAATCAAGATCAGATGAAGGGTTAATACCATTTTACAAGGCCTTGGTAAGGCCACACTTGGAATATGGCATCCAGTTTTGGTCACCGCGATGTAAAAAAGATGTTGAGACTCTAGAAAGAGTACAGAGAAGAGCAACAAAGATGATTAGGGGACTGGAGGCTAAAACATACAAGGAGCGGTTGCTGGAATTGGGTATGTCTAGTTTAACGAAGAGAAAGACCAGATGGGACAGGATAGCAGTCTTCCAGTATCTCAGGGGTTACCTCAAAGAAGAGGGAGTCAAGCTCTTCTCCAAAGCACCTGAAGGCAGGACAAGAAGCAACGGATGAAAACTCATCAAGGAGAGAAGCAACCTAGAACTAAGGAGAAACTTCCTGACAGTGAGGACAATCAACCAGTGGAACAACTTGCCACCAGAAATCGTGCTCCATCACTGGAGGTTTTTAAGAAGAGACTGGACAGTCACTTGTTTGAGATGGTATGAGTCCTCCTGTGAGCAGGGGGCTGGATTAGAAGACCTCCAAAGTCCCTTCCAGCTCTGCTCTACTCTACTCTATATTCCAACATTCCAACATTCTATTCTATTCTATTCTATTCTAAATGCTGGCTCATTGATGATCGAATCACAGTTTATTCTATTAATGTCTGGATTCACACAACTACCTCTTAAGTACAGAGATTCAATTCGCACAGCACGCCAGGCTAAAATGTGTTTGGCCACTTTGTGATATATTCTAACCACCCAGTGCGATATTAAGATTTCAAGGGTGTCAACTAGGATGACGGTTATCAAAGAGTGGGTCACACCTCTAGATGGTTTATTTTGCAAGAAACTCAGGGCAAACAGGGAGAGGCTGAACTTTACCCACTTTGACCTACCAGGCTTTGGCTTTTATTGTTTATTCATATCAGCACCAAGGGGAAAACCTTAAACCGGTGCCACCACCTCTGAAGGCGGACGCCATTTTGTTCAGTTCAAAGTCTTTGACTTCAGGTCACAGCTGGCTTGTGAGAAATTCGGGAGGACTCTATAGAGCGTCCCGGACTTAACAGCAGTTCGTTTAGTGACCGTTCAAAGTCACAATGGCACTGAAGGAAGTGACACATGGACCACTGCAGCATCCCCAGGATCAAAATTCAGTTATTTGGCGACTGGCTTGTATTTATGATGGCTGCAGCGTCCTGGGATCCCCCCTTTCGCGACCGTATGACAAGCAAAGGGAACGAGGTCCTCTCTTAGAATCGTATTTCCTATCTAAACTCTATGCTCTATGTCTTAAACCAGGGGTCTTCCAACCTGGCCCTTTTATGACTGGTGGACTTCAACTCCCAGAATTCCTCAGTCGGCCATTTTGATGAAACTGCAGGCTTGGATCCAGACCAGGGGCCTTCCAACTTGGCCCTTTGAGGACTGGTGGACTTCAACTCCCAGAATTCCTCAGTCGGCCATTTTGATGAAACTGTGGGCTTCGATCCAGACCAGGGGTCTTCAAACTTGGCCCTTTGATGACTGGTGGACTTCAACTCCCAGAATTCCGAGGAATTCTGGGCATTGAAGTCCACCAGTCATAGAAGGGCCACGTTGGAAGAGCCCTGACATAATGTGAGGGGGAAATAATGCTAACTCAGAAAGAGCTAAAGCGGTGTTTCTCAACCTCGGCCATTTTAAGAGGTGTGGACTTCAACTCCCAGAATTCCCCAGCCAGCTACGCGTTGTCCCCAACCTGCTCTTCTACTTTGTGGCATCACATAACGCAGGGGTCTTCCAACTTGGCCCTTTGATGACTTGTGGACTTCAACGCCCAGAATTCCTCAGCCAGGCATGTGTGTATCAGACTGGGGTTCTATGTGCAAGAAATCCCCAAATTATGACCACAACGGGATCAGAATTTCTGTTGCTAAGCTGGGAAGCTGAACCTGACTTTGCAACCTTTTTGCTGTAATTACATGAATCATTTATGACAGGGGTCCCCAACCTATGGTCCGCAGCCTGTTGGCCACCGGGCCCTGGGAATAGCTGGCAAGCCCTGTCCCACTTGTGGTAGCACTGCCACGCAGGCACTAGCGGCCCCATTTGCGCATGCGCGCATACACTATCACCGCTTCATTCATGAACTTGTTTGCACATTTCCCTGCTGCTCCCTTTCATTCCAGGCTGCCAAGCCGGAAAGTTTGGGGAACTCTGAAATAATAATAATAACAATACTAAAGTTGGAAGGGACCTTGGAGGTCATCGAGTCCAACCCCCTGCTCAGGCAGGAAACCCTATACCATTCCAGACAAATGACTGTCCAGTCTCTTCTTAAAAACTTCCAGTGTTGGAGCATTCATAGTGTCTAGAGCAGTGCTTCTCAACGTTTCTAATGCCGTGACCCCATAATACAGTTCCCCATGTTGTGGTGACCCCCAAGTGGGTGTGGCCACCAATAAGAGGGAGTAGGACAGCTAGGGAAAAGGGAAAAAAATGGCGGACAGCGTGGTTTGGCGACCCTCGTGAAATGGTCATTCGACCCCAAATGGGGTCCCGACCCACAAGTTGAGAACCGCTGGTCTAGAGGCAGGTAGTTCCACTGATTAATTGTTCTAACTGTCAGGAAATTTCTTCTTAGTTCTAGGTTGTTTCTCTCTTTGATTAGTTTTTTCTTGTCTTGCCTTCAGGTGCTTTGGAGAATAGCTTGACCCCTTAACCCCTTTGTGGCAGCAAATTAGAACCTCTTAGTGCCTCATTCAAGAACCCCTCGTAGTCTGAATTCTACCATATACTGAATACTGCTAGAATAGAATAGAATAGAATAGAATAGAATAGAATAGAATAGAATAGAATAGAATAGAATAGAATAGAATAGGAGAAAGAATAGAGTAGAGTAGAGTAGGATAGGATAGGATAGAATAAACAGATTGTAGAATAGAATAGAATAGAATAGAATAGAATAGAATAGAATCTGGAAGGGACTTTGGAGGTCATCTAGTCCAACCCCCTGCTCAGGCAGGAAACCCTATACCATTTCAGACAAATGGCTGTCCTGTCTCTTCTTAAAAACTTCCAGTGTTGGAGCACCCACAACTTCTAGAGGCAGGTTGTTCCACTGGATAATTGAATTTACTGTCAGGAAGTTTCTCCTTAGTTCTAAGTTGCTTCTCTCCTTGATGAGTTTCCATCCATTGCTTCTTGTCCTGCCTTCAGGGGCTTTGGAGAAGAGCTTGACTCCCTCTTCTTTTGTGGCAGCCCCTGAGAGACTGGAAGGCTACTATCCTATCACTCCTCATTTACCACGGTGGCAGCATCCCGGGGGCCATGCGATCCCCTTTTACAACCTTCTAATGTGCCAAGTCAACAGGGGAAGACACATTCACTTCACAACCGTGTTACTACCTTAACTGCAGTGATTCATTTAATGACGGCCTTCAAAACGGAGCCGTGTTCAGAACAAATCTTTCTCTTAGTGAGAAAAATGGTCGGCTCTGTTGCAGTCGTACGTCGAGGAACTGGAACCGAAGGAAAAGCTAAAATGATCTCTCCACCTTTACTTCTTTCCCCTGGTTGAGAGGAGCACAGGAACCAGTCTTTCTCTCTATCTCTCTATCTCTCCTTTTTTTTTGTATAGATTTTATTAGTTTTTATAGGGATAGGGATAAGATGGGATCGGGATTTGGGTTAGGGTTAAGGTTGGGGTTTTTCCAAATAACATTTTCAATACTTCGCAAACAGCATAATGTCTCGGTGCATGTATTTAACTAACCATAGTAGATATAGTTAATTATCATAAGCAATATGTTAATTCATCATCACTCAATAGCCTCCTTCTTGCTAATATTCCAATATCTCAAGGGCTGCCCCAAAGAAGAGGGAGTCAAACTCTTCTCCAAAGCGCCTAAAGGCAGGACAAGAAGCAACGGATGGAAACTGACCAAGGAGAGAAGCAACCTGGAACTAAGGAGGAATTTCCTGACAGTGAGAACAATTAACCAGTGGAACTACCTGCCTCCAGAAGCAGTAAATGCTCCAACACTGGGAGTTTTTAAGAAGAGACTGGACAGCCATTTGTCTGAAATGGTATAGACCAGGGCTAGGCCACCTTGGCTTTTTTATGACTGGTGGACTTCAACTCCCAGAATTCCTGAGCCAGCCACGCTGAGGGGAAAGGGAGAGGTTTCCAAGCTGAGCCAGGCTGGCTCAGGAATTCTGGGAGTTGAAGTCCACCAGTCACAAAAGAGCCAAGGTATAGGGTATACCCTATACCTTGGCTCTTTTGTGACTCGTGGACTGAGCAGGGGGTTGGACTAGAAGACCTCCAAGGTCCCTTCCAGCTTTTTTAAATTATTATTAATTATTATTATTATTATTACTACTACTACTATTATTATTACTACTACTATTATTATTACTACTACTGCTGCTACTACATATCACATTCCTTTCTCTGTGACCCATTTTTCTAGCCACAGATAGAAATTATCCCATGTTCTAATGTACACTGAGTCTTCTTTCTCCTATATCTTTAAAGCCAGGAGCTAATCTCTTGACGTAACAGCAGCCCGGGATGACTCACGATGCGCTTCCCCCTTGCTAACGAGTTGGGTGAGGTTTGACCTGAATTGCAGAGGCTGAACATGCTCGGATAGAGAATGTTTGGAAAGACTTGGGCTTCCGAAGGTCCTCTCCCGTCTTTTCCCTGAAAAAAATCCCACACCCTTTTCGCTATCAGCAGCTACTCCAGCTCCTGGGTTCCTAAGGAGTGTCCGGGTACATTAATCAGCAAAAGTCAGAGTAACCCGTACGCCAGATAAGGTACAGGCCAAACCTGGGCAGCCGTCCAGCAAATGCCATCCACCCAGGCTTGTCCATGCAGCAGCAGCAATTTCCACGCCCGAACGACACGGTACGAGGCCCTCCACTCGGCACCTGGCGGCGTGCCCACCCAGCACCCACCCCCATCTCAGATTTATGAGAATGGTGCAAGATGCAAAAAGATATAATAAAGTTCCCCACCCCTTTGTCGAGTGGTTCGCAGAGGTGAACAAACCTGGGTTTTATAGAGCAGACGTTCTTTTCCCACCCATGTGGGATGGCTGGAACCACACTTGGTTGTCAAAGAGCTTTGATCCTCAGCCTGGAGGTTTTTAAGAAGAGACTGGACAGCCCTTTGTCTGAAATGGGATAGGGTTTCCTGCATGAGCAGGGGGTTGGACTAGATGACCTCCGAGGTCCCTTCCAACTTTGTTATTCTGTTGTTCTGCAACAGTAGTAATAGTAGTAGTAGTAATAACAATAACAATAATAAAGTTGGAAGGGATCTTAGAGGTCATCGAGTTCAACCCCCTGCTCAGGCAGGAAACCCTATACCAGTGTTTCTCAACCTTGACAATTTTAAGGCATGTGGACTTCAACTCCCAGAATTCCACAGCCAGCATGGCTGGCTGTGGAATTCTGGGAGTTGAAGTCCACATGCCTTAAAATTGTCAAGGTTGAGAAACACTGCCCTATACCATTTCAGACAAATGGCTGTCCAGTCTCTTCTTGAAAACCTCCAGTGTTGGAGCATTCACCGCTTCTGGAGGCAGGTTGTTCCACTGGTTAATTGTTCTAACTGTCCTTAGTTCTAGCTTGCTTCTCTCCTTGATTAGTTTCCATCTGTTGCTTCTTGTCCTGCCTTCAGGCGCTTTAGAGAATAGCTTGACCCCCTCTTCTTTGTGGACAACCCCTGAGATACTGGAAGGCTGCTATCCTGTCCCCCCTCGTCCTTCTCTTCGTTAAACTAGACATCCCCAATTCCAGCAGCCATTCCTTATATGTTTTAGCCTCCAGTCCCCTGATCTTCTTTGTTGCTCTTCTCTGCACTCTTTCTAGAGTCTCAACGTCTTTTTTACATCACAGTCACCAAAACTGGATGCAGGATTCCAAGTGTGGCCTTACCGAGGCCTTGTAAAGTGGTATTAACACTTCACGTGATCTTGATTCTATCCCTCTGTTGATGCAGACTAGCACTGTGTTGGATTTTTTGGCAGCTGCAGCACACGGATGGCTCCTGTTTAAAGGATTGTCCACTAGGACTCCAAGATCCCTCTCACAGTTACTTCTATGGAGCAAGGTACCCCCTATCCCATACCTGCGCATTTGGTTTTTCTTGCCTAAATGTAGAACCTTGCTTTTTTCACCATTGAATTTCATTTTGTTAGATAGTCTGTATCACAGAACCATGGAGGTGGGAGGGACCTGGAAGGTCTTCTTAGCCCATTCCCTTGACCCCTGCCCAAGCAGGCATCACTACCCCATTTCAGACAAATGGCTGTCCAATCTCTTCTTTAAAAATCTCCACTGATGGAGCACCCACCACTTCTGGAGGCAAGGAGTTCCACTGATTAATTGTTCTAACCCTATTTATACTGCAGAGAATGCCTTTCTCTGAACAAGCCAGACGTCCAAGAAACGAGATGCGAACTTAAACAAGGTAGCGAAGAAAAAGGACAAAAACCAGAAAGAAAAAGAAAAAAGAAACTTGGGGATATATTGCACATATTCATGTATTATCTATGGAGCGCCTGGGACTTCAGTTCGGGGAATCACCTCTTGTGAAGATGAACCCTGCGACTGAAATCCTAATTTTTACAAGGGAGTCTTCAGCTTATAACCCGGGGTTAGGCAACCTTGGCTCTTTTATGACTTGTGGACTTCAACTCCCAGAATTCCTCAGCTAGCCATGAATGATAGAGTTGGAAGAGAGCAGAAGGATTGTCTAAGTCAGAATTCCTGAGCCAGCATGGGGGAACTATGGCCCCCTCATGACTCGTGGACTTCAACTCCCAGAATTCCTGAGCCAGCATGGGGGAACTATGGGCCCCTTGTGACTTGTGGACTTCAACTCCCATAATTCCTGAGCCAGCATGAGGGAACTATGGCCTCCTCATGACTCGTGGACTTCAACTCCCAGAATTCCTGAGCCAGCCTGGCTCAGCTTGGAAACTCTCCCTTTCCCCTCAGCATGGCTGGCTCAGGAATTCTGGGAGTTGAAGTCCACCAGTCATAAAAGAGCCCAGGTTGCCTACCTCTGGCCTAGGCCTAGGCCGCTTTATGACTCGTGGACTTCAACTCCCAGAATTCCTGAGCCAGCATGGGGGAAACTTTGGCCCCTTCATGACTTGTGGACTTCAACTCCCAGAATTCCTGAGCCAGCATGGCTCAACTTGGAAACCTCTCCCTTTCCCCTCAGCATGGCTGTCTCAGGAATTCTGGGAGTTGAAGTCCACAAGTCATCAAGGGGGCCATAGTTCCCCCATGCTGGCTGAGGAATTCTGGGAGTTGAAGTCCACGAGTCATGAGGGGGCCATAGTTCCCCCATGCTGGCTGAGGAATTCTGGGAGTTGAAGTCCACGAGTCATGAAAGAGCCAAAGTTGCCTACCCCTATTATAACCACAACTGGGGCAGAAATTTCCATTGCCAAGCAAGGCTTTTATTAAATGAGACAGGCCTGATTTTACAACTTTTTGTTGTTGGGGGGGCATAGTTGTTAATTGAGTTACTGCCGCTCTTAAGTGAGCCACACAGTTATTAAGCAAATGTGGGAGGCCCCGTTGATTTTGCCTGTTGGAAACCAGGTGAGAAAATTACAAACGGTAAATCAAGCCACCCTGGGTTGCTGCAATCATCATAAATGCAATGATACTTGCCAAGTGCCTGAATTTTGATCACATGACTGCAGGGATGTTGTGACAGTTGTTAAGTGCGAGGCTTGGTCGTAAATCAATTTTTCAACGCAATTGTCACTTCAAAGAGTTGCTAAACCAATGGCTGTAAGTTGAGAACTTCCTGTAATGATAGCATTTTCTTGCTCAGTTTTACCAGGCCTGGAGGGAAAGGGAGCAGGTGGGAAATTTGTGCACGCAACACACGAATGGGGCCACGCACACCCACAGGGCACTCGCGGCCCCATTTGTGAATGCGTGCAAGCGCTAGCCGGCGCCGCCTCTAGCTCTGCGCACATGTGCAAAATGTCATGGTTCCGAAAGATAAAACTCTTCAAACGAACTTCAAGGCATTGTTTACCTTAAAGAATCTTTTATTTGAGTAGCATAATATCGGCACTAACACAATCGAAGCCAAAAACTAAATTCCCCTCCTCTGGATACATAATATCAAAGCACAATTCCCTCCTTCAATTAACAGTCACACATCACGTTCCCCAATTAGCTTGAAGCTCTCCAGCCCGCTAATTCCTTATCAGCTCTGGTTACAATAACCTTGATTCTCACGCTAGGTTTAGTGTTGTTATGTCTAGCTGGACTCTTGTTCACATCACCCCCCTCCCAGCATCATCTAACTCTAAAAGCAAAAGGTAATGCAAAAACATTACCTCGTCAATGCAAAAACATCCAATGTTAGCAGCGTTGACACAAACGGGCCATGCAATCCATATGGTGCTAGTGGCCCCATTTGTGCACGCACACAGGCGCTAACTTCCGCCAGTGCTAGCCCCTCATGCATGTGCAAACAGGCTGTGCAACCCACACCCCCATTTGCACATGCGTGCAGGCACTAGCCACTGCCGCTGCTAGCCCTGTGTGCGGGTCTGCGGGCAAGAGCCGAGGTGGCGCAGCAGTTAGAGTGCAGTACTGCAGGCCACTTTAGCTGACTGTGTTCAGCAGGTCAGCGGTTCAAATCTCACCGGCTCAAGGTTGACTCAGCCTTCCATCCTTCCGGGGTAGGTAAAATGAGGACCCAGAATATATATATATATATACACACATTGCTTACTGGTGTACACCACTTAGAGAGTGCTTGCACTTAAAGCGGTATATAAGTCTCATAAAATAAATAAATAAATAAATAAAATAATGTGCACACTGGCCACTCTGTCTCACGGCCCAAAGGCCAGTAAGCCACGGACCGTAGGTTGGGGACCCCTGAGGTAGACCAAATGAGATAAGCTAATTGTGCTGCCCTGCTCCCCCCCCCTCTCACACACACACACACACACACACATACATACAGTAAGAGTCTACAGGTGTTTAGTCAAACTTATCCCCAAACAGGTCCTCAGGAAGCACACCACTGCACAGGTCCAGATACCCAAGAGTCACTGGGTAACCGAGTCCAATGGGCACGGACAAAGTCCAGGAAAGCAGTCCATGATTTGAAACGGGAAAAGAACATGGCAAAAGCACACAAGGCACAGAACCGGGCACGTTGCTCAAGCCATGCTCAAGTCCTCAGGGTGGGATTAAGAAGGCAACGCCAGTGCAGCCCTTCACGACAGGCGAGTCTGCCTCCTCGCGAATAGACTAGCTGACCGGCATTGTGCCTGCTTCCTCTCTGCTCTAGGTGTCCTTGGATCAGGAGGAGGTGTGGACTCCACCTCCTGCTCACTGCTAATGGGCGGAAGCTGCTCCGCCGGGCTAGCCTTCTCTCTGATCCTGACCGACACACGCCTCTATGCTTCCCTCTGCAGACTCAAAGTCCTCCTCCTCCTTTGAATTTAAGCCTGGAGAGGGGCCCGGGGTGGCTCCATGACACGAATTCTGCTTTACTGTAAAGTTATGTTAACAGAACCCGGCATGTTTGAAAGTACGATTCTTCCCCCATCTATTTTACAGCCCAAGGAACTAGGCAAGGTTCCTTCTGAGTCTCTTGCCACATCCATCATTCAGCTGTAGGCTACTCTCTCTCTTATCTGTTTTCTTGGAAGCAACTCTTCATCCTCTCCCAAGGTCTTTCCCAGACGCCATTATATCTGGCAATCATTTCTTATCTTTTTGATAGCATCTTTTTTTCCCTCTGCAACGCTGAAATGCCTTTATCACTTAAATCAGGGCTCTCCAGCCCCCGGTCCGTGGACTGGTAACGGGCCACAGCATGCCAGCAACCAGTCCACACAAACAAGCAAAGCCCCATCCGCAGGATGCAGGCAGCATACAAAACCACGCACTCTCTGGTCCGTGGAAAAAACCTTTCTCCATCTCAAAATGTTGGGGACCCCTGATCTAAATAACTCCGGTGGTGCAAAAGAGCCGAGGTGGCGCAGCAGTTAGCGTGCAGTACTGCAGGCCACTTTAGCTGACTGTGTTCAGCAGGTCAGCGGTTCAAATCTCACCGGCTCAAGGTTGACTCAGCCTTCCATCCTTCCGGGGTAGGTAAAATGAGGACCCAGATTGTTGGGGGCAATGTAAATATAGATATATACATTGCTTATTGGTGTACACCGCTTAGAGAGTGCTTGCACTTAAAGCGGTATATAAGTCTCATAAATAAATAAATAAAAAGGATCTATCACTCGCTTTCCAGGTGAGACAGCTGTCACCATCGCAGCTGGCTAACAGGTCAGGGATGTGCCCCAGTTTCCAAATGGTAAAGGTTGATGCAATTAATGGCTTAACTGGGCAGCCAATGAGAGAATTTTGCAAACATTTCCCTCATGCTGGCCCTGGAGAACTCTTTGAGTTTGAGAAACCCGTTTTGGGACTGGTTGTTTATGTCACGCCACCTCCCCAAAAAGTCAGGGCGTGGAGATAAAGTCAGAGGTATCTTGGCAAATTTAGGCCAAACGTAACCCTTGTTTTCCAGGATTTTCATGCATTTGTATAACCCTTCTGTCCCTATGCTTGTTTATTTGGGGAATAGATACCCTGGCCTCTCCTGTCCATACTTTTATTTATTGATTGAGGGATCGGATGTCAGCCTGGTGCTTCTTTTATGGATTTATGTAAGAATAAAACAGCAGCTGTTATTCTTGTTATTTCAGGTTAAGGAGATGGATTCCACACGTTCCCTATACATCTAGTCCTCAAATTACAACTGGGATGGAGCGTCATTAAGCGATGTGGTTCATATAAGTGAGTTGTGCCCAGATTTATGACATTTTTGCTCAAGGCGTTAAGCAAATTTGGCTTCCCCCACTCACTTTGCTTGTTGGAAAAACCCCAAAGTCACAAATGGCAATCACAGGACCCTGGGACACCACAACCATTGTAAACATATCGATCAGAATAAAGCTGGAAGGGACCTTGGAGGTCTTCTAGTCCAACCCCCTGCTCAAGAAGGAGACCCTATACCAGGGGTAGGCAACCTTGGCCCCTTCATGACTCGTGGACTTCAACTCCCAGAATTCCTGAGCCAGCATGGCTCAGCTTGGAAACCTCCCTTTCCCCTTAGCATGGCTGGCTCAAGGAATTCTGGGAGTTGAAGTCCACGAGTCATAAAAGAGCCAAGGTGGCCTACACCTGCCCTATACCATCTCAGACAGGTGACTGTCTAGCTTCTTCTTAAAAAATCTCCAATGATGGAGCGCCCACGATTTCTGGTGGCAAGCTGTTCCACTGGCTGATTGTCCTCACTGTCAGGAAGTTTCTCCTTAATTCCAGGTTGCTTCTCTCCTTGATCAGTTTCCATCCGTTGTTTCTCGTCCTTCCTTCAGGTGCTTTGGAAAATAAACTGACCCCCCTCTTCTTTGTGGCAGCCCCCCAAATACTGGAAGATTGCTATCATGTCCCCCCCCCCCAGCCTGGCTGCCAAGCACCAGAATTTTGATCTCAAGACTGCGGTGTAAGCATGAACACCGGTCATCAATTCTTCAGCCACATTGTTAACTTTGAATGGTAGTTAAATGAATGGTTGTTGGATTATCCATATAATGTGATCTAGATTTGGGCTGTGGGTAGAATCACCCACTCTCGAACTCCACTTCCTAGAATGATCACTTAATTTTTTTTTCTTTTAACTGAACCATTTTTTTTCCTCAATGAAATCTCAGAGAAGAGTCTTGTCACAAAAAAGACATTGAGAGTTTGGGGAAAGTTCAGAGAAGAGCAACAAAAATGATCCAAGGCCTGGAGACCAAAACATATGAAGAACGGCTGCGGGACTTGGGTTTGGACAGTCTAAAGAAGAGAAGATATAGTGGATTCACGATAACAGAGTTCCAGTATCCGAGGGGCTGCCACAATGAAGAGGAGGGGGTCAAACTATTCTCCAAAGCACCAGAGGGCAGGATGAGAAACAACGGATGGAAACTGATCAAGGAGAGAAGCAACCTAGAACTAAGGAGAAACTTCCTAACAGTGAGGACAATTAACCAGTGGAACAGCTGGCCACCAGAAATCATGGGTGCTCCATCACTGGAAGATATTAAGACGAGACTGGACAGTCACCTGTCTGAGACAGTATAGGCCAGGGGTCCTCAAACTTGGCCCTTGTATGACTTGTGGACTTCAACTCCCACAATTCCTGTCGGCCATTTTGATGAAACTGTGGGCTTGGATCCAGACCAGGGGTAGGCAACCGTGGCTCTTTTATGACTGGTGGACTTCAACTCCCAGAATTCCTCAGTCAGCCATTTTGATGAAACTGCAGGCTTGGATCCAGACCAGGGGCCTTCAAACTTGGCCTTTTTATGACTGGTGGACTTCAACTCCCAGAATTCCTCAGTCGGCCATTTTGATGAAACTGCGGGTTGGGATCCAGACCAGGGGCCTTCAAACATGGCCCTTTGATGACTGGTGGACTTCAACTCCCAGAATTCCTCAGCCAGGCAGAGTTGAAGTGCACAAGTCATACAAGGGCCAAGTTTGAAGACCCCTGGTATAGGTTCTCCTGCTTGAGCAGGGGGCTGGACTAGAAGACCTCCGGTGTCCCTTCCAGCTCTAATCTATCCTCATTCTATTCTAAATCCCAATGATTTAAAACCAGCCTATGATGGTTTTGTTTTGCTTCCTAGTTTGCTGGCAGGATGCAGGAGGAGGTTAAGCGGGAGGAATTCCGCACGTCTTTCATCTTTCCTGCACGTCCAGGGTAGAGAGCAGCACACGGTAGTAGCCCCGTGGGCTGAAAACCTCAGTGGGATCTGGGGCCTTGCCAAAGCTGGTTAATTGCTGGTCCGCCCAAGCATTTCAGCTGAAGCAGCTGTTCGTGCAGGTGCAGGAAGCAACAGGGAGAAAAAAAAAAAAGAGAGGCTATCTTGAGTTTACTCCACTCTCCACACAGGGTAGGTGTAGGTGTTTAAACTCTTTGAAGCTCTGGGTGCATCGGCAATTATGTTGTGTTAACAACAGAGAGTGTGCGATTGTGGTGCAATGGAAAGAGCTTCGTGGGACGAATCCCATTGGAACAACTAATCCCCTCTACCCTTGTTTTTCCCAACTGTCGGCTGACCAAATTCACACACACTCCTCTGCTTTGTGTACTTTGCGTCCTTCCCAACTTACTCCAAGCAATCTTGGAGTTACAAAACCCGAACACAATTATTTCAGAAAGGCACTTGCTAAAAAGGCTTGTTTCTGCCAATCGAGCAATTCTACCGGGGCCATACGAGCGAGAATTTTTGCATCGTCTTCCTTCACGTGCCTCCATAGGGGTGCAGGTAGCCCTCAGCCCATAATGGCCGTAATGTGAGTTATAATGTTCATAAAGTGAGTCACCCACATGCCCGACCCGACTGTACGATTTTGGTTGGGGTGGTCATTAAGGAAACCATTTCCCAGTTCGTTGTAAATCCCATGCGCTATCTAACAAAATGAAATGCAATGGTGAAAAAAGCAAGGTTCTACATCTAGGCAAGAAAAACCAAACGCACAGGTACAGTATAGGGGGTACCTGGCTCAATAGTAGTAACTGTGAGAGGGATATCGGAGTCCTAGTGGACAATCCCTTAAATAGGAGCCAGCTGTGTGCTGCAGGTGCCAAAAAAGCCAACACAGCTGGCTGAATTAACAGAGGGATAGAATCAAGATTACGTGAAATATTAATACCACTCTACAAGGCCTTTTTTTTTCCTTTTAGTACTATCCATGGGGTGTGAATTTAAATGGACTCCAGAAGATGGTAGAGGACAGGAAGACCTGAAGGAACGTTGTCCATGGGGTCGTGATGGGTCGGACACGACTTCGCAATTAACAATAACAACAACACAAGGCCTTGGTAAGGTCACTTGGAATACAGCATCCAATTTTGGTCACCACGATGTAAAAAAGAAGTTGAGACTCTAGAAAGAGTGCAGAGAAGAGCCACAAAGATGATCAGGGGACTGGAGGCTAAAACATACAAAGAACGGTTGCTGGAATTGGGGATGTCTAGTTTAATGAAGAGAAGGACGAGGGGGGACAGGATAGCAGTCTTCCAGTATCTCAGGAGCTGCCCCAAAGAAGAGGGAGTCAAGCTATTCTCCAAGGCGCCTGAAGGCAGGACAAGAAGCAACGGATGGAAACTCATCAAGGAGAGAAGCAACCTAGAACTAAGGAGAAACTTCCTGACAGTGAGAACAATTAACCAGGGGAACAACCTGCCTCCAGAAGCGGTAAATGCTCCAACACTGGAAGTTTTTAAGAAGAGACTGGACAGCCATTTGTCTGAAATGGTATAGGGTTTCCTGCTTGAGCAGGGGGTTGGACTAGATGACCTCTAAGGTCCCTTCCAACTTTATTATTATTATTATTAGTTTGCCATACAAGAGTAATTGTTTGTAGCTTTCCTTTGCTAGAAGAGTCCAGTTTTAGAGCAGCTGGAACAAAAACAAATTCTGCTTCGAGCTGTTGTTTTTATTTATTCCAAGGCTGCGGCACCAGGTGCATCCTGAATTTCTTAAGAATATCTTAAGAAGGAATTCTTCAGGTGTGCCGCTTCACAAATCTTTACCCAGAGGTCTTTAAAAAATAGATTATTTCTACGCTTCGGCTGTTCCAGGTGATGGGCAAGACCTGGCTTCTAAATCAAGCCCTCCGTTTTATCAACTGAGAATGGAAATATTGACCTACCTTGCAGGCCTCTTAAGAAAGATTGAGAGATCCACTTTATAATAAATAAGCTCTTCCTTATATACACTGGCCACTCATTTCTTTCAGCCTGAATAAAGACATCTGGAAACGCCAGGCGGCCTTCCCAGCTGGACAATGGATCAGAAGCACAGAGATAATCTTCCAAGTCCTTACAGCACCCCCGTGCTAATAACCCACATGAAATATTTACAGATCGACAACCCTCTCACTTTCCACATACACACACTCAGAGGCACGCGCTTCGATCGCTGGAGAGCAATTTTGGTCACAGCCATAGATGGTGAGAGGGTGGCCCACTTGGAAACACTCCCGTTCCGTGCAATTGTCTCTCATCCATCAGGATGCCGAGGTTGGCGTTTTTATTTTAATGTCATGGTCTAAACAGAAAAAGGCCTGTCTTCTTCTGTTTTGGTTCCCCATGAGCATCTGATTCCCATCTCCGTTCTTCATCATCGTCTGGGGTCAATCTATTTTTTTTTTTTTTTAAGGAGACCAGACAGACATTTGTCCGAAATGGACTAGGGCCGTGGTGGCGAACCCATGGCACGGGTGCCAGAGGCGGCACTCTGAGCCCTCTCTGTGGGCACGTGCGACGTCGCCCCAGTCCTAGGCCTTCAGCTGGGTTTTATAAAACCTTTTCGCTCTAGGCCTCCACCACCATGTGCAAAAAAAAAAAAAAAAAAAAGGTTCAATCAATCTTGTCAATTCCAACAAGATCTCGCAAAGTTGGAATTGATTGATTGAACTTTTTAGTCCCACCCAGTCTGCCGTTACCACCGCAACCATGCCCACCCAGTGGGCCACACCCACCCGGCACCCAACGATACATACGTGGGTTTTGGGTTGCAGTTTGGGCACTCGGTCTCTAAAAGGTTCGCCATCACTGGTCTAGGGTTTCCTGCCTGAGCAGGGGGTTGGACTAGATGACCTCCAAGGTACCTTTCAGATTCTATTCTATTCTATTCTATTCTATACTATTCTATTCTATTCTATTTTCTATTCTATTTTCTATTCCATTCCATTCCATATTTTCTATTCTATTCTATTCTGTTCTGTTCCATTCTATATTCCATTCCATATTCCATTCTATTTTATTCTCCAAAGCGCCTGAAGGCAGGACAAGAAGCAACGGATGGAAACTCACCAAAGAGAGAAGCAACCTAGAACTAAGGAGAAACTTCCTGACAGTGAGAACAATTAATCAGTGGAACTCCTTGCCTCCAGAAGCAGTAAATGCTCCAACACTGGAAGTTTTTAAGAAGAGACTGGACAGCCATTTGTCCGAAATGGTATAGGGTTTCCTGATTGAGCAGGGGGTTGGACTAGATGGCCTCCAAGGTCCCTTCCAACTTTATTATTACTATTGTTACTGTTATTATTAGTTCGCCATACAAGAGTAATTGTCTGTAGCTTTCCTTTGCTCCAACACTGGAGGTTTTTAAGAAGAGACTGGACAGCCATTTGTCTGAAATGGTATAAGGTTTCCTGCCTGAGCAGGGGGTTGGACTAGATGACCTTCAAGGTCCCTTCCAACAACAACATCATCATCATCATCATCAAATTGCAGCATCTAATGGCCACGTGATCCAAATTCAGACACTTGGCGACTGGCTTGCAGTTATGACCGTAGCCGTGTCCTTGGGGGGGGAGGGTCACGCGATCCCCTTTTGCAACTTTCTGACGCACAAAGTCAGTGGGAAAATGAAATTCACTTTACAAGCATGTTACTCACTGAACAACGGCAGGGGTTCGCTTAACAAGCGGTGGCAAGAAACGTCGTAAACTGGGGCAAAACTCACTTAGCGTGGGTCTCACTTAGCAAGGGAAACTTTGGGCTTAATTATCGTCAAGGACTACCTGTACACACTTTTTTTTTTAAATAAATATGACTCCTCCTCACATTCTGTTCCAAAGTGTTTTCCTTTTAATATTTTGACATAGCTCTTTAGAATTTGTGAACAGCCTCTAGATCACTTTAAATCTCATTCATTCCAGCACCGCGTATTTGCATACATGATTCCGTTCCGGCCTTCTTTTTCCCCCGTGATTTGTTTTTTCAAGGCAGCTGTTAAGATGTACAGATGTTGGCTACTTCTGCTTGTCCCAACATGAGATCCTAGATCTCTTCTTGGATGAGGAGGAGGTGCCAGTGGATTTTGCGAGAGGAATTAAAATAGTGGTTCTCAACCTTTTTAATGCCGTGACCCCCAACCGGTCGTAAGTCGAGGACTACTCAACCGGTCGTAAGTCGAGGACTACTCAACTGGTGCAGCACCGTTTGCAGAATGGGGCTTTTGGCGGGCTCAGCAGGGCAGACACAGCCTGGACAATTCCTACTGGCTTTTGAAAGCCAATAGAATAAAAGGGAGTAGCACAGCTAAGGAAAAGGGGAAAAAATGACGAACTGCGTTGTTTGGCGACCCCCGTGAAATGGTCGTTCGACCCCAAATGGGGTCCCGACCCACAGGTTGAGAACCGCTGCTCTAAAAGGTGAGAAAATCAGATCCTTTCCCCATTTACCGTCCCTGAAGCTTCTTGTCTGTCCCCTCTAAAGAGAGACGCAGGTGGTCACTGCAATAGGAAATGCCAAACACGCCACATTTGTGGCTGTGTGCTAAGTGTGAAGGCAATCAGGGTAGAAAGAATGGAAATATTTGCTCAAGAAAAATAGAATAGAGCTGGAAGGGACCTTGGAGGTCTTCTAGTCCAGCCCCCTGCTCAAGCAGGAGAACCTATACCATCTCAGACAAGTGACTGTCCAGTCTTTTCTTAACAACTTCCAATGGCGGAGCGTCCACGATTTCTGGTGACAAGTTGTTCCACTGGTTAATTGTCCTCACTGTTAGGAAGTTTCTCCTTAATTCCAGGTTGCTTCTCTCCTTGATCAGTTTCCAACCATTGTTTCTCGTCCTTCCCTCTGGTGCTTTGGAGAATAATGTGACTCCCTCCTCTTCTTTGTGGTAGCCCCTCAGATACTGGAACGCTGCTATCATGTCTCCCCTGTTTCTTCTTTTCTTTAGACTGGCCAAACCCAAGTCCCGCAGCCGTTCTTCGTGTATTTTAGTCTCCAGGCCTTGGACCATCTTCTCTGAACTTTTTCCGAACTCTCAACATCTTTTTTGTGATATGGTGACCAAAATTGGTTGCAGTATTCCAGGGGTTTTATAAAGCAGTACTAATACTTTGCGTGATCTTGATTTTATGCCTTTTTTTATATGCTACCCAGGATTGTGTTAGCTTTTTTGGCTGCTGCTCCACACGGCTGGCTCATGGTCACGTGATCGTCCACTGGGATTCCAAGGTCCCTCTCAACACACTCGCTTTAAAAGAGACTATTTTTATTTTACAGAGTTAAGCTGATTGATAGAGAGTTAACCTTGAAAGAAGCTAGTTTTCAAATAGCTATCGTAAACCTACATCCTAATTAGCAGAGGCAACACTATTTTTATGCAGTCAGGAAACAGTGAAGGAATAGTAGAGTAAATAACAGAGTAACAGAGTTGGAGAAGACCTTGGAGGTCGTCTAGTCCAACCCCCTGCTCAGGCAGGAAACCCTACACCATTTCAGACAAATGGCTGTCCAGTCTCTTCTTAAAAACCTCCAGTGTTGGAGCATCCACAACTTCTGGAGGCAGGTGGTTCCACTGGTTAATTGCTCTCACTGTCAGGAAGTTTCTCCTTAGTTCTAGGTTGCTTCTTTCCTTGATGAGTTTCCATCCATTGCTTCTTGTCCTGCCTTCAGGGGCTTTGGAGGATAGCATAACCCCTGATGATGATGGAGAATAGATGATGAAGAATGGAGATGGGAATCAAGTTGGATGCTCATGGAGAACCAAAACAGAAGAAGTCAAGCCTTCTTCTATTTAGACTATGACATTAAAATAAAAATGCCATCCTCAGCATCCTGATGGATGAGAAACAATGGCACAGAACAGAGTAGCTTGACTCCCTCTTCTTTGTGGGCAACCCTTTATATATCGAAGACTACCATCATGTCACCTCTAGTCCTTTTTTTAACATTAAACTAGACATACCCAATTCCTGCCACCATTCTTTGTATGTTTTTAGCCTCCAGTCCCATAATCCCCCTTGTTGCTCTTCTCTGCACTCTTTCTAGAGTCTCAACATCTTTTTTATATTGGGGTGACCAAAGCTGGAGGCAGCATTCAAATGTAAAGCGGAACTGCAATTTCAACAGGAGCAGATGGTGCTGTTTTCAGAGATATGTGCATTTTCATGCACATGTGAACCATATTTCAAACTTGGTAATTCTAGAACAGTTGACCAAGACAAGGGAGTTTGTTTGTGCTAAAAACCCTTTGTGTTTACTCAAATTTCCAGCCAGAGAATCAAATGCAATCCAAGCCCAAGAAAGAAGGGCTTTAAACAGTAATCACATATTTACATAAACTAAGATTAGACTTGCTCATAATAACAGCAAGAAGTCAGCCAAGCATGCTCAGGACTTAGTGTTTATTTTGCAAGCATTTTAAGACCGGTTCCAAAACTTGCTTATTTTTTCTGAAAGTCAAGGATTAGTTAGAAAAGTATTATCTATTTTTTTGTGCAAAGGGTTCCTTCAGTTGTCCTCACCTGTTCTCGGGGGACCCAGCTGCCTAATAAGATTATTTGTTCCTCTAGCTATGGACAAACATGATATTAGAATTCAACAGCACGACAGAAATAATTGCAAATGAATGAAGATCTTAATTACAGAGTACTCTGTATTAGTCTGTAATTTACCGTCAGGGCTGGATTCACAGGCAGCTGTTTGGGGATGAGAGTCTGAGAAGGGATGTCACTTCCCATATGTCAGCCCTGTGAGGTAGACCAGATTATGAAACCAATGCCTTGTATGTAGGTCAAGACTCCTCTTATTGTAACATCATCTTGCTAAGTCTCCTAAGTCTAGTTTTGCAGCTATACTTACGACTGCAACTGAGCCTGGAATTACGGCCATAAGTCACGACCACACCCAATTCTTTGGCGGTGGTCATTAAGCAAACCCATTGAAGCCAATGGACATTTTTTTTGGGCCAGGAACAGGAAGCAAAAATGCTGTAAATCATGGTCATGTGATCACAAACAGCCAGGTGGGTGAAGGAATTCTGGGAATTGAAGTCTATTATGCCAACCAAGATCATGGCATCCGGCCCTCTCAATTCCTGGCAAAGAGATGGGGAAGAAATGGAGGTAGTGACAGATTTTATTTTTCTGGGCTCCAAGATGACCGCAGATGGGGACTGCAGCCAAGAAATTAAAAGACGCTTGCTCCTGGGGAGGAAAGCTATGGCACATCTAGACTGCATACTAAAAAGCAGAGACATCACCCTGCCAACAAAAGTACATATAGTCAAGGCCATGGGTTTCCCAGTGGCAATGTGTGGCTGTGAAAATTGAACCATAAGAAAGGCCGAGCGTCAAAGAATGGAGGCCTTTGAACTCTGGGGCTGGAGGAGACTCCTGCGAGTCCCCTGGACTGCAAGGCGATCCAACCGGTCAGTCCTGGAGGAGATCAACCCTGACTGCTCTTTAGAAGGCCAGATCCTGAAGTGGAAACTCAAGTCCTTTGGCCACCTAATGAGAAGGAAGGACTCCCTGGAGAAGAGCCTGATGCTGGGAAAGATGGAGGGCAAGAGAAGAAGGGGAAGACAGAGAAGGAGGTGGCTGGATGGAGTCCCTGAAGCAGGAGGCGTGAGCTTCAGTGGACTCCAGAAGATGGTAGAGGACAGGAAGGCCTGGAGGAACGTGGTCCATGGGATCGCAATGGGTCAGACACAACGTCGCAACTGACAACAAATGCCAAGCAGAAGAAAATGAGGAAGTCCAGGCTGTTCAAATGAATATAAAGCTTTATTGCATGCAAAAGCCCTCTGCAAGAATCTGAACTACTAACAGTCAAAGCAAATTGGCGGTACATAAGAGCCAATGGAATTAAAGGAGGGCAGGACTTAGATCTCTGGTGGGCGCAAAGGGACTCAAGACTAACGACACGTTTGACCCCTTCCCTCCGGCTCAGCCTGTTGCATTTCCTACACTTCACATTTTAACATTGCCAAGGTTGAGAAAACAACTTTATGTGCTATATGGTGGCACAGCAGACTGGGGAAGAGGGGATGGTTTTGCACGCGCATGTTGCTTTCACAAATGCAGCTGTGTGCGCACACACGCGCTTACCATTTCCGCTGGTCGGTTCCCGAGAGGCTGCGGACCGGGGATTGGGGACCTCTGGTCTAGAGGCAATCCACGATTACAGAGTCACACCAAGCCTACATGGGCTATTCCCTTCATCAAAGTTTCTTGGCCTGCGAGAAAACCTCAAGGCTGTCTGCCAGCGCGCCGGTCAAGTTTAGCAGCCACTAACAGCCCCGTCTGCCACAAATGCGTCCATTTCCCTTTTTAAAACCGTGTAATTTGCAGCCCTCCAACATGCTGACGGTAGCAAATTTCCGTTCTTCTTCTTTGTTCTATAAATACGTTTTAATGGATGACCCCAGATCTTTGCCTGGTGAGAGAGGGAGAATTCCCGGCGAAGCTAGGCAGTTGTTAAAGAAATCCAGGCCTGATTTTTCAACCTTTGTGCCTTTGCTCAGCAAATCACTGCAGTTGTTAAATGAATCGTGCGGTCATTAAATGAATCCCCACTGGCTTTGCTACTTGGAAGCTGGCTGGGAAGGCCCCAAAAGGTGATCATGTGCAACCCTCTTAAATACATGCCAGTTGCCAAGTGCCCGGATTTTGATTATGTGACCATGGAGATGCTGTGGCGGTCATAAGCGTGAGGACTGGAGAATTCTTCACTGCTGTTGTAACTTTGAACGGTCAACTAAATGAAGGGTTTGAAATGTGGATAGTCCTCAACTTACGATCACATTTGGGACCAGAATATTCTTGCTAAGTAAGGGAATCATGCACAATTTTACCTTTCTAACTTGGTTGTTAAGTGAATCACACTGTCACGCAAATCCAGCTTTCCCCGTGGACTTTGTTTCTTGGTAGCCTCCTGAGATGTTTGCAAATAGTGACCACGTGATCCCAGGACACTGCAGCTGTGGTAAATCCATGTCTGATCCTTTGTGGGGATCCTGCAATGATTGTAAGTGGGAGGGCCAGGCCTAAGTCACTTTTTTGAGACCCGTTGTAACTCTGAATAGCCACTATGTGAAGCCACTATGTGAAATGTGGATTTACAGGCGGCTGTTACGTAGAAGCCGGGTTGACAAGATCAGAAATGAGGAGGTGATCAGCCGCCCGGGAAAGCCAAGGGAGATCATCCAAACAATTAAAAAACAAAAATTACAATATTTCAGACATGCGATGCGACACCCAGAAAAATACGGCATGCTCCACTTAATCCTCCAGGGAAAGACTGAAGGCAAATGAGGTCCAGGCAGAAGAAGAACATCGTGGCTTCAAAATCTAAGGGACTGGTCTGGACAAAACTCAACAGCACTTTTTTGTGCAGCTGCTGATAAAAACAGGATCGCCAACGTCCGATAATGGATATGGCAGAAGAAGAAGAAGAAATGAAGGGCTGTGAGTTGTTTTGGGTAACTTCTTGGTTTCTTTTCCAGATCTACTATATATATATATATATGTAGGTCTTTGGTTGTTCGGGTTTTCTCCCACGTAAAATTGGAAGTGTCTTGGCGACGTTTCGACAAAGTCCCATTCGTCATCTTCAGGCTGGTGTTTTCAGCTTCGTGCTTCGAGCAGCAATGCTGCTCGAAGCACGAAGCTGAAAACACCAGCCTGAAGATGAATTTTACGTGGGAGAAAACCCGAACAACCAAAGACCTACATACAAACACCCGCGAAAACCTCAGAAACACAGGATCCAGTCTCATCATACATTCATAAGGTGGTGTCACCAGACGGACCATTTTATTTTCATCGCCCTTTCTATCAATCCCAGGCCTTGGAACATCCTGCTCCTCTCCTCCTCCTCCATATTTTTTTAACAGCAGCTGAAAGCTGGGTTGACATTTTCGCCCAGAGACGATTCCCACCCAGTCACTCTCCAACTTCACCCGACAAACTTTGGAAGGTGGTGCCAACTTGCATCATTGCACATTTGTTTATCCTGCAAGTCTCTTTTTCCAGCTCCAAAAGTGCCAACATCATCCTTCTTCCTTTTTTTTTTAATCCCCTTCCCTCTACAGCTGTATAACTTTCTTGTCCTAACCGTGACCAAGTCCTCCTGCAAACAAAGCAACACACACACAGACAAACAAACACACAGGACCACAAAAGAAACCAAAGCAATAAAGATGTTTATGGGGCTAAAACATACGAAGGACAGTTTCAGGAATTGGGTATGTCCAGTTTAACAAAGAGAAGGATGAGGGGGGACAGGATAGCAGCGTTCCAGTATCTCAGGGGCTGCCCCAGAGAAGAGGGAGTCAAACTCTTCTCCAAAGCACCTGAAGGCAGGACAAGAAACCATGAATGGAAACTCATCAAGGAGAGAAGCAACCTGGAACTAAGGAGGAACTTCCTGACTGTGAGGACAATGGGTCAGATTGTCTTCAGAAGTTGTGGGTGCTCCATCATTGGAGGTTTTTAAGAAGAGATTGGACAACCACTGGTCTAAAATGCTATAGCAGTGGTTCTCAACCTGTGGGTCGGGACCCCATTTGGGGTCGAACGACCATTTCACGGGGGTCACCAAACAAGGCTGTCCGCCATTTTTCCCCCTTTTCTTTGGCCACGCCCCTGGCACCCGGTGATGTATAAGTGGTTGGGAGTCACCACAACATGGGGAACTGTATTATGGGGTCGCGGCATTAGAAAGGTTGAGAACCACTGTGCTATAGGATCTCCTGCTTGAGCAGGAGGGGCTGGACTAGAAGACCTCCAAGGTCCCTTCTATTCTATTCTATTCTATTCCATATTTTCTTTATTCTATTCTATCCTATTCTATTTTCTATTCTATTGTATCCTATCCTATTCTCATTCTATTCCATTCCATATTATTCTATTCTATTCTATTCTATTCTATTCTATTCTACTCCACTCCATATTCTACTCTATTTATTCTATCCTATTCTATTTATTCTATCCTATTCCATTCCATTCCATATTATTCTATTCTATTCTATTCCACTCCATATTCTATTCTATTTATTCTATCCTATTCTATTTATTCTATCCTATTCCATTCCATTCCATATTATTCTATTCTATTCTATTCTATTCTATTCTATTCTATTCTATTCTACTCCACTCCATATTCTATTCTATTTATTCTATCCTATTCTATTTATTCTATCCTATTCCATTCCATTCCATATTATTCTATTCTATTCTATTCTATTCCACTCCATATTCTATTCTATTTATTCTATCCTATTCTATTTATTCTATCCTATTCCATTCCATTCCATATTATTCTATTCTATTCTATTCTATTCTATTCTATTCTATTCTATTCTATTCTATTCTATTCTATTCTACTCCACTCCATATTCTATTCTATTTATTCTATCCTATTCTATTTATTCTATCCTATTCCATTCCATTCCATATTATTCTATTCTATTCTATTCTATTCTATTCTATTCTATTCTATTCTATTCTATTCTATTCTATTCTATTCTATTCTATTCTATTCTATTCTATTCCATTCCACCAAGAGTCAGAGGCCACTTGAGGCAACCCAGTCAGCCCAAACATGCTAGGCTAAGGCTAGGAAGGCTCTCCTCTCAACCTTAACCCCTCCTTACGTTCCCTTTTATCCGCATCCTATTTTTAACTGCCTGCTCTCTCTGCGGGCTCTGCCCTGCCCTATTTTGTCCTTGAGCATTCATGAGCTCATCAAGAACAGAAGGTAACCGTGGGGGGAAGAGGCAGGGCAAGATCCCCATTTGCATTTGACTTTGCCATTCCCATCTGGTACGAGATAACACACACACACACACACACACACACACAGAGACACACACACAAAGAGATGCACACCCCACCCCAAAAAAAAAAAGACAAAGAAAAAGTAGAAGAAGCAGACAGTTCTGACTTCTGGCTTCAAAGCCCCTGTGGTGGGAATGAGGATGGGGAGAAGCAGCAGAAATGTGGGTGGGGTGGGGGGTGGGGGTTAATCATTAAACCTTCCAGGGTTTAACCAAAGCAGCTTTTGCATTTGTCAAGCTCTGCTAGCAGGGCACTGGCTGGGCCTGGTGCTGCTGAAGGTGAACGGGAGAAGGTGAGGCATTCAATCAAACGTTATCTAGGGCAGGTCATTGTGAGCCTGGACTCTAGCAGAGCGTGAGTTCTTCAAAGGCCATTTACGGTGCAGTTGCCCAAGCCAACTCAATCTGTTCGAGGGTCTTTGAGACACACAAAGCCTGGAGACTAAAACATACGAAGAACGGCTGCGGGACTAGGGTTTGGCTGGTCTAAAGGAAAGAAGAAAGAGGGGAGACATGATAGCAGCGTTCCAGTATTTGAGGGGCTGCCACAAAGAAGAGGAGGGGGTCAGGTTATTCTCCAAAGCACCAGAGGGAAGGATGAGAAACAATGGTTGGAAACTGATCAAAGAGAGAAGCAACCTGGAATTAAGGAGAAACTTCCTGACAGTGAGGACAACTAATCAGTGGAACAGCTTGCCACCTGAAATCATGGGTGCTCCATCCCTGGAGATTTTTAAGAAGAGACTGGACAGTCACTTGTCTCAGATGGTATAGGCTCTCCTGCTTGAGCAGGGGGCTGGACTAGAAGACCTCCAAGGTCCCTTCCAGTTCTATTCTCTATTCAAAGCACAGATGTGAACTGCCAACCAGGGAGCTGAGGATCTGCAGAATATTTCTGTGCTTCCTTGTTACTGGCAAGGATGCACCTTCCCCCCACCCACCAGAAAAAAAAATTCTCAAACTCAGCTGTTGCAAAAAAATAAAGAAAGAAAGAAATGCAGCCTAGAAATCGAAGCAACCCAAATTACACTTATACAGAGGAGTCTTCTTTGGTCAGATGCTTTTGAAATAGATAGATAGATAGATAGATAGATAGATAGATAGATAGATAGATAGATAGATAGATAGATAGATAGATAGATAGATAGATAGATAGTAAAGTTGGAAGGGACCTTGGAGGTCATCTAGTCCAACCCCCTGCTCAGGTGTAGGGTTTCCTGCCTGAGCAGGGGGTTGGACTAGATGATCTCCAAGGTCCCTTCCAACTTTACTACTATTACTATATTACTAGATAGATAGATAGATAGATAGATAGATAGATAGATAGATAGATAGATAGATAGTAGGTGGGTGGGTGGATAGAGAGTTGGGTGGGTGGGTGGATAGATAGATAGGTAGGTGGGTGGGTGGGTGGATAGATAGGTAGGTAGGTGGGTGGGTGGATAGATAGGTGGGTGGGTGGATAGGTAGGTAGGTAGGTAGGTAGGTAGGTAGGTAGGTAGGTAGGTAGATAGATAGATAGATAGATAGATAGATAGATAGATAGATAGATAGATAGATAGATAGATAGATAGATAGATAGATAGATAGATAGATAGATAGATAGATAGATAGATAGATAGATAGATAGATAGATAGATAGGCAGAGAGGCAGGCAGGCAGGCAGGCAGACAGATAGATAGTCAGTCTGAACAGGGAATAGAAGTCTGGAGGTCTGGAGAAAAAAGACCTTTAACAGACACTTGGCTACTGGTTCATATTTATGACTGTTACAGGGTCCTGGGACCCCTTTTGCAACCTTCTGACAAGCAAAGTCAATGGGGAAGACAGATTCACTTCACAACAGTGTGACTAACTCAGGGATCTTCAAACTTGGCCCTTTTAGGACATGTGCACTTCGACTCCCAGAATTCCTCAGCCAGGCAACTGGGAGTTGAAGTCCACAAGTCCTCAAAGGGCCACGTTTGAAGACCCCTGCACTAACTTATCAACTGCTGTGATTTACTTAACAACGGTGGCAAAAAGGTCGTAAAATGGGACAAAACTCACGGAAGGAGGGGAGGGGGAGAACTGTGGGGTCCTTGGTGTTCTCTGAGCTTGCTTGTTTTTTTGCAGAAGGAGGAGGAGGAGGACGAGGAGGAGGAGGAGGAGGAAAAAAAGAAAGAAAGAAAAAAGAAGAAAGAAAGGAGGGAAGGAGGGAGGGAGGGAGGAAAGAAAGAAAGAAAGAAAGAAAGAAAGAAGAAAGAAAGAAAGAAAGAAAGAAAGAAAGAAAGAAAGAAAGAAAGAAAGAAAGAAAGAAAGAAAGAGGGAGGGAGGGAGGAAAGAAAGAAAGGGAGGGAGAAAAGAAAGAAAGAAAGGGAGGGAGAAAAGAAAGAAAGAAAGAAAGAAAGAGGGAGGGAGGGAAGAAAGAAAGAAAGAAAGAAAGAAAGAAAGAAAGAAAGAAAGAAAGAAAGAAAGAAAGAAAGAAAGAAGAAAGGAAGGAAGAAGGAAGGAAGGAAAGAAAGAGAAAGAAAGAAAGAAAGAAAGAAAGAAAGAAAGAAAGAAAGAAAGAAAGAAAGAAAGAAAGAAAGAAAGAAAGAAGGAGGGAGGGAAGAAAGAAAGAAGAAAGAAAGGAAGGAAGAAGGAAGGAAGGAAGGAAGGAAAGAAAGAAAGAGAAAGAAAGAAAGAAAGAAAGAAAGAAAGAAAGAAAGAAAGAAAGAGGGAGGGAGGAAAGAAAGAAAGAAAGAAAGAAAGAAAGAGGGAGGGAGGGAGAAAAGAAGGAAGGAAGGAAGGAAGGAAGGAAGGAAGGAAGGAAGGAAGGAAGGAAAGAAAGAATCCTTCTCTGACCCCAACATACAAGCCTCCAGGGCAACAGATCAGGAACAATTACAAAGCTGCTCTTCCCCCCCCCCCTTTATTTTAAAATTCGGCTGCCCAGAGACTCCATCTGGCTTTTCATCTGGGCAATTTGCTCAACCAAAACTTTCGGCAGGGAAAACTGTTTCCACATGCCTGACTTCCTACTGCAAGGCCTGTCTGGGCAAGAGGCTTCCAGCCCTTGGTTCCCGGCCAGACCCCACAGTCCAGGCCCTGGACCCTCTCTGGATTTTCTCCTCCCTCGGCGGCTGTGATTCATCTCTCCTCAGGAGGGACTTTCTCGCCCTCTCCTTTTTTTCCGAGGACGAGACTGGGAAGAGTCTCTTCCCCACGTGCTTCGATCCCCCCAAATAATAAAATTCTGCTTTGCCACCTCCTGGACCAGGGGTAGGCAACCTTGGCTCTTTTATGACTGGTGGACTTCAACTCCCAGAATTCCTGAGCCAGCCACACTGAGGGGAAAGGGAGGTTTCCAAGCTGTGCTGGCTCAGGAATTCTGGGAGTTGAAGTCCACCAGTCATGAGGAGGCCATAGTTCTCCCATGCTGGCTCAGGAATTCTGGGAGTTGAAGTCCACCAGTCATAAAGCGGCCTAGGCCAGAGGTAGACAACCTTGGCTCTTTTATGACTGGTGGACATCAGCTCCCAGAATTCCTGAGCCAGCCATGCTGAGGGGAAAGGGAGAGTTTCCAAGCTGAGCCAGGCTGGCTCAGGAATTCTGAGAGTTGAAGTCCACGAGTCATGAGGGGGGGCCATAGTTTCCCCATGCTGGCTCAGGAATTCTGGGAGTTGAAGTCAACAAGTCATCAAGGGGTCATAGTTCCCCCATGCTGGCTCAAGAATTCTGGGAGTTGAAGTCCGCGAGTCATGAAGGGGTCATAGTTCCCCCATGCTGGCTCAGGAATTCTGGAAGTTGAAGTCCACTACTCATAAAAGAGCCAAGGTTGCCTACCCCTGGTCTAGGCCAACCCCCTGCTCAGGCAGGAAACCCTAGATCAAGGGTAGACAACCTGGGCCCCTTCATGACTGGTGGACTTCAACTCCCAGAATTCCTGAGCCAGCATGGGGGAACTATGGCCCCTTCATGACTCGTGGACTTCAACTCCCAGAATTCCTGAGCCAGCATGAGGGAACTATGGCCCCTTCATAACTTGTGGACTTCAACTCCCAGAATTCCTGAGCCAGCCTGGCTCAGCTTGGAAACCTTTCCCTTTCCCCTCAGCATGGTTGGCTCAGGAATTCTGGGAGTTGAAGTCCACCAGTCATAAAAGGGCCAAGGTTGCTTACCCGTGTCCTAGACCCTTGCACTCCCCCCTGGGGGTACATGCGGTGCATGCATTAATTGCAGCTCTGCTGGTTCTCCCAGGCAGCTGTTTCGGCTTTTAGCCCTGCGCCAGAGAGGGCATCCGAGGTAGGGCAGATGTTTAGGGGGGGGGACGGGGACCACCCCCAGACCTGCATCTCTCGACCTTGGCCAATTTTAAGCCTGTGTGGCCTTGAATTCCCTGGTCAGCACATTGCTGGAACAGGATTAACTTCCTCTCCCACCACCCATTTCTAAGCTGTTCCCTGCAGCCCCCGAAGAGACTCTGAAGCGTGGAAGACAAGCATAAACAAGCCCCCCCCCAAAAGTGATGACCTCAAAGCCTGCTTCCTCCAGCCCTTCGCCTCCTGGGTTTTGAGGCCAGGATGTTTTCCGTAGCCTCTCCCACTCCCCCACCCCACTTGCATTTGGACACAGCTGGCTCTTCCGCCCTGTGAGAACCCACCCAGGCTCAGCAGAAAAGGGGCGGGGGGGGGATGTTTCCTTCTCCTCTGCATGAATGTGATTTAGAAAGGAGACCAGGGGAAGGGGAAGGGGAAAGGAAAAGGGGAGGGGAGGGGAAGTAGGAGGAGGAGGGGAAGGGAAAAGGAAAGGGGAAGGAGAAGGAGAAGGAGGAGGAGGAGGAAGGGAAGGCGAAGGAAGCGAAGAAGAGGGGAAAGCAAAAGGGGAAGAAGGAGAAGAAGACAGAATCAAGATCACATGAAGGGTTAGTACCACTTTACAAGGCTTTGGTAAGGCCACACCTGGAATACGGCCTCCAGTTTTGGTCACCACGATGTAAAAAAAAGATGCGGAGACTCTAGAAAGAGTGCAGAGAAGAGCAACAAGGATGATTAGGGGACTGGAGGCTAAAGCATATAAGGAACGGTTGCTGGAATTGGGTATGTCCAGTTTAATGAAGAGAAGGACGAGGGGGGACAGGATAGCAGCCTTCCAGTATCTCAGGGGCTGCCCCAAGGAAGAGGGAGTCAAGCTATTCTCCAAAGCCCCTGAAGGCAGGACAAGAAGCAACGGATGGAAATTAACCAAGGAGAGAAGCAACCTAGAACTAAGGAGAAACTTCCTGACAGTGAGAACAATTAACCAGTGGAACAACCTGCCTCCAGAAGCAGTGAATGTTCCAACACTGAAAGTTTTTAAGAAGAGACTGGACAGACATTTCTCTGAAATGGTGTAGGGTTTCCTGCCTGAGCAGGGGGTTGGACTAGATGACCTCCAAGGTCCCTTCCAACTTTTTTATTTTGATTATGATTATTATGGAGGAGAAGGGGAAGGAAGAGGAGAAGGAAGAGAAAGGGAAGGAGAAGGAGAAAGGGAAGAGAAAGGAAAAGGGGAAGAAAAGATTAAAATGGGGGGGGGGAAAGGGGAAGGGAGATAAAAGGAGAGGAGGGGAGGGAAGGACCTGCAGCAGCAGCAGCTTTGGTATCTTATCACTGGTCACCTCATGAAAGAGAACATAGACAATAGAGTTGGAAGGGACCTTGGAGGTCATTTAGTCCAACCCCCTGGGGCTCAAGGAGGAGACCTATACCACTCCATACAAGTGGCTGTCCAGTCTCTTCTTAAAAGCTTCCAGCCACAACTTCTGGAGGCAGGTGGTTCCCCTGGCTAATCGTCCTCACTGTTAGGAAGTTTCTCCTTAGTTCTAGCTTGTTTCTCTCCTTGATCACTTTCCATCCGTTGCAAACGGATTTGTTTATTACCACGAATGTTGGTGAAATCCTTCTGGGGGGGAGGTGGGGCATGGTGTCCTTGTATTCACTTAGAGCAGTGTTTCTCAACCTTGACCATTTTAAGGCATGTGGACTTCAACTCCCAGAATTCCACAGCCAGCAATGCTGGCTGTGGAATTCTGGGAGTTGAAGTCCACATGCCTTAAAATGGTCAAGGTTGAAAAACACTGACTTAGAGACAAGGTGGCCAACGAAGGGCTGTGGATGAATGAGCTGTCTTTCTCGGCCTTGGCTTCTCTCCAACAGCTTGTAGCTACCTGAGCTTTTCATTACCTCTCCAGGGAAGATATTGGGAGACAATTTATCCCCCGGGCCTTTTCCGTCCAGTGTTCCTGCTTAAGAAAGAGTCCTGCCTATGACAAACGGTTGGAAAATTTTCTTCTTCCCCTTAAAAAAAAAACCTTTGGAAAACAAATGATCCAACCAATTTCTGTGCCCAAAATGCTGGACTGCGCAGCTCAAAGCAGGGTTATTTAAAGACTTCCAGCACAGAGAACCAAGTATTAAGACCAACATTTCTAGCCTGGAAAGGACGGTGGTTCACAACTCCACATTATGAACTGTAACAAAAAATAAAAATAAAATCATTTGTTGGGTTCCTGCATGTCGTTTGCAGACAGCCCTCTTTTCTTGCAAAAGGAATTAGGCTCTTTGGTCAAAGAACAGACAGCAGTGTCTGGAAAGGGGGTAACTATATTGTAGGAAGACTCCTTCAAATTGTATTTGAGATTCAGACGTACCAATTTTTTTTTAACTGGGAAGACAGAAGAAACCAAAGCTGGTATCCCACACTGTATGAAACTGTAATGTGGTTAGTGCCTGGGATAATAATAATAATAATAATAATAATAATAATAATAATAATAATAATAATAATAATAATGATGATGATGATGATGATGATGATGATGATGATGGGAGGAACCTTGGAGGTCATCTAGTCCAACCCCCTGCTCAGGCAGGAAACCCTACACCATTTCGGACAAATGGCTGTCCAGTCTCTTCTTAAAAACCTCCAGTGTTGGAGCATTCACATCTTCTGGAGGCAGGTTGTTCCACTGGTTGATTGTCCTCACTGTCAGGAAATTTCTCCTTAGTTCTCTCCTTGATTGGTTTCCCTCCGTTGCTTCTTGTCCTGCTGTGCTTTGGAGAATAGCTTGACTGCCTCTTCTTTGGGGCAGCCCCTGAGATATTAGAAGGCTGCTATCCTGTCCCCCCTTGTCCTTCTCTTCATTAAACTAGACATACCCAATTCCAGCAACCGTTCCTTATATGTTTTAGCCTCCAGTCCCCTGATCCTCTTTGCTGCTCTTCTCTGCAGTCTTTCTAGCGTCTCAACATCTTTTTTACATCGTGGTGACCAAAAGTGGATGCAGTATTCCAAGTGTGGCCTTACCAAGGCCTTGTAGAGTGGTATTAACACTTCACGTGGTCTTGATTCTGTCTCTCTGTTGATGCCACCCAGCACTGTGTTGGCTTTTTTGGCAGCTGCAGCACACAGCTGGCTCCTATTTAGGTGATTGTCCACTAAGACTCCAAGATTTGGTGACATCTGTTTGGGAAACAGACATTTGTAAACCACAGAGATGGTTTAGTTAAGCCTTCAGGAATCTATTCCTTCAGGTACGTTGGAACTGGAACCTTTAATATTTCTAGCTAACCAGCATATCGTTCATGGAAGCCTACAAGCAACAACAGACTCATTGATCTACAACCAGCTTACAAACCCCCTCAGGATCCGAATCAACCAGGGAGAGCATCCCGCGCAATCCCCCACTCGCACCAGCGATTCACCTCCCAATGACCCTCACCTGATATAAACTCCCCATCACAAGACCCATCACAAGCTTCTCACTGATGACTCACATCTGACCCATCTCAAGACTCTCACCTGACACACCCACACAACACTGACATCCCCGAAACTCTGCTGAAGATGTTACCTAGCCTGGTTACCTAGCCTAGAAGCCAACCCACAAGCTCGGGGAACGAAGCTTCACCCTTGGTCATATTCACTCAGTCATGATATTCAACAAACTCTGGTTAAAGAGACCACAGCTAAGCACCTATATCCTGTGGGGAAAAACTATTACAGATGCCTTTAGTCAACACCAGGGGTCTTCAAACTTGGCCCTTTTGTGACTTGTGGAATTCAACTCCCAGAATTCCTCAGCCAGCATGGGGGAACTATGGCCCCTTCGTGACTGGTAGACTTCAACTCCCAGAATTCCTCAGTGTGCCTGGCTGAGGAATTCTGGGAGCTGAAGTCCACAAGTCACAAAAGGACCACATTTAAAGATCCTTGGTTTGGATCCAAGCCTGCAGTTTCATCAAAATGGTCGGCTGAGGAATTCTGGGAATTGAAGTCCACCAATCACAAAAGGGCCAAGTTTGAAGACTCCTGGTCTGGCTCCAAGCCCACAGTTTCATCAAAGTGGCTGACTGAGGAATTCTGGGAGTTGAAGTCCGCCAGTCATAAAAAGGCCAAGTTTGAAGGCATATGGTCTGGCTCCAAGCCCGCAGTTTCATCAAAATGGCCGACTGAGGAATTCTGGGAGTTGAAGTCCACCTGTCATCAAAGGGCCAAGTTGGAAGGCCCCTGGTCAGCACCCATCTGGATATCAACTGGCTGAACTGACCAACACCCATCTGATGCAAGTGTTTGGTAGGAACATCCCGCTTAGCTTTAGCTCCACTAATCACTCCTTGTTGGGAAGCAACCTCAGGACCTGGTCATCGTCATGGTGCTCTGCCTGTGTCAGGCCCAAAGAACAACACATGGAGTTACTTCCGAGTAGTTTCTTTCTTGTTCGCCTACAGACTAGGGGTAGGCAACCTCGGCTCTTTTATGACTGGTGGACTTCAACTCCCAGAATTCCTGAGCCAGCCATGCTGAAGGGAAAGGGAGAGTTTCCAAGCTGAGCCATGTTAGCTCAGGAATTCTGGGAGTTGAAGTCCACCAGTCATCAAGGGAGCCATAGTTCCCCCATGCTGGCTGAGGAATTCTGGGAGTTGAACTCCACAAGTCATGAAGGGGCCATAGTTCCCCCATGCCAGCTCAGGAATTCTGGGAGTTGAAGTCCACAAGTCATGAAGGGGCCATAGTTGCCCCATGCTGGCTCAGGAATTCTGGGAGTTGAAGTCCACGAGTCATGAAGGGGCCATAGTTCCCTCATGCCGGCTGAGGAATTCTGGGAGTTGAAGTCCACCAGTCATGAAGGGGCCGTAGTTTCCCCATGCCGGCTCAGGAATTCTGGGAGTTGAAGTCCACCAGTCATAAAAGAGCCCAGGTTGCCTACCCGTGTGCTACACTAAAACAGCTATCTGCCATAACTATAGACCTACTTGGTGAATTGCTAGGGGGGGGGGGCTGTCCTTGCTCTCTTCCTGTCTACCAGACCTTCCAAGTCCCCCCCCCCCCGTGACTCCGGACTACACTCCATCACACCTGCAAATATCTCGGAGACATCCATGGAGCAACTGTGGCCAGATGGATCCTGGCTGCAGCCAGTGCAGATCTTTCCCCTTCACGAGCCCAGATGATGTGTTTGTGTGTGTACTGTGTGTGCTCCCACCCACATCTAGACCCTCCTCACCCAGTAGGAGATATTTTTCTTAGCATTGCATCTGCTGGGGAAAATCCGTCCGTCTGAATAGCTTTTTCTTCTGGCTCCTCTTCCCCTCGTCTGTCCTTCCCACGCATTTTGGCTTCTCCACACCTAGCTCCAAGCTCTGGCCACCTCCAAGGCTGAGGCAAGTCTCTTTCATTCGCTCTCCTCCACCCACCCTCTCTGCATGCCGGTGAGTCACTCCTTCCCCTCCTCCAGACTCTTGAAAAACCCTTGTTTTTCTCCTCCCTTGCTCTGCTTCTTCAGCCGCCCTCCCTTTCTCAGGCCGGGCCCTGCAAACCTCTGTACAAAGATGAAGCAGGAGGTTGGCTTTCAGCCCGTCACAAAATGAAATGTGAGAATTCTTAAGAAGGCAGAGATTATTGGAAGATTATTATTGGAATTCGGCATCCAGTTTTGGTCACCAAGATGTAAAAAAGATGCTGAGACTCTAGAAAGGGTGCAGAGAAGAGCAGCAAAGATGATCAGGGGACTGGAGGCTGAAACATACAAGGAACGGTTGCTGGAATTGGGGATGTCTAGTTTAATGAAGAGAAGGACGAGGGGGGACAGGATAGCAGCCTTCCAGTATCTGAGGGGCTGCCCCAAAGAAGAGGGAGCCAAGCTCTTCTCCAAAGCCCCTGAAGGCAGGACAAGAAGCAATGGATGGAAACTCATCAAGGAGAGAAGCAACCTGGAACTAAGGAGAAACTTCCTGACAGTCAGAACAATTAACCAGTGGAACAACCTGCCTCCAGAAGCGGTGAATGCTCCAACACTGGAAATCTTTAAGAAGAGACCAGTCAGCCATTTGTCCAAAATGGGACAGGGTTTCCTGCCTGAGCAGGGGGTTGGACTAGATGACCTCCAAAGTCCCTTCCAACATCATCATCATCATCACCATCATCATTATTATTATTATTATTATTATTATTATTATTATTATTATTATTATCCGTGGTAAAGGCAGTGCAACTGCCAAAATCTTATTTTTCATGAACCAATTCCCCCCCCCCGGAAATGCACACAAGTATTAGTCGAA
This sequence comes from Crotalus helleri, assembly GCA_024509115.1. NCBI lineage: Eukaryota > Metazoa > Chordata > Lepidosauria > Squamata > Viperidae > Crotalus > Crotalus helleri. The sequence goes on along the minus strand of JAKSXO010000061.1, from coordinate 1,533,028 downwards.
CAATTGATCCATCTAGTTAAATTGTTCTACGCCAGGGGTGTGTCCAACTTTGGCAGTTTTAAAACTTGTGGACTTCCACTCCCAGAATTCCTCAGCCAGCCATGCTGAGGGGAAAGGGAGAGGTTTCCAAGCTGAGCCAGGCTGGCTCAGGAATTCTGGGAGTTGAAGTCCATGAGTCATGAAGGGGCCAAGGTTGCCTACCCCTGGGCTAGAACAAGGTTTCCTGATGTCTGAAGCCCTTCATTTCCTTCCTCATCTTTCTGTTTTCCCTCCTTCCTTCTTTTTCCCTCCTTCCTTCCTTCCCTCCCACTCCTTCCTTCCTTCCTTCCTTCGCTCCCTGCCTTCTTCTCTCTCCTAACTATGGGAGTTATTTCTCTTTTATAGTTAAGGGACTTCCCAGCACCACATTTTGCAGAGATAAGCTCTTGTTTTTCCTCCCTCCCTTTTAACATGTCTCCTACGAGAGCTGGCACCGAGGAGAAAAGAAGAGAATCTACTGCCAGCAAAGGGGATTTTTCCCAGCTGCTCGTACCAGGTTGCTCTCCCCGGCAGAAAATGACCTTGGCTGGGAATGAACTGGATGTGGCTCCAGTGGCAGCTTCTGGCAGGCGAGGGAAGAAAGATTGAGGGAGGACTGAGAGGCAGAGACTTGTTGTGCTCTAGGGGTGCTGCTACTTTTAGATCAGAATACAATGGAATGGAATAGAAAATAGAATAGAATGGAATATAGAATAGAATATAGAATGGAATAAGGAATAGAATAGAATAGAATAGAATAGAATAGAATAGAATAGAACAGAACAGAACAGAACAGAATAGAATAGAATAGAATAGAATATAGAATGGAATGGAATATAGAAGGATAGGATAGGATATAGAATAGAATAGAATATAGAATGGAATATAGAATGGAATGGAATGGAATAAAATATAGAATAGAATAGAATAGAATAGAATAGAATAGAATAGAATAGAATAGAATAGAATAGAATAGAATGGAATATAGAATAGAAGGATAGGATAGGATAGGATATAGAATATAGAATAGAATATAGAGTAGAATAGAATATAGAATGGAATGGAATGGAAAATAGAATAGAATAGAATAGAATAGAATAGAATAGAATAGAATAGACTAGACTAGACTAGACTAGACTAGACTAGACTAGACTAGACTAGACTAGACTAGAATAGAATATAGAATATAGAATATAGAGTAAAATAGAATATAGAATAGAATATAGACCAGTGGTGGCGAACCCATGGCACGGGTGCCAAAGGCGGCACTCAGAGCCCTCTCTGTGGGCACGCGCACCATCGCCTCAGTCCTGGGCCTTCAGCTGGGTTTTATAAAACCTTTTCGCTTTAGGCCTCGCCGCCATGTGCAAAAAAAAAAAAAAGGTTCAACCAATCAGTCAATTTCAACTTCTCGCGGAAAAAAAAGATCTCGCAAAGTTGGTATTGATTGGTTGAACTTTTAATCTCACCCAGTCTGCCATTACCAGCATAGCCACGCCCACCCAATGGGCCATACCCACTCAACTGACCACACAAACACAATGGGCCATACATACTCAACCATACATAAGTGGGTTTTGGGTTGCAGTTTCGGCACTCGGTCTCTAAAAGGTTCACCATCACTGGTATAAGTTCTCCTGCTCGAGCAGGGGGCTGGACTAGAAGACCTCCAAGGTCCCTTCCAGCTCTATTCTATTCTATTCTATTCTATTCTATTCTATTCTATTCTATTCTATTCTATTCTATTCTATTCTATTCTATATTCCATTTCATTCCATATTCTATTCTATATTCTATATTCTATTCTATATTTCATTCCATTCCATCCCGCTCTATATTCTATTCTATATTCTGTCCTATATATACCAGTGATGGCGAACCTTTTAGAGACCGAGTGCCCAAACTGCAACCCAAACCCCACTTATGCATCGTCAGGTGCCGGGTGGGTGTGGCCCATTGGGTGGGTGTGGCCCATTGGGTGGGTGTGGCTGCGGTGGTAACGGCAGACTGGGTGGGACTAAAAAGTTCAATCAATCAATTCCAACTTTCCAAATTTTTTTTCCCACGAGAAGTTGAAATTGACTGACTGATTGAACCTTTTTTTTTCCCCCTCGGGGGCAAAGGCCTAAAGCGAAAAGGTTTTTATAAAATCCAGCTGAAGGCTTAGAACAGGGGTGACGGTGCACGTGCCCACAGAGAGGGTTCTGAGTGCCGCCTCTGGCACCCGTGCCATAGGTTCGGCACCACTGGTATAGGGTTTCCTGCCTGAGCAGAGGGTTGAACTAGATGACCTCCATCTGTTGCTTCTTGTCCTGCCTTCAGGTACTTTGGAGAAGAGCTTGACTCCCTCTTCTTTGGGGCAGCCCCTGAGATACTGGAACGCTGCTATCCTGTCCCCCCTCGTCCTTCTCTTCATTAAACTAGACATACCCAATTCCAGCAACCATTCCTTATGTGCTTTAGCCTCCAGTCCCCTGATCATCTTTGTTGCTCTTCTCTGCAGCCTTTTCAGAGTCTCAGCATCTTTTTTACATCGTGGTGATCAAAACTGGATGCCGTATTCCAAGTGTGGCCTTACCAAGGCCTTGTAAAGTGGTATTAACCCTTTATGTGATTCTATCCCTCTGTTAATGCAGCCTAGCACTGTGTTGGCCTTTTTGGCAGCTGCAGCACACGGCTGGCTCCTATTTAAGGGATTGTCCACTAGGACTCCGAGGTCCCTCTCACAGTTGCTACTATTGAGCAAGATACCCCCCGTCTCAACATCTTTTTTGTGATGCGGTGACCAAAATTGGCTGCAGTATTCCAGGTGTGGTCTTACTGGGGTTTTATAAAGCGGTACTAATACCCCGCGTGATTTATACAACCCAGGCACAGAGTCAAGGTATTAGTACCGCTTTCATTCAGTTAAAAAGTTACAATAGTGCTGTACAAATGGTATTTACAAGAAGCCCTTGAAATTCTGGCCATCCCAATGTCTTGTGATCACAATTTCAAATGTTCCCTGCCAACCCTTCCCACGCAAAGTCAGTGGGGAAGCCGGCAGGAAATCGGAGGTCACGGTGATGCAAGGTCCTTGCTTAATGATGGCAACGGGGACGGGTGGGATTGCCACGCAGTCACGTGATGTCAAGCTTGACAACTTTGTCGTTTAGTGGTAGAAATCCTGTTCCCAATTGCTGTCGTAACCCGAGGACTTCCCGTGCTTAAAGTTCAATAAGGTCAGAGGACAGAAATAATGGAATCCTGAAGGCAACAGGTGGGAAAGGCTGACCCAGCAACACAATTAAAAACATCTAGACCAAACACACACAGCAAAGTGACACACTCACAGTTTGCCTTGCCTCTGTCTTCAGAACGGCAGCGCGCAACAGTAATGTTGATCCCTAAAAGAAAGGAGAAAAAAAAAAACGGATGATAAAGAAGAATAGCCGAGATCAAAAATCCTGATTTTTTTCCCCAGCGGAAAATGAATTCGCTCCTTTTCAAACTGATGCATTGTTTCTTTAAGAGCCATTGCCAAAGGCTTGAAAAATATTTCTCATAAGAATTCATAGTTTCCCCGTCCACAGACATCTCAAAACAATGTATACCCTACTTGTCTCAATTGATTTTTTTTAAAAAACGTTACTGTACATAACTTACACAACACCGTAATTGTATTCACTGTGAAGTGTTTGCAAGAGAGGGAGAAAGTGAAAAACAAACAAAGCCCCATTTATGCAGAGAAGGTGTAAAAAGGGTCTGAAGTATCTCACTTTAGCGCCTTCAAAATATATTACCTGTAAAAAGAAACATGACCTTACATCAGTGCTTCTCAACCTTGACAATTTTAAGGCATGTGGACTTCAACTTCCAGAATTCCACAGCCAGCAATGCTGGCTGTGGAATTCTGGGAGTTGAAATCCACATGCCTTAAAATTGTCAAGGTTGAGAAACACTGCCTTACATGATCATATTTATCACTCCAGAGGATTTTGACCTACTAAAGCTCTCTTAAGAGCGCTAGGATATTTGAAGATCGCTACTCATCACACCTGGTTTAAAACCTGTGTCTCTGTTAAGTGGGAAACAAGGAAATCTTTGCATAAAGGAAGTCCCTGACTTATGACACAATGGAGCCCAAAATAATTTCCACTACCAAGCAAGGCAGTGGTTAAACAGCCAGGAGTCATTTTTTTCAATGCTGTTGCAATTTTGAGCAGTTACTAAGCCAGTGGTGGCGAACCTATGGCACGCGTGCCAGAGGTGGCACTCAGAGCCCTGTTGGCACGCGCGCCACCACCGCCAGCAGCAGGTCCATAAGGCTGCCACCGCCACCCGGAGCAGGAGCCCCGCCCAGCACAAAGGGGGCAAAGCGGCCGACTAGCAAGCTTGAGTAGAGGTGGTAGAGCAGAGGTCACCAACCATTGTCGAATGGCGGACTGGAAGGGAGGGGGAAGCATTTTACATGCATGCATGCGCGCACGGAGCCACGAGCACGCACGTGCTGCAAATGGGGCGGGGCTAGTGCCTGCGTGATACTCACTAGCCCTGCCCCGTTCTTGCACGCTACAGCATCTTGTATCTGCACCCTGCGGGGCGGCGTTGGCGGCTGTTTTTCCGCCTTGCAACACGGTGGCCCGTTTTTGCGCCCCCGGTTTTTTCATGCCAGAGGCAGCACTCAGAGGCGCCTCCCTGCCCCCCCCCTCAAGGGCATCACAATGCGGCCCTGGCACTTTGCGATAAATCAGTGGGGTTTGGGTTGCAGTTTGGGCACTTGGTCTCTAAAAGGTTCGCCATCACTGCAAATGGTTCTAACTCAAGGAGTAATGGCTTTTCTCCAAACGTCCTCTAAATATTTGGGACTGCACCTTTCCAAATTCTCCACCAGCCCTTGTTCATGCTCACTAAACCACCTGTCTATTTCCAGGTGTGCAAAGGATTCTGGGAATTGAAGTCCATGCAGCTTGACGGGGCCAAGGTTGAGAAATACTGGCCTACAGCAAAGCATAGAGTAGACCAGTGGTTCTCAACCTTTTTTAATGCCGCAACCCTAACCGGTCATAAGTCGAGGACTACTCAACTGGTGCAGCACTGTTTGCAGAATGGGACTTTTGGTGGGCTCAGCAGGGCAGAGACAGCCTGGACAATTCCTATTGGCTTTTGAAAGCCAATAGAATTAGACTCTATTCAAGAGAGTCTATTCTATTGGCTTTCAAAAGCCAACAGAATAAAAGGGAGTAGCACAGCTAAGGAAAAAGGGGGAAAAAATGGCGGACTGCGTTGTTTGGCGACCCCCGTGAAATGGTCGTTCGACCCCAAATGGAGTCCCGACCCACAGGTTGAGAACCACTGGAGTAGACCATATTTGGAAAGGCTTAAAAAAATATGCATCCGTGAAGGTCCTTTGTTGCTTCTCTCACAAAGCAAACAAACAAACAAACAAAAACAACCCAGCCACAACTACGTTTGGTGCCACCTAGTGACAAAGATAATTAATGACATTATCCATAAACATAAGTATCTATTTTTCTGGCCTCCATGATTTAACACAGGGGTTCCCCAACCCCCAGTCCGTGGATTGGCACCGGGCCGTGGCATGCCAGCAGCCGGTCCACACAAACAAGCAAAGCCCCATCCGCGGGATGCAGGCAGCACACAAAACCACGCACTCTCCAGTCCGTGGAAAAACTTCTCTCCGTGGAACCGGTGATCCTTGATGCCCAAAAGGTTGGGGACTTCTGATTTAACACCCACTGCCTTTTATAGGACCGTAGAAAAATTTCCATCCAGATTCCTGAAATAACGGACAGGTTTGATGTTTAAATATATGTTAAATTTCATCTTAATTTTGCATTATCCGCGGTGATTTACACCATTTGCATAATGAGGCCGCTACAGAAATTATTTATCAAATTTAGAGAGTGCCCGTCTGACTCAGAGGTGTATGAAAAATACGTTATCAGGAAGCGTCAAGAGTTTCTGAGTCCTCATTTGAGAAACAACTTGATATACTTTCTGATTGATCAGATATTCAGAAATAGCCCATTGAACAGCAGCTGTTAATAATAATAATAATAATAATAATAATAATAATAAAGTTGGAAGGGACCTTGGAGGTCATCTAGTCCAACCCCCTGCTCAGGCAGGAAACCTGTACCAGGGGTAGGCAACCTTGGCTCTTTTATGACTTGTGGACTTCAACTCCCAGAATTCCTGAGCCAGCCTGGCTCAGCTTGGAAACTTCTCCCTTTCCCCTCAGCATGGCTGGCTCAGGAATTCTGGGAGTTGAAGTCCACGAGTCATAAAAGAGCCAAGGTTGTCTACCCCTGAGCTAAAGCAATAGTAAATAGGTATAATCATAATCATAATAATAATAAAGTTGGAAGGGACCTTGGAGGTCATCAAGTCCAACCTCCTGCTCAGGCAGGTAACTACTGCCAATTCCACAGCTACTCATACTGAAGTTTGCTTGTCTTTCCTCAAAGCTAGACCTTCTCAGCTCCTGTCACCACCGTTTACAGAAATGACTTTCTAATTCCTCTGATTATCTTCACTGCCCTTTGTTGAGCTGGATTTAACTTGTCTGAATCCTAAAATGTGGTGTCCAGAACCGAGTCTAACCCAAGTTAGAATAAGTGGAATCATTAATTTCCATTATTTCAACATTATATTTCTTTTGATCCTACTTAAACACTTGTTTTCCTTGTTTGAGTCAGTTTGGAAATAAGTGTGACTCCAAGATTGCAAGTTTTGGACAATTAGCTTAACAACTACCCAAAATTAGCATGTCTAATAGATGCACTTGACAGGGCTCTGCGCTGTGTGTTATTCTATGTTTGGGTTGATGCTAATGATTCCTGTCTAACTTACTAGCTAGTTTCACTCATATAAAGTGGAAGCCCTTGGTAACAAGTTGAGTATTTAACTGCCACTCAGTGTTAAATAAATAAATAATAAAGTTTATGCACTACAGCCAAAGAGGCCTCTTTGCATCTGAATGCCAAAGAAAGGGCGATAACTGATTCATTAAACTTGTGGATCCTTCTGTATCTGCCTGAGTCAATTTGGTAAACAAAGAATTTTTACAATGGAGGGAGGGAAGGAGGGATAGGGGAGGGAGAAGAAATGAAAAAGGAAGGAAGGAAAAAATGGGTGAGGGAGGGAGGGAGGGATAGGTGAGGGAGAAGAAATAAGGGAGGGAGGGAGGGAAAAATGGGGGAGGGAGGGAGTGATAGGTGAGGGAGAATAAGGGAGGAAGGGAGGAAGGAAGGAAAAATGGGAGGGAGGGAGGAAAAATGGCGGAGGGAGGGAGTGATAGGTGAGGGAGAAGAAATAAAGGAGGGAGGGAGGGAGGGAGGGAAGGAAGAAGGAAGGAAGGAAGGAAGGAAGGAAGGGGGAGGGAGGGAGTGATAGGTGAGGGAGAAGAAATAAGGGAGGGAGGAAGGAAGGAAAAATGGGAGGGAGGGAGGAAGGAAAAATGGCGGAGGGAGGGAGTGATAGGTGAGGGAGAAGAAATAAAGGAGGGAGGGAGGGAGGGAGGGAGGGAAGGAAGGAAGAAGGAAGGAAGGAAGAAAGGAAGGAAGGGGGAGGGAGGGAGGGAGTGATAGGTGAGGGAGAAGAAATAAGGGAGGAAGGGAGGAAGGAAGGAAAAATGGGAGGGAGGGAGGAAGGAAAAATGGCGGAGGGAGGGAGTGATAGGTGAGGGAGAAGAAATAAAGGAGGGAGGGAGGGAGGGAAGGAAGGAAGAAGGAAGGAAGAAAGGAAGGAAGGGGGAGGGAGGGAGTGATAGGTGAGGGAGAAGAAATAAGGGAGGAAGGGAGGAAGGAAGGAAAAATGGGAGGGAGGGAGGAAGGAAAAATGGCAGAGGGAGGGAGTGATACGTGAGGGAGAAGAAATAAAGGAGGGAGGGAGGGAGGGAGGGAAGGAAGAAGGAAGGAAGGAAGGAAGGAAGGAAGGAAGGAAGGAAGGAAGGAAGGAAGGAAGGAAGGAGGGAGTGATAGGTGAGGGAGAAGAAATAAGGGAGGAAGGAAAAATGGGAGGGAGGGAGGAAGGAAGGAAGGAAGGAAGGAAGACTACCTGTAAACCAAATTGTTGGAGAGTAAGGTTTTGTTTTTTGAGGGGCTTGCAGGATATAAGGACCCAGAAGAGAGAATATTTCCTTTTCTGGGTCCAGAATCAAAGTGCAGATCAGGGGCAACTTGATCTAAGAAAGGTAGAACATCTGCAGCTCAGGGCTGAAATGAGGGACCCTTGGTTGTTTTCTTGCAGATGTTTGCTGACCCGGTTGCCCAACGGCCCTGATGAGGTTACCTCGTCCGGCTGGATGAAACATCTGCCAGCAAACAGCCAAGCTCAGAGAGCACCAAGGGGCCGGCACCTTTCTCCGTCACCGGGAAACGCGGCTCGTCCGAGCCCTTTCCTTAATTACAGCTCCCCAACTCAACCTCTGCCGCATCCTTGTGGAGCAGATACATAAAGATGATGATTATTTTTTTTCTCCTTCTACCCTTTAGCTCCCTTACATTAAGCTGATGTTCTCATTACAGTTCACTCAAGCACAAATAATGGGAAGGAAGCGGGAAGAGTAATTGGTCCTGGGCCGGGCACGTTTCCCCCTTCCCGTAACCACTGCTCTGCCTCAACCCAGCAGCTAATAAGCAAAGCCGGAGGCAGTCAATAATTCCTATAAACTCTGCAAAAATAAAAATAAAAAAATGCCTTCTGTTTGGGGCGGGAAGCTGCATCCGGGCTGGAGGTCAGCAGCCGGAGTGCTCCCTCGCCATCCTCCCCTCTCCCCAAAGCGGCTAATGATCCATCTGCCTTGGAGAAGGAAACTTAACTGGGTCTGACCTCCTGCTCCTTAACCTCCAGCTTCTTCTCCGCTGTTGCAGGAGCAGAGATCATTAGGCCAGCGCGCACCGCCTTACATTTGGCAAGGAATGACGGCGGCTGGTTTTCGAGCACTTGAGGCTTCTCCAACATTAGGAAGTCGCCAACCGTCGCAAAAGAAGACTTTCCTGGAGGGGTAGACTCAAGGCATTGGGGGGGGGAATCCCCAGTCCTTTACTCCCACCTCCTGTTAAGTTCCAATGACGTTAAGTTGCGGCATTAAGCTATTGTTCAATAAATGACATTAAAAAGCACAATTAAAGGGGAGATGTTTTGCAAACATTTTCTTCAGCCCTTCCCCCTCCCTTGCCAGGGAATTACACACCGCTGCAAGTGCTTTCACAGCTTCCCAGGCCCACCTTTGCACTTTTAGGAGGTGGGAAAAAATGGTGTTTCTGCAGGTAGATCTCGCTTCCCACCCTTGAGCTAATGATGCAATTTTCTCAATGCAACTCTGAAAACAGCTCGGCGTACATTTCAAGAATGGTTGCAGGAATTGGGGATGTCCAGTTTCATGAAAAGAAGGACGAGGGGGGACAGGATAGCAGTCCTCCAGTATCTCAGGGGCTGCCCCAAAGGAGAGGGAGTCAAGCTATTCTCCAAAGCCCCTGAAGGCAGGACAAGAAGCAACAGGTGGAAACTCATCAAGAAGAGAAGCAACCTGGAACTAAGGAGAAACTCCCTGACAGTGAGAACAATTAACCAGTGGAACAACCTGCCTCCAGAAGTGGTGAATGCTCCAACACTGGAAGTTTTTAAGAAGAGACTGGACAGCCATTTGTCCGAAATGGTATAGGGCTTCCTGCCTGAGCCAGGGGGCTGGACTAGATGACCTCCAAGGTCCCTTCCAACTTTTTATTATTATTATTATTATTATTATTATTATTATTAACAGGGAAGTCATTATATGTTACTTATATATAAGGGCGTAGGTCTATACATAGGTTGTATAGAGCAGGGGTCCCCAAACCCCGGTCCGATACTTTTTATTATTATTACTACTACTACTACTACTACTACTACTACTACTACTACTACTACTACTACTACTACTACTACTGAAGCATAGCAATAGCAACAGTGTTTAGACTTATATGCCACTTCGCAGTGCTTTACAGCCCTCTCAAAGCAGTTTACGTAGTCAATATATTTGCTCCCAGCAATTTGGGTCCTCATTTTACCGACCTCGGAAGGACGGAAAGCTGACTAGATCTTGAGCCCCGTCAGATTCGAACTCCAGGCTGTGGGCAGAGTCACCTGCAATACTGCATTCTAACCACTGCATCTCCAGGGAGGGAGGGAGGAAGGAAGGAAGGGAGGTGTCACAAGGAATAGCAATAACAATATCACTTAGACTTATATACTGCTCCATAGTGCTTTGCAGCCCTCTCTAATTGGTTTACAGAGTCAGCATATATGGCCCCCCCAAAATCTGGGTCCTCATTTTACCGACCTCAGAAGGTTGGGAAAGCTGAGTCAACCTTGAGCTGGTCAGGATCGAACTGCTGGCAGTCAGCAGGAGTAGCCTGCAGTACTGCACTCTAACCACTGCACTCCCGCATCTCTTTTTTTTTACACAACTAATCCAACACTTACTGCACAGGTTATCTTTGTTTAACAGATAGACAGATAACCTTTATTGTCATTGTTTACTGGGGGCACAATGGCAGACATTAAAAATGAAATGCAGTTGCTTGTGGCTTGCTCTCAAAGTGTACACATACATAACACACATTTAAACATACTCTATACCAGAGGTCCCCAACCTTTGGGGCACCAGGGACCGGTGCTGTGGAGAGAGGTTTTTCCACGGACCGGAGGGTGTGTGTGGTTTTGTGTGCTGCCTGCATCCCACAGATGGGGCTTTGCTTGTTTGTGCGGACCCGTTGCTGGCATGCCGCGGCCCGGTATCGGTCCACAGACCGGGGTTTGGGGACCCCAGCTCTATACAACCTATGTACAGACCTACACCCTTATATATAAGTAACATATAATGACTTCCCTGTTTATAATAACAACAACAACAATAATAATAATAATAATAAAGTTGGAAGGGACCTTGGAGGTCATCTAGTCCAACCCCCTGCTCAGGGAGGAAACCCTATACCATTTCAGACAAATGGCTGTCCGGTCTCTTCTTAAAAAACTCCAGTGTAGCAGAGTAGCGCAGCGGAAGCGTGCTGGGCCGATTGTATGATTAAATGGGCACAGAATATTGGTGAATCGATTTTAATGGATACATGGGAACTTATTTGGATAAGAAATGTTAAATTCACACAAGCGCAAAATTTAAGAGAGAATTTTTATAAGATGTTTTATAGATGGCACCTTGATCCAAAGAAAATGTCCATTATGTACCCTAATTTACAGCCGAAATGCTGGAGATGTGGACACTTGGATGCTACTTATTATCATACCTGGTGGACGTGTAAGCATATAAAAGCTTTTTGGATTAAGATATGGTGGAATATTCAAAGAATTTTTAGAAGGAGGGTAAAATTTACTCCGCAATTATTTTTATTAGGTATTGTTATTGATTGTGATGCTAAGGAGGTTATATTGATGTTAAATTTGATTACAGCCGCTAGGCTGTTAATAGGACAATATTGGAAGAAGGAATCCTTGCCTACTTTACAAGAGTGGTTTTATAAAGTTTCGTATTTGGCAGAAATGGCAAAGATTTCGGCTTTTTTAAAGGAGCAATCTCAAGAGAAATTCTTTGCGGTATGGGAAAAATGGATAAATTTTATACAACATAATTTGGATATGGAAAAATATTATATAGCTTTTCTATAACTTGTAATGATTGTTTTTTTTCTTTCTTTCTTCTTCCTTTTTTTTTTTAATATACGCTTTATGTATTATTATTCATATACTTTTTTATATATGTTTTATTTTTCGTTTACCTCTTTCTTTTTTCTTTCTCTCTCTCTTTTCTTTTTCCTTTTTTCTTCTTTTTTTTCTTTTTTTTTTTAGTATATATTATTCACTTTAAAGCTTATGTTACGTATATTATTATTATATATATTATTATTATGACTTTTACTATTATTATTAATTATCTTATAAATTGTAAACGTTATTTTTAAAATTTGTTAAATAATCCTATATTCAGTTCTGGGAAGTCGGGGGGGGGGGGAGGGGGGGTGGTTTGGGAGGGGGGGTGGATGTTTATCTGTAAAATTTCTGAAAAAATTCAATAAAAAAAAAAAAACTCCAGTGTTGGAACATTCACCACTTCTGGAGGCAGGTGGTTCCACTGGTTAATTGTTCTCACTGTCAGAGAGGTTTCTCCTTAGTTCCAGGTTGCTTCTCTCCCTGCTGAGTTTCCATCCGTTGCTTCTTGTCCTGCCTTCAGGCCCTTTGGAGAATAGCTTGACTCCCTCTTCTTTGGGGCAGCCCCTGAGATACTGGAACACTGTTATCCAGTCACCCCGCGTCCTTCTCTTCGTTAAACTAGACATACCCAATTCCAGCATTCTTTCCTTGTTTGTTTTAGCCTCCAGTCCCCTAATCATCTTTGTTGCTCTTCTCTGCACTCTTTCTAGAGTCTCAACATCTTTTTTACATTGTGGTGACCAAAACTGGATGCAGTATTCCAAGTGTGGCCTTACCAAGGCCTTGTAAAGTGGTATTTCCCGTGCCCTTATTCTATCCCTCTGTTAATCATTCGCAATTCCAAACCCATTTTACAATCCATTCTTTGCAACTGCACCGAGCAGGTCATAAAATCAGGTGCGACTGAATTAACAATCACTTCGCTTAGCCATTTTGGTTGGGATGGTGGTTAAGGGTTACCTGCATGGTTGTGACTCACAGTACGGCTTGAATGGTTGATGGAACAACCCAACAGGAATATTCCAGAATATAGAATAATGAAATTGGAAGGGACCTTGGAGGTCTTCTAGTCCAACCCCCTGCTCAGGCAGGAGACCTTATACCAGGGTTAGGCAACCTTGGGTCTTTTATAGCTCGTGGACTTCAACTCCCAGAATTCCTGAGCCAGCCATGCTGAGGGGAAAGGGAGAGGTTTCCAAGCTGAGCCATGGCTGGCTCAGGAATTCTGGGAGTTGAAGTCCACCAGTCATAAAAGGGCCAAGTTTGAAGACTCCTACCCTAGGCCTAGAGTCTAGACCAGGGGTAGACAACCTTGGCCCTTTTATGACTGGTGGACTTCAACTCCCAGAATTCCTGAGCCAGCCGTGCTGAGGGGAAAGGGAGAGGTTTCCAAGCTGAGCCAGGCTGGCTCGGGAATTCTGGGAGTTGAAGTCCACGAGTCATGAGGGGGCCATAGTTCCCCCATGCTGGCTCAGGAATTCTGGGAGTTGAAGTCCACGAGTCATGAGGGGGCCATAGTTCCCTCATGCTGGCTCAGGACTTCTGGGAGTTGAAGTCCACGAGTCATGAAAGAGCCAAGGTTGCCTACCCCTGCCCTAGACCATTCCAGACAAATGTCTGTCCAATCTCTTCTTTAAAAAACAATTTCTTAAGAAAAAATAGTTTACTTACACATAAAAGTACGGGATTTGTAGCGGGTGCATCAATCGTCTCCCTCTACAATGCCTCTTGTTCAACCTAATATATAAGGACTTTTTATTCGGAATAAGAGACATCAAGGACGGCTGAATTTCCTCAAATGCTCCACCACCCTTAGTTCATTAAAGAAAAGAAACTTCGGCATTCATTGTATGGACGCCATCTGATCTTTCTTTAGAAGAAGGAACACTTGTTTGTACAATCAAATGACAGGGCAGATAATATAGAAATTTTTCCACCCATCCTTTTCCTCCAGCTCTCCTGTGGAAAAAAATCTATTCATTCAAATGACAGATAAAACCCTTTTGTACTGTTTTTGTCTGCTTAGATAACTGTTCCCTATTTTTTTTTTTTTTTTGCATGCTGTTAATGAATTTTCACAGAAGGAGGTTTAATCCCATGGAGTGAATACTTTATCAGTTCCTACACTTTTTTTAAAAAAAAACCAACAACTTGTAAAGTAAAGTAAATGGGAATTGCTTTGCCCTATCTTTGTCTGGAAATATCTCAGTTGTGGGGTGTGGGTGCAGTTTCTGCTTTTATTATTTTTGTCCTATCACAGCCAAATTCAATCGGAGGACTTTATCTGATCCCATACAATGGCATTCATTCTAGATGCCTCTTTGGTCTGGCGGTGTTTTTACTTACCCAGCTTCGTGTATTTATACTTTTCATCTGCCCCAACAGCAAAACTTCTCGAGAAGATTGCAAACAAAATAAAAAACACAATAGATAATATACCGGACACTCTATTATATATTATACTATAAAAATAATTGAATACCTCCAATACATAAGAGCCACATTCTAGCATAGGTCTGGCAGCTACTGAATTTAACCATTAAAAACAATCTAAAATATTACAGAGCAGAGGAAAATCGCAACTGGCAGCATTAAGGATGTGCCAAGCAAGGGCTATCGGGAGGCCTATTTTGGAAGTGGGCTATTCCACATAAATATACTCTCCAATTTGCATCAATGGTGCAATGGTACCATCCAGAGGAGCGTTCCTATTCTGGGCCCAGGGCTCTTCAACATCTTCACCAACGATTTGGACGAAGGGATAGATGGGGAACTCATCAAATTTGCAGACGACACCAAGCTGGCAGGAATAGCCAACCCTCCAGAAGACAGGCTTAAGATACAGGAGGATCTGGATAGACTTGAACACTGGACGCTATCTAACAAAATGAAATTCAGTGGTGAAAAAAGCAAGGTTCTACATTTAGCCAAGAAAAACCAAATGCACAGATGCAGTATAGGTGGTACTTTGCTCAATAGTAGTAACTGTGAGAGGCACCTCGGAGTCCTAGTGGAGAATCCCTTAAATAGGAGCCAGCCGTGTGCTGCAGCTGCCAAAAAGGCCAACACAGTGCTGGGCTGTATTAACAGAGGGACAGAATCAAGATCACGTGAGGTGTTAATACTGCTTTACAAGGCCTTGATAAGGCCACACTTGGAATACGGCATCCAGTTTTGGTCACCAGGATGTAAAAAAGATGTTGAGACTCTAGAAAGAGTGCAGAGAAGAGCAACAAAGATGATCAGGGGACTGGAGGCTAAAACATACAAGGAATAGTTGCTGGAATTGGGTATGCCTAGTTTAATGGAGAACGAGGGGGGACATGATAGCAGCCTTCCAGTATCTCAGGGGCTGCCACAAAAGAGAGGGAGTCAAGCTATTCTCCAAAGCGCCCGAAGGCAGGACAAGAAGCAATGGATGGAAACTAATCAAGGAGAGAAGCAACCTGGAACTAAGGAGAAACTTCCTGACAGTCAGAACAATCAACCAGTGGAACAACCTGCCTCCAGAAGTTGTGAATTCTCCAATACTGGAAGTTTTTAAGCAGAGACTGAAATGGTCTAGGGTTTCCTGCCAATGCAGGGGGTTGGACTAGATGACCTCCAAGGTCCTTTCCAACATTATTATTGTTGTTGTTGTTGTTGTTATGGCACAGACAAACCACCAAGTGGCCTCAACGGCTCTCTCAAAGGATGCAAATGACCAGCCGTCTGCAAGGAGTATAAATCCTTCCATTCCCCACCATCCACAGTCAGAGCTGAAGAAGCTCCTTGGATGGGAAGCGAAACGTCTTCAAAGAAAAACAAGAACGTCCAGTTGCCTCCTGAAAAAAAAAAGCATCTTTGGGTGCTCCCTGCATGGGAAAACTTCCTTTAAATTCCTAACCGCGACCACTATAAACCTCCCGCCTTCCAACCAGTCTGGCTATCTCAATTTGGACAGAAGCCTGGTGCTGTCAGGAAAGACAAGTCTGGAGTATCCTCAATGGAACTCCTTCAACTCAAGAGGCAAAGCAACATCCCTAGAAGTTGCTCCTGAACAGCTTTCCTTCCAGGCATCTAGGGAGGTTAAATATAAACTTTATTGTCATTGTAGGTGTATACACAGTATACACGTACAACGAAATTTACGTGACACCCAAAGACCAGGTCCCACACACATAATCCCCAAACTCACTCCCACCCACCACAATTCCCCACCCTTAAAACCCCCGAAACATCCACCCAACAGACCAAGTAATACTGTCCAACAGTTCACTGATGGTGGCCCTTTAGTTCATTATTATAGCTCTGGGATAAAAACTATTCAGAAAACGTGTGGTCCGAGTTTTAAATGTTCTCTATCAGGGGTTCTCAACCTTGGCAACTTTAAGACTTGTGGACTTCTACATCTTATGTCAGAAGACAACAGGTTCTCCGTCACCCAGAGATGGTTGCCCCAAAGGTGCTTTTTTCAGGACTTTTGAAGGCAGTCTGCTTTCTTTGCAGACCAGCCCCTCTTAGCCTCCTCCACCCTCTTTGGCAAGCCGGCAAAGGGCCCAGTTGCCATCCAGCCAACACCCTGCCTTGAGAACTAGGACTTCGCCCAGGTTTCCAGCCCTTCCCCACCAAAAGGCGACTTCCTTAATGAGCCTCAGCTGACGGCCCCCACCCTCCCCGGCTGACAGATTTGTGTGATCCTTCACAGGGTGCGGCAAATGCTTTTCCTCCCTGTCAGGGAGGCACCACAGAGACAAGGAGCTCATTGCAATCAGTTGTGCTCAATTTCAGAGACAGGCTAGTAGAGCAGGGATCTTCCAATGGGGCCCTTTGATGACTGGTGGACTTCAGCTCCCAGGATTCCTCAGTCGGCCATTTTGATGAAACTGCATGCTTGGAACCAGACCAGGGGTCTTCCAACGTGGCCCTTTGATGACTGGTGGACTTCAGCTCCCAGAATTCCTCAGTTGGCCATTTTGATGAAACTGTGGGCTTGGATCCAGACCGGGGGTCTTCAAACTTGGCCCTTTGATTGATGGACTTAAACTCCCAGAATTCCTCAGTCGGCCATTTTGATGAAACTGCGGGCTTGGATCCAGACCAGGGGTCTTCCAACTTGGCCCTTTTGTGACTGGTGGACTTCAACTCCCAGAATTCCTCAGTCGGCCATTTTGATGAAACTGCGGGCTTGGATCCAGACCACGGGTCTTCCAACGTAGCCCTTTGATGACAAGTGGGCTTCAGCTCCCAGAATTCCTCAGTCGGCCATTTTGATGAAACTGCATGCTTGGATCCAGACCAGGGGTCTTCAAGCTTGGCCCTCTGATGACTTGTGGACTTCAACTCCCAGAATTCCTCAGTCGGCCATTTTGATGAAACTGCATGCTTGGATCCAGACCAGGGGTCTTCCAACTTGGCCCTTTTGTGACTGGTGGACTTCAACTCCCAGAATTCCTCAGTCGGCCATTTTGATGAAACTGCGGGCTTGGATCCAGACCAGGGGTCTTCCAACTTGGCCCTTTTGTGACCGGTGGACTTCAACTCCCAGAATTCCTCAATCGGCCATTTTGATGAAACGGCGGGCTTGGATCCAGACCAGGGGTCTTCAAGCTTGGCCCTTTGATGACTGGTGGACTTCAACTCCCAGAATTCCTCAGTCGGCCATTTTGATGAAACTGCGGGCTTGGATCCAGACCAGGGGTCTTCCAACTTGGCCCTTTTGTGACCGGTGGACTTCAACTCCCAGAATTCCTCAATCGGCCATTTTGATGAAATGGCGGGCTTGGATCCAGACCAGGGGTCTTCAAGTTTGGCCCTTTGATGACTGGTGGACTTCAACTCCCAAAATTCCTCAGTCGGCCATTTTGATGAAACGGCGGGCTTGGATCCAGACCAGGGGTCTTCAAGCTTGGCCCTTTGATGACTGGTGGACTTCAACTCCCAAAATTCCTCAGTCGGCCATTTTGATGAAACTGCGGGCTTGGATCCAGACCAGGGGTCTTCCAACTTGGCCCTTTTATGACCGGTGGACTTCAACTCCCAGAATTCCTCAGTCGGCCATTTTGATGAAACTGCGGGCTTGGATCCAGACCAGGGGTCTTCCAACTTGGCCCTTTTGTGACCGGTGGACTTCAACTCCCAGAATTCCTCAATCGGCCATTTTGATGAAATGGCGGGCTTGGATCCAGACCAGGGGTCTTCAAGGTTGGCCCTTTGATGACTGGTGGACTTCAACTCCCAAAATTCCTCAGTCGGCCATTTTGATGAAACTGCATGCTTGGATCCAGACCAGGGGTCTTCCAACTTGGCCCTTTTGTGACTGGTGGACTTCAACTCCCAGAATTCCTCAGTCGGCCATTTTGATGAAACGGCGGGCTTGGATCCAGACCAGGGGTCTTCAAGCTTGGCCCTTTGATGACTGGTGGACTTCAACTCCCAAAATTCCTCAGTCGGCCATTTTGATGACACTGCGGGCTTGGATCCAGACCAGGGGTCTTCCAGCTTGGCCCTTTGATGACTGGTGGACTTCAACTCCCAGAATTCCTCAGTCGGCCATTTTGATGAAACTGCATGCTTGGATCCAGACCAGGGGTCTTCCAACTTGGCCCTTTTGTGACTGGTGGACTTCAACTCCCAGAATTCCTCAGTCGGCCATTTTGATGAAACGGTGGGCTTGGATCCAGACCAGGGGTCTTCCAACTTGGCCCTTTTGTGACTGGTGGACTTCAACTCCCAGAATTCCTCAGTCGGCCATTTTGATGAAACGGTGGGCTTGGATCCAGACTCCTGAGCTAGAGAGAACTTGGGTGCACTTTGTTCCTGCTGGCTGATAGCCCATCTGTTTCTCTGCCCCCCCCCTTTTCCCAGCCAAGATGCCAATCAAAAGTTTGGAAAAAAAAAAAAAAGTAATCTTCCTGGCATTGAAAGGCTACACTTCCCAAACTATGCTTCCTTACCTGTTTGAGTTTAAACATCCTTTTTCTCACAGCAAAATACGAAAAAAACCCTTTTTAACCATCCTGTTTGGGATGATGGAAAGCTAGGATGATAGCTGGGTCTAGCTTAGGGCAGGATTCTTTGGGGTCCGGTGAGCATTGAGTAATTGGTTCAAAATTCATAAACTGCAAAGAATGGTAATTTTCGCCTAGGAGTAGCATATGGGGAAAGTAATGAAACACGTAGAGATGCTGCTTGAGGACACGCGGAATGCTTAACAATCCTTGGGAGAAGAAGGAAGGGTTTTTCTGCATGAAAAGTTGGGGACTTCTATTCATTTCTGCAGCCTAAAAGACATTTCCGGGTGTGCCAAATTTGAAATCTGTGTTTTTTGCATCTGCTTTTTTTAAACTGTTGTGGGAAGTCAGCTCCTTCCCCCCCAGAGAAAGAAATATTTTTGGAAATATTTAAAAGGCAGAATATATTTCCCTAAAGGATTTTAAAAGCAGAAACCAACCCTGGCCCCAAGTCTCTCTGTCCCAAACAGAAACCAAGTCTGCAGAAATGCAGATGTGATAATCTTGTCAGAAAGACTGGAGTCAGGAAACTGGGATTAGGAAGAAAGATCCCTAGAATCAACACACCAAAAATATCTAAGAATCATCAGCCCCAGCCCCAGGGAAGCAGGATATGACCCTTGGGACATAATAGGATTAACCCACCACCATCAGAATACCAGAAAGGCACACTCAGACTCAGGTCAAAGTTCATGCCACAGGAACAACTCCAAACAAAAGGCTCCAGAGAGTATAAAAACCCACTCCCTACATGTGCTCCCTCTCTCTTTTCTTACAGAGCCAATCTTTCTGTCTGGCTCTCCTCTTCTATAAACTGTAACCTTCTTTCTAAAGCAGTCGCCATGTCGTTTATTCCCGGCTTGCACTGAACCATGATGAAGACATTTCCTTCAACACTGGGTTTAGGGTTTAATTCAAACGAAACAAAACAGATTAGATCAGTGCCGTTCACTGCACTACAGGATCAGCGTGCACAATTTTGGCCACAATTGTTGCGGTCACAATCATTCCACAGCCATGATACTCCAGAACATCTGGATTAATACAGTATATTAAACTCCAGTTTGGTTGAAACTATCGAATTAATGGCTGGGACCTCCCTATACAAGCTAAAATGAAGCAATATGAGAACTGAGCTTAATAGCTCATTAAAAACTGCCCTTTGGGTAACGGCAGCCAAATTTTATTACCTGCTTCAGTTTGTCAAAACTTATTTACTGCATCAAACTGAGCACTGTGCCAAATTGTTGCAGAGGTACAGTGGCTTTATGACAACATAAAACATAATAAAACTGCTCCGGCATTACAAGTCAGAATAAAACAGGATTATAGTAAATACACAATACCAATAAATGAACAGAAGAAAACTCTGTTCTGCGTGGCTCACTCAATCCCCCCTAGAAAAGTTTGGTCTTTATTATTTTCTAAAAGGCTACTGACAAGATAGGGAATATTTTTCGGCTAGATTTTCTATGCTCATCTAGAGCAGTGGTTCTCAACCTGTGGGTCGGGACCCCATTTGGGGTCGAACGACCATTTCACGGGGGTCGCCAAACAAGGCTGTCCGCCATTTTTCCCCCTTTTCTTTGGCCACGCCCCTGGCACCCAGTGATGTATAAGTGGTTGGGGGTCACCACAACATGGGGAACAATATTATGGGGTCGCGGCATTAGAAAGGTTGAGAACCACTGATCTAGAGGCATTTAAAGATTAAATTAAGGCATACAGATAATCCTTGACTTATAAGTGGTTGCTTAGTGACTGAAATTATAACAGACCTTCCTGGGGCCTATTTACGACTCAGATTCTAAGTTCCAGCGGTCATCGCTTTTACAACGGTTTTGCCAAAACGCAGCATGTACTTCTAGTTTTCAAACCATGTCTACAGTGAACCATGGGTCTAGTTCAGGGCTAGGCAACCTTGGCTTGGTTCTTTTACAACTCGTGGACTTCAACTCCCAGAATTCCTGAGCCAGCATGGAGGAACTATGGCCCCCTCATGACTGGTGGACTTCAACTCCCAGAATTCCTGAGCCAGCATGGAGGAACTATGGCCCCCTCATGACTGGTGGACTTCAACTCCCAGAATTCCTGAGCCAGCATGGAGGAACTATGGCCCCTTCATGACTTGTGGACCAACTCCCAGAATTCCTGAGCCAGCATGGAGGAACTATGGCCCCTTCATGACTTGTGGACCAACTCCCAGAATTCCTGAGCCAGCATGGAGGAACTATGGCCCCCTCATGACTCGTGGACTTCAACTCCCAGAATTCCTGAGCCAGCACAGCTCAGCTTGGAAACCTCTCCCTTTCCCCTCAGCATGGCTGGCTCAGGAATTCTGGGAGTTGAAATCCACGAGTCATAAAAGAGCCAAGGTTGCCTACCCCTGGACTAGTTCATGGTCCCCAATCTCCCAATCTGTGGAGCAGTACCGGGCCACGGCATGCCAGCAACCTGTCCGCACAAACAAGCAAAGCCCCATCCGTGAGACGCAGGCAGCACACAAAACCACGCACACTCCGGTCCATGGGAAAACCTCTCTCCACAGCACCGGTCCCTGGTGCCCCAAAGGTTGAAGACCTCTGATCTAGTTAACCACCATGGTTTTAGCTTAATGACCTTCACAAAAAATTCATAAAAATGGGCTGATCAGGCGACCCGCCCGTTTTATGACCATCACGTTTGATGATGATGATGATGATGATGATGGACAGATGGACAGGACTTCCCAACCAGCAAATCTAATTCTTCTGAAGGACATCAGGTCACACCAGGCTGAAAAGGGATGATCCACACGTCTCCCTCCCTTCAAGTGGACTGCCATCCCCCAGAGAGAAAGTCACAATAGTTTAATGTGTGCTGTCACTGGGGGGTGTGGGTGGGTGGGGGGTTATTATATTATTTTATTTTTCCTCTTATTATTTTATTTTTACACGGTTTTTTTTTTACTGATGTACGCTGCCTTGAGTCGTCATGTGCGAGTAGGCAGCGATACACATTTTTAAAATAAATAATAAATAAATCCACTAGTCCTTAACAGTGCCAGGAACGACTCTTTGCTGTTCTTGCTCGGACCAGCTAAACTTGCAATAACTGTAGTTTTTAAAAGGTGAGGAGGGAAACTCTAAAGGAGGAGATGCTTTGAGGAAAGTGAGGTCTCCTGAAAACCATTGGATTAGCTATTTATAACCACAGCAAAGGGTCGACCTCTTCTCGATCCTCTCAGATCTACAATGTCAAAATTTCTCCCAGTTTCATGCTGTTTTTTTTTTAATTCTTGGTCCTTCCTTCTCTGTCTGTTTTTCTGAAGTTATGTCCTTTATCTTAGATAGTCTTGTAATGTTTGGTTTAGTTTTGTGCTTAAGCCAGGGGGGGCTCTGCTTGAGCGGGGGGCTGGACTAGAAGACCTCCAAGGTCCCTTCCAGCTCTATTCTATTCTATTCTATTCTATCTCTATTATTTATGTTATTCTATTCTATTCTATTCTATCTCTATTATTTATTCTATTCTATTCTATATTCTATTCTATTCCATTCTATCTCTATTCTATTCTATTCTATTTTCTATCTATATCTATTCTATTTTCTATCTATATCTATTCTATCTCTATTCTATTCTATTTATTTTCTATCTCTATATTTATTCTATTCTATTCTATCTCTATTATTTATTCTATTCTATTCTATATTCTATTCTGTTTTCTATCTCTATATTTATTCTATTCTATATTCTATTCCATTCTATCTCTATTCTATCTCTATTCTATTCTATTTTCTATCTATATCTATTCTATTCTATCTCTATTCTATTTTCTATCTCTATATTTATTCTATTCTATTCTATCTCTATTCTATTCTATCTCTATTCTATATTCTATATTCTATTCTAGTCGCTCCTGTGTTTTAATTCCTGTTCATAAACGGCCTTTTTCAATGTCTAATGATGTGTAATGGAAATCAAAGTGAGCTTTAGGCCTCCTTTTTTAAGAGTTCAATCTTAGCCCTTTTGCTAAGCCCAAGTGGAACCCCTCAGTTTTTGAAATGTTTGTGCCCTCGACGTATACCAACAACATTTTTGAAGATTACAACATGCACGTAGCCCTCGGTTTACAACCATTTGTTTAGTAACTGTTCGAAGTTACTAAAGTAACTTGATTTAGGACTTTTTTCACACTTATTACCGTTGCAACATTCCTGGGGTCACGTGATCAAAATTCAGATGCTCGGCAACTGGCATGTATTTTTATGACAGTTGTGGTGTCCTGGTGTGACGTGGTCACCTTTTGCTAGATTCACTTAACAACCATGTCACTAACGTAACAACTGCAGCGATTCAGGGCAGCATCCCCAAAGTCACGTGATCAAAACTGAGACGCTTGGCAACAGGAATGTACTTGTGACGGTTGCGGTGTCCTGGGGTCACGCGATCCTCTTTTGTGACCTTCCGACAAGGAAACTCAATGGGGAAGCCAGATTCACTTAACAACAGGGTGTCTAACTTCTCACAACTGCAGCGATCCCCTTAACCGCTGTGGCAGGAAAGGGCACAAAATGGAGCAAAACCCACTTAGCCACGGTCTCGCTTAGCAACAGAAATTTTGGGCTGAATTGTGGCCGTAAGTTGAGGACTACCTGTATTAGTTAAAACGAAGGTAGGATAGAATGGATATTCTACAGCAGTGGCCAAAATTGTGGAAACCTTTTGGGGAAAGTGTATTTTGGAGGTTGGATGGCTAATGACACCACTTTTTGGGGGGGGAGTAGAACCATAAAATTATATATCAATGGAAAGATAGTTTAATCAAGAATGTAATGCAACAAAGTTTGTTCAATTATCTGTACTGTATTCTGTGAAAAGTTATAGCCAAATAACCAGAAAAAGGAAGCACAACTTGCTTAGGTTGATCTCAGGTAGCTTTCCTTCATCTGATCGTAGCCAATAAGTGTGAGTGTTTAGGGAGCCAATCGGGTATCATCTTGTTTTGGCCATGAGCCAATCAGATCACAGTAGGATCCAGTGATTGATGTCATGTATTGAAACTTAGAGGACATTTGTCAGTGTGTTATGTGATGGCTATCAAGTTGGTTGGCTTTTTTGTGTGTTCTTTCACTTAGTGAGCTTGTAAAACATTATAAAATTAAAGCCATGGTGCAAAGAGTTGACTGGTTGTCCAGAAAGCCACGTAAAATAGTATTATTAAGTGAACAAGGCTGCAGTCATAAAGAAATTAGAGGAAAAAATGGGTGGAAATTTAACCAAAGATGGCATTTCTCCTGAACACTTTTCCCAAAAGGTTTCCACAATCTTGGCCACGACTGTATCATCCAAGATCTAATTTTCCCCTTCCATCCACTGGTCTCCAAGGACTGGCCAGGCTCAAGCTGACAGGCCAGGCTCAAGCTGAAGTTGTATATCACACAAACACACACACACACACACACACACACACACACACACACACACAAAAAAAGCCAGTTTGTATTCCAGGCATACTTGGAAAATAGTTTGCTTTCTAGCCCGGACTACACAAATCTGTATCTTCCCCCCCCCCCTCAAATAAACTGTCCACTCAAAAAACAAAAATGAGTGGGAGGGAATGCCAATCCTGGCTTGAATGGAGAGCAACGTCTGAATTTCTGTTCACTTGTCTCTTACATTCCTTCCTTCCCAGTCCGTGGCTATTTCTGTCTGTTAATGGAGCGTTTGGAAAGCGTCAAAGAGATTGCTCCGTTCAGAGCTGGTAATTTGCTTCTATCTCTTCAAGATTTCCAATCCTGCTGCCTCTTCCCTCAATGTGTTATAACTTGAAAATAATGGCAGATAAAGGGAATTTGTAGGGGGGGGGGAAGCATGCCAAGCTTAAAGACATTAAATTATTGAGTGATCTGTATCTGGATAATGGATTTATGGTTTTCTAACTACTTTCCGAGGGGAGGGGAGGCTATTGTTGTGTTGCCGCTAGATTGAGAATTTCTGCACCAATCTAACCTCCCCCCCCCCGTTCTTTTTAATTGGGCTCGTTCAAAAAACAATGGATGCTACGAGATTATTTCTTTATATCGGGAAGGAACAATAGGAAATTATCAGTCACTTTGGGACACTTTACAAGTCGTAGCAGGGACAGTCGAAGCATCCATCAGCCCTGCGTTTGAGGTCAAAATAATTAGAAATCACACAAGCATAGCAAAGGAAGATTATCCCAAAAGCCAGAACTTAGCAAGATGAGCTTCTTTCAGGCAGCTGTAAAATCTGAGCTGTGTTTTTAGCCGGAGTGTGCTTTTTGTGAGGTATTTTTAGACAGGGAACTACAGACAGTTTTCCCTTTCTGCTGCTAAGCAAGGCAGCTGTTCAGCAAGTCGGGTCCCATTTTATGAACTTTTTGCCACTAGTTAAGTAAATTATGGGAGAGATCAGGGAATCTGCCTTTCCACGTTGACTTTGCTTGTGTGGAGGTGTTTTGGTCTTCTTCTTTTTTTAGCTTTTTGAGTGTCTCTTTTGCCTTATATGAAAAGAGAGCAAGGCCCACTCCTTTCCAACACTGATGATGTTACCTAGTTGGGTCACAAAATGCCTGTAAGAAAAGAACCAAGCTCAAAAAACACCAAGGTGTCTGTTTGTCTGTCTTTCTCTCTCCCTCTCTTTCGCTTTTTCTCTTTCTCTTTTTTTTTCTCTTTCTCTTCTTTTTCTTTTGCTCTTTGTCTCTTTCTCTCCCTCTCTCTTTCTCTTCTCTCTATCTTTTTCTATTTCTTTCTCTTTCTCTCTCTTTTTCTCTCTATTTCTTTCTCTCTCCCTCTTTTTCTCCCTATTTCTCTTTCTCTCTCCCTCTCTCTTCTATCTTTTTCTCTCTATTTCTCTCTCTTTCTCCCTATCTCTATCTTTTTCTGTTTCTCTTTCTCTCCCTCTCTTTCTCTTCTATCTTTTTCTCTTTTTCTTTCTTTCTCTTTGTCTCTCCCTCTTTCTCTCTCTATCTTTTTCTCTCTATTTCTCTCTTTATTTCTCTTTCTCTCTCTCACTCTTCTATCTTTTTCTCTCTATTTCTCTCTTTCTTTCTCTTTCTCTCTCCCTCTCACTCTTCTATCTTTTTCTGTCTATTTCTCTCTCTTTCTCCGTGTCTCCCTCTCTTTCTCTATCTTTTTCTTTTTCTCTTTCTCTCCCTCTCTTTCTCTTCTAACTTTTTCTTTCTTTCTCTCTTTCTCTCCCTCTTTCTCTCTCTATCCTTTTCTCTCTATTTCTCTCCCTCCCTCTTTTTCTTCTTTTTCTCTTTCTCTCGCCCTCTCTTTTTCTTCTCTATCTTTTTCTCTCTATTTTTCTCTTTCTCTTCTCTATCTTTTTCTCTCTATTTCTCTTTCTCTCTCTTTGTCTCTCCCTCTTTCTCTCTCTCTCTCTCTCTCTCCCTCATGCCTGTACCTACATCTGTATATCTATACCATTGTTGTCTATCTATTCCATTGAAAATGCATGGCATTTTGTCGCATTGAAACCCTGCAAGTCCACCCCCTTAAAGCATGCCGATTGAGGAATTCTGGGAGTTGAAGTCCACCCATCTTAAAGCAGGCTGGCTGTCAGAAGCCGACTGGGAAGGTCGCAAATGGCAATTGCGTGACTTTGAGACAGTGCAACCTTCACAAACACATGCCAGTCACCACGCGCCTGAATTTTGATCACATGAACTGGCAGGAACAGCCAACACTCCAGAAAACAGGCTCAGGATCCAGAAGGATCTCGACAGACTTCAACACCGAGCCCTACCTAACAAAATGAACATCAGTGTGACAGAAAAGCAAGGTTTGGCACTTAGGCAAGAAAAGCCAAATGTGCAGGTGCAGATTAGATGAAACCTGGCTTGACAGCAGTGAGAAGGATCTTAAGAGTCCTAGTGGACAATCCCTTAAATCAGTGGTTCTCAACCTTTTTAATGCCGTGACCCCCAGCCGGTCGTAAGTCGAGGACTACCCAACCGGTCGTAAGTCGAGGACTTTCCCTGCCCGGGAGCACCGCGCATGCGTGGTGCCGCCCCTGCGCTGGCCGAGGCGTAGCTGGCAAGCGGCAGATATGGCGCAGGCCGACTATCGGCTGGCCCAGCCCAAGGGAGGTAAGGCACCCGCCGGGCCCCACGCGTGCCAGCAACCCTCCCTGCGCCCGCCGGCCTCCCCCCTCCCACCCCTGGCCCTCTTTTCCTTACATTTTGAGTAGTTGCTCAGCAGGGAGGGTGGAAACTTCCAGACAGCTCGCCTTCGCTGCAGACAACTTGCAGCACCGTTTGCAGAATGGGACTTTTGGCGGGCTCAGCAGGGCAGAGACAGCCTGGACAATTCCTATTGGCTTTTGAAAGCCAATAGAATTAGACTCTATTCAAGAGAGTCTCTTCTATTGGCTTTCAAAAGCCAATAGAATAAAAGGGAGTAGCACAGCTAAGGAAAAGGGGGGAAAAATGGCGGACTGCGTTGTTTGGCGACCCCCGTGAAATGGTCGTTCGACCCCAAATGGGGTCCCGACCCACAGGTGGAGAACCGCTGCCTTAAATATATGAGCCAGCCAAAAATTGCCAACACAATACTGGGTTGCATTAACAAGAGCGATAGAATCAATATTACGTGAAGTGTTAGGACCACTTTATAAAGCCTTTATAAGACCACCCTTAAAAAACTGCAACCAGTTTTGTTCACCCTATTATAAAAAGGATGTAGAGACTCTGGAAAGAGTGCAGAGAAGAGCAACAAAGATGATTAGGAGGCTGGAGGCTAAAACATGTGAAGAACAGTTGCGGGAACTGGGCATGGCTAGTCTAGTGTAGAGAAGGATGGGGGGGGGGGACATGATAGCAGCCTTCCAATATTTGAGGGGCTGTCACAAAGAAGAGGAGGGGGTCCACCTATTCTCCAAAGCACCAGAAAGTGCTAATTGTGCTTCGTGGTATCCGAAGCAGAACATCCAGATTCAGCCAGAGTTTCATTCCATACAGCATTAATTAACCTTGCGAACTCTCAAGCTTCCTCCTTCCGTTATACATTCAAGATGGCCAATATTTAATATTTATTGCTACGTATATGTAGGGATGTGGGTCTATACATATGTTCTTCATAGTATGTTTAGGTGTGGGTCATGTATGTGTTTCACTTCGAGAGCGGGCAACTACATTTCATTTTTGATGCATGCCGTTGTGCCCACACTATAAAAATGACAATAAAGGTTATCTTATCTAATACAGATCCCAGTAACAGTTATCTGTGGCAGCAATACAACCACTAACAGCCCAATTGTCCATCCTCTTTGTTTAAAAATTGGTGGTCATCTCCATATCTGACGGCCAGCAATGCAAGTAGTGGCCACCGGTGTGAACTATAGTAATTCTTCAACAAATGGAGAGATGAGAGAGAAGGAATCACACTGACAGGATTTAAGCACCTTACATTGTGGGACAAAATGCAGTCCGAAAGAGTCTTGAGCTACTACTGTTATATCATGGTATCCGTGGTTGTTTGTTTGTCAGAAGGAAAAGTGGTATTTCTCTGGCTGCTTTTATAAACACTCAAGGAAGGCAAGTCTCTCTTTTGATTTATTGGCTTTAATATCCTGTTGCGATGACTTTGGACCTTTTGACTCCCTTCAGGCCCCAAGAGAACAGCACTATTCCCAAGTTTGTATTTTTTAATTTTCTGCTTTATAGTAGCAGTAAAGAGAGGCAAAGCCTTTCCTTCCTGGCTTGATTTAGAAGGAATATAGTACTTTGTGGGAAGACTCTGGTTATGAGCTGTACCGTAGAGGCAAATTTATGAAAGCTTTATTAAAGATTAACCCTTTCCCAGCCTGGAGGTTGAGAATGTTTCCTCCATAAAGAGAAGGACGAGGGGGGACAGGATAGTAGCCTTCCAGTATCTCAGGGGCTGCCCCAAAGAAGAGGGAGTCAAGCTGTTCTCCAGAGCACCTGAAGGCAGGACAAGAAGCAACGGGTGGAAACTCACCAAGGAGAGAAGCAACCTAGAACTAAGGAGAAATTTCTTGACAGGGAGAACAATTAACCAGTGGAACAACCTGCCTCCAGAAGCGGTGAAGGCTCCAACACTGGAAGAGACTGGACAGCCATTTGTCTGAAATGATAGAGGGTCTGCTGTCCGAGCAGGGGGTTGGACTAGATGACCTCCAAGGTCCCTCCCAACTTCATTATTATTATTATTATTATTATTATTATTATTATTATTATTATTATTATTATTATTATTATACTGGAGACAGCAGAATAGACGAGAAAGAACTGGAGAAGATCACAAAACAGAAAGACCTACAAATAGAAATAGAAAGACTGTGGCAAAAGCAAGCAAGGGTAGTACCAATAGTGATAGGCTCCTTGGGTGCAATCCCAAAACAACTGGAGCACCACTTGAACACCATCATCGGCATTGACAAATTCGCCATCAGGCAATTGCAAAAAGGTGGGCTTACTAGGAACTGCTTCCATCCTGTGGCGATATCTGTGATACCATCAAACATCCACATAGAATGGAATGGAATGGAATGGAATGGAATGGAATGGAATGGAATAGAATAGAATAGAATAGAATAGAATAGAATAGAATAGAATAGAATAGAATAGAATAGAATAGAATAGAATAGAATATGGAATGGAGAATAGAATGGAAGGGAAGGGAAGGGAAGGGAAGGGAAGAGAAGAGAAGAGAAGAGAAGATAAGAGAAGATAAGAGAAGAGAAGAGAACAGAATATGGAATGGAGAATAGAATAGAATAGAATAGAATAGAATAGAATAGAATAGAATAGAATAGAATAGAATAGAATAGAATAGAATAACAGAGTTGGAAGGGACCGTGGAGGTCTTCTAGTCCAACCCCCCTGCTCAGGCAGGAAACTGAACTGAAGAAGCTTCTTGGATGTGAAGTGAAAATCGCCTTTTGAAATCCAGTTGCCTTTTGAAAAAGCACCTTTGGGACACCATGACCTGGATGACCAAGAATCTCCGCAGACAGCTTAATGCAAAGTACTTTTGCTCCAAAATACCCTCAGCCAATAGGAGACTAATGTCTGCAATATAAAATCAGTGTTTGATTCTTCCAAGTCCTGGAAGAAGAGAGCTGAAGTAATAAAAATGTCCTTCCTATCACTTTTTTTTCCTTCTCTCCTCCATTTTTTTCCCTGTGGTGAAGAAATCAGCATCTCTTGCAGTCCTTCAGCAAGAAAATATAAATGAGGCCTGGTTCCTTGCTTTTTGTTTTTTTCCTTCCTCACCTTCACCCCCAAGGCATCTCTGTGCAGGTTCTCAGAATCCTGGCCTGCCCACATGTAGGTCAAACAAAAGATTTATAGGATCTGAAAAGAAATCCAAGTATGTGGGGCAAGGTGTGAAGCAGAGAGAGAGAGAAAGAGAGAGAGAGAGATGGGTACCTTTCTTGATTGAATTGCACCGTGCTGTTCCGGGGAAGGGTGGGCGGCGATGCAAAATGAATTTCTTCCCTAAGAAAAAGAATGCCTCACACCTTTTAATAGTCTTGTTCACCTGCACTGCCCTGACACACACCGCAATTCTGTAGGAATCTGGAATTACTTGTCAGGCTCAAGGTTAGCAATGAACGTAGCAAGAAAGGAAGGCGACAGGTCCACAATAACACCTGCTCATGGCTACTCGCATGTATATAATCTGGACTCAAGCACGGTAGAAAAATAATGGTCTCCCAAACAAACCCCAGAGAGTTATTTATGGAAGTTAAACTGTATGATCTTAATTATGACCATTAGGGGGAAGATTTTACAAAATGGGGGGGCGAGGCAAAAATAAAGACACCCCTTCTAGGATAATTACAGAGCCACGTTTTCACGCAAATCCGAGCTGTGACATTTCAAATGATAAATTACAATCACGAAGGCAGAATGTTTTGCAGTACAAAACTCACATCCCCTTTTGAGAAACAGATGGCACAATCCTTGTCCGGCCTCTTATTTGGCATTCAAGTGTGTTGAGGGAGAGTAGTACGTGAAGAAAAATTCAGTCCCCTTGAGAATCTTACTACAATCTGAGACTATACACGCCAGGTATACGTTGTACTAGCTGAGAAACAATAAAAACTATGCCAAACGGAGATGGTATAGGTCAGGGGTCGGCAACTTTAAACACTCAAAGAGCCACTTGGACCCATTTCTCAGAGAAAACACCGGGAGCCACAAAACTTGCACGAGGCACAAGCACACACACACAGGGGGGGGACCTGATTGAAGAGTTTAATTAAAAAGAGGCTGCTGTGCATGAGTTTTCTCTCTCTCTCTCCCTCCCTCCCTCCCTCTCTCTGATCTTCTGCTCACCTGGCAAGCTGGCTTCACGCTGTTCTCCAACAAGCTGACACACACTCTTATTGGGTTGGCTCTCTCCTGCCCTTTGTCTGCCAGTTCTCTTCCCCCACTCAGTGTGTGTGTGTGTGTGTGTGTGTGTGTGTGTGTGTGTGTGTGTGAGAGAGAGAGAGAGAGAGAGAGAGAGAGAGAGAGAGAGAAAGAGAGAGAGAGAGCTGCTGCTTCCTGCTGAGATGCAGCAAAGGAAGGAGCCCCGCCCAATAAGCTTGTCACCTTGTCCGAGAACAGCTTGAGGCCACTCTCTTTTTTACACACACACACACACACACACACACACAGAGAGAGAGAGAGAGAGAGAGAGAGAGAGAAGAGAAGAGAAGCCACAAGTGCCTCTCTCTGTCTCTGTGTCTCTCTTTGCAAATGGTGGAGGAGGCTGGGAGCCACAGGAGAAGGCTCAAAAAGCCACATGCGGCTCCGGAGCCGCAGGTTGCTGACCTGTGGTATAGGTTCTCCTGCTTAAGCAGGGGGCTGGAGTAGAAGACCTCCAAGGTCCCTTCCAGCTCTATTCTATTCTATGGTAGAAAGTGATAATCTCTTTTAAAGCCACTGTATTTAGCACAACCTATGGCCTCTGGGTAGTCTTCAAGGATAGCACCATCTATAGAGCACATTATAGTAGCCTAATTTGGCAAGTCCATAAAGAAACAAGTCAACTACTGAGAAGACCATGGTCTGAACACCCAAATCCTGGTATCCCAGGGCTGGAACCCATAGCATCCTTTCCTGGCTAGATTGGGCATAATGGGCAGTTTCCCCCTGGAGTAAAGAGTCCTACAGACCAAAAAAAAAAAAAAAAAAAACCCACCCCAATCATAAAAAGATATAGCTGTGAATCTCCAACTTGGTTCTGTTTTTTTTTTGTGGGGTTTTTTTTTTGGTGGTAGCCACACAGCTGGTACCCATTACCAGCTCTTGCTGCCCTAATTAAGGTGGAAACATGTTGATATTATGATGTGTGGTGAAAAAGCTCCAACGTGGAACATTAACAAAAGCTGAAATCAGAAGCACTTGGCTGGCTGAGTGGCTTGCTTTGAATTTCTCAGCAAAGAATTGTTGCTTTTAAATGCCTGTGAAAAGGAACCGGATTTCTTCAGCGGCTTCTGATTGCAACAATTAGTTTATTTGCGATGGGAATGCACAACCGATTCATTTTCCCTTCTCACCCACTGCCAGGAGAGAGAGCATTCAGTTAACTTTGAAAAAAAAAAGTGCACTTTTGCTGAAAAATGCTTTATTCCATTAACAAATCGGTACTTTATCTGCCTTTTTTAAAGCAACCAACTTCTCTTTTGGGGGTTATTTGCCACCGACGCCACTGAAAACCATATTCTTGGGGCCTCCCAGTAGGCCAGGGCTAGGCAACCTTGGCTCTTTTATGACTGGTGGACTTCAACTCCCAGAATTCCTGAGCCAGCCAGGCTGAGGGGAAAGGGAGAGATTTCCAAGCTCAGCCATGCTGGCTGAGGAATTCTGGGAGTTGAAGTTCACGAGTCATAAAAGAGCCAAGGTTACCTGCCCCTGGCCTAGGCCGCTTTATGACTCGTGGCCTTCAACTCCCAGAAATCCTGAGCCAGCCTGGCTCAGCTTGGAAACCTCTCCCTTTCCCCTCAGCACGGCTGGCTCAGGAATTCTGGGAGTTGAAGTCCACCAGTCATAAAAGAGCCATGGTTGCCCACCTCTGGCCTAGGCCGCTTTATGACTCATGGACTTCAACTCCCAGAATTCCTGAGCCAGCCTGGCTCAGCTTGAAAACCTCTCCCGTTCTCCTCAGCATGGCTGGCTCAGGAATTCTGGGAGTTGAAGTCCACGAGTCATAAAAGGGCCAAGGTTGCCTACCCCTGGCCTAAATCCTCTTGTTCTTAGTGGTGAGCCTCCTAGCCCAGGGGCAGGCAACCTTGGCTCTTTTATGACTCATGGACTTCAACTCCCAGAATTCCTGAGCCAGCCATGTTGAGGGGAAAGGGAGAGGTTTCCAAGCTGAGTCATGCTGGCTCAGGAATTCTGGGAGTTGAAGTCCACCAGTCATAAAAGAGCCAAAGCTGCAGTAGGCAGATAATGGCATGTTTCTGATCTTGCCAATGTGGAATACGTAGAGGAGTCCTTGACTTATAGTGACAGTTCATTTAGGGACTCTTCAAAGTTACAACGACACTGGAAAAAAGTGACAGGATCATTTTTCACAGTTATGACCTTTGCAGCATCCCCAGGGTCACGTGACCAAAATTCAGGCGCTTGGCAACTGATTCCTATATATGACGGTTGCAGAATCCTGGCGTCAAGTGATCCCCTTTTGCCACCTTCTGAGAAGAAAAGCCCATGGGGAATTGAGATTCACTTAACAACCAGGCCACTAACTTTAACAACTGCACTGATTCTCTTAACAACTGCCTCAAGTAAGGACGTGAAGTGGGAGAAAATTCACTGAACAACTGTTTCGCTTAGCAACAGAAACTTTGGACTCAATTGTAAGGTGAGGACTGCCTATATTTCAAAAAGGAGAACTAGGGTTGGTGTGTGTCAAAAAAACAACAACATACCCCTTTCTGCCTAATGAGAAGCACAATCTACTTCTCCACTCAAGCAAAAAAGGGGAATTTTAACTTTCCCGACAGATAGTTTGTCAAATGGTTTATGCCTTTAACCAATCCTGAGGCCAACGGCCACAATAATAGAATAGAATAGAATAGAATAGAATAGAATAGAATAGAATAGAATAGAATAGAATAGAATAGAATAGAATGGAATGGAATGGAATGGAATAGAATTGAATGGAATTGAATGGAATGGAATAAATAGAATAAAGAATAGAACAGAGAAAGAATAGAAGAATAGACTAGAATGAAGAATAGAATATGGAATAGAAATAGAATAGAAATGGAATGGAGCTGGAAGGGACCCTGGAGGTCTTCTAGTCCAGCCCCCTGCTCAAGCAGGAGAACCTACACCATCTCACACATGAATGTCTAGTCTCTTCTTAAAAACCTCCAGTGATGGAGCGCCCATGATTTCTGGTGGCAAACTGTTCCACTGGTTAATTGTCCTCACTGTCAGGAAGTTTCTCCTTAATTCCAGGTTGCTTCTCTCCTTGATCAGTTTCCAACCGTTGTTGTTTCCAACCATGTACTCACCTTGGAGCAAGGCTTAGCCACCAATGGGCCGAGAGAAGCAAGCAGGTCTGGGAAAACTGAGCAATGGACAGCTTTAAGTCTGGGAAAACTGAGCAATGGACGGCTTTAAACAAATTGTACCGAAAGAGAGATTTATGAGGAGGGCAAGGAGGTGAGCAAGAGAATCGCCAAGATTTTACAAAATAATGCAATTTCATCATGTTGCATTGGAGAGCTGACCAAATGTTTGAAAGGTACAAAACGCCTTGGGCTTTGTAGAGCAAGCCAGCAGCACTGAATCCTCTTAGACAAACTACTTAGGAAAATCAGAAGTTCCCCAAACAGCTGCCCTATGATGAGCCAGCCTGGCTGAAGGCGGTAAAAACTGCATTTCAGCACATTTTGTGGGCATCCAGTTCAGGAAGGCCGTTCTGGAGAACTAGGACAGCTTTTACAGAGAAGAGTAGAAACAGAAATTATCTAAGCACAAATTAATTTAAATGTGGCCTCAAACGGCTGTTTGCTGCCTGAACAGGCGACCGCAATAAATCAATTTTATTACATTCTGATTCCGTTTTTCTTGTTTGCCTCTAAATTATATTTAATGAGTTCGTGTTAGCTTTTATACGCTCTAAATCTAAGGCACAAAATCCCACGTAACTATTATTAGCCCAGCAGCTTCAGGAGGAGAGAATTGTACCAGGCAATTCAAACTTTTCTCCTTACATCAGAGGTGGCCGGACTTCAACTCCCAGAATTCCTCAGCCAGCCTGGTCAGGAAGTCCATTAGAGCAGGGGTCCCCAACCTTGGCAACTGCAAGACCTGTGGACTTCAACTCCCAGAATTCCCCAGCCAGCATGTTCTGTTCTGTTCTGTTCCGTTCCATACCATTCTATTCCATTCATATTCTATTCTATTCTATTCCAGTCCATATATTTCTATTCTATTCTATTCCATTCATATTTCATTCCATCTATTCTATTCTATTCTATTCCATTCCAGTCCATATATTTCTATTCTATTCTATTCTATTCCAGTCCATATATTTCTATTCTATTCCAGTCCATTCCATTCATATTTCATTCCATCTATTCTATTCTATTCTATTCTATTCTATTCCAGTCCATATATTTCTATTCTATTCTATTCTATTCCAGTCCATATATTTCTATTCTATTCCAGTCCATTCCATTCATATTTCATTCCATTCATATTTCATTCCATCTATTCTATTCTATTCCAGTCCATATATTTCTATTCTATTCTATTCTATTCTATTCCATTCCATTCCATTCATATTTCATTCCATCTATTCTATTCTATTCCAGTCCATATATTTCTATTCTATTCTATTCCATTCATATTTCATTCCATCTATTCTATTCTATTCTATTCCAGTCCATATATTTCTATTCTATTCTATTCTATTCTATTCAATTCTATTCTATTCTATTCCATTCCATTCTATTCATATTTCATTCCATCTATTCTATTCTATTCTATTCTATTCTATTCTATTCTATTCTATTCTATTCTATTCTATTCTAGTCCATATATTTCTATTCTATTCATATTTCATTCTATTCTATTCTATTCTATTCTATTCTATTCTATTCTATTCTATTCTATTCTACTCTACTCTACTCTACTCTACTCTTCTCTACTCTTATTCCTATTCCTATACTAAAAGCAAGGTAGATGAACTCAATTACAATGGCGATGCATGCACCATTGAAAGACCTAAAGGACCCAGCTAATCTAACTTTGTGGTTGCCAGGAGTCAAAAATGATTTGATGGCACTTAATCAACCAAGTGAGGGTTCCAATTACCCCACCAGTCCGTTTCCAATACTCTGCTCAACTTATCTTACTACTGGCTTAGCAACTTTCTTAGTAAATTAGGCAAACTCAGTAGGTAAAATAACATGTTAACATATCAGCCATGCCTTGGACAAACTATTCCGTAGCATTCTGATTAACCAGACTGTCTGGAGTGGTTTGAAATGAGTGGCAATTAAAGGGATATATAATTGGCTTGAAAAAAGTCATACTCAAAAGGGCACTCATCAAGGATTCTCATCAGATTGAAGGGAAGCATGGAGGGAGGGTGTTCAAGGTTCACTCCTGGGCCTTGCACACTTCCTTAATGACTCGGTGGGAGAGGTGAAAAGAATATTTAATCCAATATACAGAGGACACAAAACTGGGCGAGACACCTAGCAATTTAATATAATCGTGGCTGGTTATAAAAACGGGCTGGAAGCAACTGAAGGAAATTTCACACGGGCAGAAACCTCTCCCTTGTGGAAACAGAAATGAAAATGAACCAGAACAAAATACAGGATTATAGGACTTACAGAAAAAGAAAAAGAAAAAAGGGAGGGAGGGAGGGAGGGAGGGAGAGAAAGAGAGAGAGAGAGAGAAGCTGTGAAGGGATTCAAAGATGACCTTGATGAGAACAATTAAGGAGGATCTTGGAAAAGCAATTACATTTCACAGACTGTAGCCCAGGTGTCTTCAAACGTGGCCTTTTTATGACTTGTGGACTTCAGCTCCCAGAATTCCTCAGCCAGGCACGCTTCATCTAGGCCAAGGGTCTTCAAACTTGTCCCCCCTTTTATGACTTGTGGACTTTAATTCCCAGAATTCCTCAGCCAGGCACATCATGAAAGGGGGGACAAGTTTGAAGATTCAAACTTGTCCCCCCTTTTATGACTTGTGGACTTTAACTCCCAGAATTCCTCAACCAGGCACATCATAAAAGGGGGGACAAGTTTGAAGACCCCTGTCTTAAATCTAACAAACAAAATGGAGGCTGGCTGAGGAATTCTGGAAGTTGAAGTCCACAAGTCATAAAAGGGCTCAGTTTGAAGACCCCTGCTCTATAACTGTTAAAAAATGAGGCAGCTGGAGGAGGAAGAGGAAGGAGCAATGCAAATTCAGCCCCACTATCCTCCACAAAGACCTGAACCCACATTTTTAAAAGCTAAGCCCTGAAAAGTCTACTCTTGGGTAGCGAAATAACATTTTTATTATCTTTCCCTTTTCGGAACTTTTTTGAAAACTCAAATGCTTTCTGCCCCCTTTGATTAGCAAATATTTCAACTGTCCTTTGGTAGCAAGCAAAGCAAACACGTGTGACACTCCTTCCTGCTTTTAATTGCTTCCAATGAAGCTGTTCCACTGGGATTATCAATCCCACAATTTGCTATTAAGGAGTAATTAGCTTTCCCAATGTTTCCTTGGAACTTAACAGCCTGGAAATACAGCTAACCCACCTATGACTAGGCCTATCATGATGAACGTCACTCAAAGAGGAATTGTTTGCAAAAGTAAGATGCATTTCCTTGTCTGCACAATTCGCCAACCCACAAGGTGCGGTGACACCCAAACAGCCTTTCACAAACATGGGATCAACTGTAAGGCAATCAACTAGGGAATCTCCGTGCATTTTGTGTGGGTTTTATCACATCCCACAGAGACAGCCAATCTCTGGCAAGTCGCCAGTTCCCACCACAAAATAAGGACAAATAACCAAATCAGACACAAACGTCATTGCCAAACAGCTGCAATTTGTGGAAGAATTTATTAACAGAATTAGCACTTGCAACTGATCGTGCATTGTGATGGGCTGGACCAGGGGTAGGCAACCTTGGCTCTTTTATGACTCATGGACTTCAACTCCCAGAATTCCTGAGCCAGCATGGCTCAGCTTTGAAACC
Source organism: Crotalus helleri (assembly GCA_024509115.1). Taxonomy (NCBI): domain Eukaryota; kingdom Metazoa; phylum Chordata; class Lepidosauria; order Squamata; family Viperidae; genus Crotalus; species Crotalus helleri. The sequence continues at coordinate 1,495,124 of JAKSXO010000061.1, read as the reverse complement.
TCTGCCTTTCCCCTCAGCATGGCTGGCTCAGGAATTTTGGGAGTTGAAGTCCATCAGTCATAAAACAGGCAAGGTTGCCTACCCCTGGCCTAGGCCTAGGCTGCTTTATGACTTGTGGACTTCAACTCCCAGAATTCCTGAGCTAGCATGGCTCAGCTTGGAAGCTTCTCCCTTTCCCCTCAGCCTGACTGGCTGAGGAATTTTGGGAGTTGAAGTCCACGAGTCATAAAAGAGCCAAGGTGGCCTACCCCTGCTCTAGACTCTAGGCCTAGGGTAGGGGTCTTCAAACTTGGCCCTTTTATGACTCGTGGACTTCAACTCCCAGAATTCCTCAGCCAGCATGGCTCAGCTTGGAAACTTCTCCCCTTCCCCTCAGCATGGCTAGCTCAGGAATTCTGGGAGTTGAAGTCCACGAGTCATAAAAGAGCCAAGGTGGCCTACCCCTGGCATAGGCCTAGGTCACTTTATGACTGGTGGACTTCAACTCCCAGAATTCCTGAGCCAGCATGAGGGAACTATGGCCCCCCTCATGATTTGTGGACTTCAACTCCCAGAATTCCTGGGCCGGCATGGCTCAGCTTGGAAACCTCTCCCTTTCCCCTCAGCCTGGCTGGCTCAGGAATTCTGGGAGTTGAAGTCCACCAGTCATAAAAGGGCCAAAGTTGCCTACCCCTGGACTATACAGATAATTCTCGAATTACGGCAGTTTATTTAGTGATGGTTTGAAGTTACAGCAGCCCTGAAAAAAGTCACTGAGGACCATTTTTCACGCTTATGACCATTGCAGCAACTGACTCATGTTTATGATGGTTGCAGAGTTCCGGGATTATGTGATCCCCTTTTGCAACCTTCTGACAAGCAAAGCCAATGGGGAAGCCAGATTCACTTAACAACCGGGTTACTGACTTAACTGCAGTTAAGGGACGACATGACAGCAGCGTTCCAGTATCTCAGGGGCTGCCCCAAAGAAGAGGGAGTCAAGCTATTCTCCAAAGTGCCTGAAGGCAGGACAAGAAGCAACGGATGGAAACTAACCAAGGAGAGAAGCAACCTAGAACTAAGGAGAAATTTCCTGACAGTGAGAACAATTAACCAGTGGAACAGCCTGCCACCAGAAGCTGTGAATGCTCCAACACCGGAAGTTTTTAAGAAGAGATTGAAGTCCACAAGAACTGAAGAACTGAAGTCCATAAGAATTCTGGGAGTTGAAGTCCACAAGAACTTTTAAGACTTGTGGAGTTCAACTCCCAGAATTCCCCAGCCAGCAATGTTCCAAAATTGGAGGCCCCTGGTACAGTGTCTCCTGCTTGAGCGGAGGGTTGGACTAGAAGACCTCCAAGATCCCTTTCAACTCTGTTGTTTTTATTATTATTCACTTAGCAACAGTGTCAAGAAAGTTCGTAAAATGGGGCAAAACTCAGAACAAATGTCTAACTTAGTGACATACAATTCTGGTCGACTATCTGTAGTCTGTTTAAATTATATTTTTGCAGAGGAAGACACAAAGTAGACAACGCACGCTAATCCTAATCTGCGGTTTACAAAACACACCCGGCCTTGGTTTATATGTTGCAGCAACCTAAAGCTGACTCAATCTCATTAATCAGGCAAGCCAATCTATTTCTCCTGGATTAAGAGATTCCTGATTCAGATCCCAGTACACCAGCTGTCCATGCAAGAAATGTGCCTCATTAATGCTTGGCAAATGACAATTATTTAGATGTAATTATCGCTGGGCAGATCCGCCCTTCCCGCTTAGCCCAGCACGAGACACCTCCCTTTTCTGCAGGTCAATAACGTAAGTCATCAGTCACAAACGCACAGCCAGCAAATAATGCAACGGCCGCTTGTGCTTTGGGGTTACACAGCAAAACTAGCGGGCTTTTCATCTTGTATTAGCTCACCTTTATGCTGTCCATCCTGTTGCACTTCCGTTCCTTGCAAGCAAACTTACTGCTCTAACGGTTTATTAAGGTGACATTATGGAACATAACCATAATTACAATCATTGTTACTTTTTTGGAAAAGCCCTTGGCAAGACATTGCAGGGAGTTTTTTTTAAGCAGGTAAAATTGACAATAATAATTCTACCACTTTCTTTTTCTACTCCTAGTGGTGAGGAAACTAGCAATTTTCCGTCCTTCCTTCCTCCTTTGCTTCTTCCTCCCTCCCTCCTTTCCTTCCATCCCTCCCTCTCTTCTTTGCTCTTTCCTTCCTCCACTTGTCCTGGCCAATGACAAAATACAATTTCCTAGAAGACAACTGATTATCCTGGTTATTCCTCCTCACTGCCCTAATTTCATCATGGTCTTCTTTTTTTTTTTATTATTATTATTATTATTATTATTATTATTATTATTATTATTATTATTATTATTATTATTATTATTTTAAAAAGTCTGGATAGTGGACGTGGCAGTGCCTGGAGACAGCAGAATAGATGAGAAAGAACTGGAGAAGATAACAAAACACAAAGACCTACAAATAGAAATAGAAAGACTGTGGCAAAGACAAGTAAGGGTAGTACCAATAGTCATAGGCTCCTTGGGTGCAATCCCAAAACAACTGGAGCACCACTTGAACACCATTGGCATTGACAGATTCGCTATTAGTCAATTGCAAAAGGCGGCCTTACAAGGAACTGCTTCCATCCTGCGACGATATCTGTAATACCATCAAACATCCACATCTGCCTATCCCAGGTCCTGGGTAAGGACTCGATAGGTAGACAAAATGCCAAATCCAGTCTGAACATCTGGCTGACTGTGCGATGATCCATAATAAAGTTGGAAGGGACCTTGGAGGTCTTCTAGTCCAACCCCCTGCTCAGGCAGGAAACCCTAGGCCATTTCAGACAAATGTCTGTCCAGTCTCTTCTAAAAAAACTTCGCCACGAGTATCTTTGCTTCATTTGCTCCAACAGGTGACCAAAGCTACAGGCATGAAAAACACAACAGATGGACCAGAAGCAACAACTTCATGGACGGTACAATTAGTCCTTGACTTACAACCATTTGCTCAAAGTTCAACGTTCAAAGGGCACTGGAAAAAGTCCTCCCACTTACAGCTGTTACAGCCAATTTCTTGCAGCTTATAAATGTGGCTTAGACGCTGCAGCATAAGAGACTAACATTGGGGCCAATGCTGAAATGCAACACTGCTCCAAGTTATAAATGTATTATACGTCTACAACAGCAGTTAAAGGAATGGTAAGCTTAAAATCATAGCTCAGCCATGAAATCACGCCGTCAACGTAAGGCAGTGGTCTTCAAACTTGGCATGCCTGGCTGAGGAATTCTGGGAGTTGAAGTCCACAGGTCATCAAAGGGCCAAGTTAGAAGGCCCCTCATCTGGATCCAAGCCCGCAGTTTCATCAAAATGGCCGACTGAGGAATCCTGGGAGTTGAAGTCCGCCAGTCATCAAAGGGCCGAATTTGAAGGCCCCTGGTCTGGATCCAAGCCCGCAGTTTCATCAAAATGGCCGACTGAGGAATCCTGGGAGTTGAAGTCCACCAGTCATCAAAGGGCCAAGTTGGAAGACCCCTGGTCTGGATCCAAGCCCCCAGTTTCATCAAAATGGCTGACTGAGGAATTCTGGGAGTTGAAGTCCACCAGTCATAAAAGGGCCAAGTTTGAAGACCTCTGGCTTTGAGATATGGCAGGTACAAAATCAAACTAAAAAGTATTCATAATCAATATTATCTCAGCTAAAAAGTGTTATGCCACTGGGTTGCAAATCTGAAAATAAAATTCATCTACTGTTTGTGAGATGAATTGGAACTTCAAGGTATTATTTAAAATTCACGCAACTGGGAAAAAATAAAAAAAACAATGTTTCAATCAGAGAGAGAAAATACTACAGAAATAATGTTAGTCCAGCTTTAGTCAACAAGGTTTAGTTGACCCGTTCAGTTCCAGCCAGCAGAATGATCAAAGATGATTGGAAGTGTGATCCGAAACATCTGCAGAGGACCTGGTATAACTAAATCTCAATTTTGGGGGATGGCCACGAGCTTGGGAGGAAGGCTTGAATTCGTGATTTATTCATTTAATCCGTTTTTTTAAAGACCACCCACATTGACAATGCCTCTGGGAGACTTACAGAGGATTAAAACAATTTAAAGGACTGAGGCTTGCAGAAACAAATCAGCTGCATTACACCACTGTTGTTGCTTGAAAGGACCACACAGGAACACCCTCAAAGCTAGATCTCAGGGGTCTTCCTAAAGGCCAGCAACCTATTACTTTTGAATACTTCAGTGAGATTTGTCTAATTGGAGACCCTTCAGATGGGTGGGTAGGCTACAGATTGAGGAAACCTGCCCTACAATTGCCAAAGAGATTAATTCATTACTTGCCAACAAGTCAAGATCAACTAGCAACCTCATTAGATCAGGAGTGTCCAACTTTGGCAAGTTTTAAGACTTGTGGACTTCAACTCCCAGAATTCCCCAGCATGAGTGGCTGGCTGAGGAATTCTGGGAGTTGAAGTCCACAAGTCTTAAAGTGGTCAAGATTGACACCCCTGACATAAAGGATTTTCTCCATGAATATTTGCCTCCAATCCTGGTGGTCCAGGTATTCCAACTATTCCAGTTAAGGAGAAATTTCCTGATAGTGAGAACAATGAACCAGTGGAACAGAAGTTGCCCCCAGAAATCATGAGCGCTCCATCCATCACTGGAGATTTTCAAGAAGAGACTGGACAGTCATTTGTCTGAGATGGTATAGGTTCTCCTGCATGAGCAGGGGGCTGGACTAGAAGACCTCCAAGGTCCCTTCCAGTTCTGTTCTATTCTGCCCTAAACCTAACCCTAACTACTCTACACTACACTACACTACACTCTACACTACATTACACACACTACATTACACTCTATTCTACTCTAATCTACACTACTCTACACTCTACGTTACTCTATTCTACTCTTACTCTACTCTAACTGAACCAAGTCCATGCTGCTGGTTGTATTCTCCTCCTTCCAGCATTAGAATCTTCACCATAGAGTTGGGTCTTCACATCTTGTGTTTAAAGTAGGATAATTTGAGTATGGTCATTTGTGTCTCAAGTGGCAGCTTGGGTTGATTTGTTCAGTGATCCACTGACTCATTCATTCATTCATTTACTTTGATCGTCCGTGGTATTCTCTGGAGTCTTCTCCAAGTCCAACACTTGGGAAATGTCCCTACTCTTCCTTCAAAGCCCAACCAAAGAGTTTTGGCAGTGCCAACACTCCATGTAGAGAATGAGTGCCCTCGCCTGGTGGGAGATGGCATTTACTAACTATGGGAAAGAATTTTTAATTCACCCCAAAGTGGTGGAGATGCCTCTTGCACGCCACTGCAGGCCTATCACCTGCCCGTGGATCAAAAACGAAACAGCCAACATGCATAAAAGAATGACCAGTAGACTTGGCAAAAATTAGCTTTGTAAAAACGATAGAGAAGCTTTAAGGAAAGAAATCAAGGGGTCTGTAGCCCAAAACTATCAATATATCACCATGATTTATTTTATTTAGTAGTTTAATTTATAAAAGGGTAGGTATTTGTTCAGAAAAAGCTAGAGCAGGGGGTCTTCAAACTTGGCCGTTTGATGACTTGTGGACTTCAACTCCCAGAATTCCACGTGCCTGGCTGAGGAATTCTGGCAGTTGAAGTCCACAAGTCATCAAAGGGCCAAGTTTGAAGACCCCTGCACTAAACCCTCAATTACGTGGCTTGGTTTTGACTTAACATGGACCCAAACACTGTGGGGTATTATATTATATTATAGCTTAATATTAAATCAATCTCTGAGTTTACTGAACAATCTGTGATTGTAACATACCATAGTTTGATGTAGAGCAGGGGTCTTCAAACTTGGCCCTTTTATGACTCGTGGACTTCAACTCCCAGAATTCCTCAGCCAGCATGGGGGAACTATGGCCCCCTCATGACTGGTGGACTTCAACTCCCAGAATTCCTGAGCCAGCCCGGCTCAGCTTGGAAACCTCTCCCTTTCCCCTCAGCATGGCTGACTCAGGAATTCTGGGAGTTGAAGTCCACGAGTCATAAAAGAGCCAAGGTTGCCTACCCCTGGCCTAAAAAATACTTCTGCATATAATAATATGGAAATTTTGAACTTATTAGACCTGAATATTCTGGCTTTGCAAAAAAAAAAAAAAAACCCCACCCTATTCAGGATTGCCTATATACTCGGACATTATCTTAACAGTTCTTAGGTCCTTGATGAGGAGTTGAAGTGTTACGTTTTTAACCAATCCCAGACTGTGAATCGAACTGATGATTAACCAATAATGATAACAGTAATAAAAATTTAAAAAAAAATCTTTCCACCCTTTCACTCACAGCCACGTTGCCTGTAAAATACAACAGCTACCTGGGACCTGAGCTTAAGGCCGGAGCCAGTCCCAGCTACCTTGAGGCCCCAGGCAAAGTAACATCTAGATGGCTTCCTTCCCACTTCCCAGGGGTGAAAAGGCTAAAAATAAACTAAATAATTGACAATCTGTGCCCTGAAATGGTGGCCTGGAACAAAAATAGGGATGCTGGCTTGCTGAGTCTGAAAGTAGGACAAATGTTGCCGAAGGTCTCAGCGGATAGACCTAAGGGCTCGGAAGGAGAGGAAGGGGAGGGGGGGCAGACAAAACAGGGAGAAGGCCCAGCAAAGACCCCCCAGAGTTGGGAGGTCGAAGGAGAAATGTTGCAAAGGGGGTCAGGTCATTCTCCGACTGAAAACAGGCCCAGGATTATATCCATCCCAAGCTGACACAGGCTTTACGCAGCCCTCAGAAGGAGCGCTCCCATTTCATCACCTGGGTTTTTGAGTACCTGTAAGGAATATGAGGGGGAGGCAGGGGGAGGGAGCAAGCTGGGTGGCCAGACCCAGCTTGGAAGAGCCTGGAGAGAGAAAGAGAGAAAGAGAGAGAGAGAGAGAGAGAGAGAGAGAGAGAGAGAGAGAGAGAGAGAGAGAGAGAGAAGGAGAAAGAGAGAATGAGAGGAGAGAGAGAAAGAGAGAGGGAGAGAGAAAGAGAAAGAGAGAAAAGGAGAAAAAGAGAGAGTGAGAAAATGAGAGAAAGAGAGAAAGAAACAGAGAGAAATAGAGAGAAAAAGAGAGACGAGAGGAGTGAAAGAGAGTGAGAGAGAAAAAGAGAAGGAGAGAAATAGAGAGAAGGGAGGGAGAAAGAGAAAGAAAGAGAAAAAGAGAGGAGAGAAAGAGAGTGAGAGAGAGAAAAAGAGAAAGAGAGAAAAAGATAGACAGAAGGGAGGGAGAAAGAGAAAAAGAGAGAAAGAGAGAGAGAGAAAGAGAAAAAAGATAGAGAGAAGGGAGGGAGAAAGAGGGAGAGAAAAAGAGAGAGAGAAAGAGAAAAAGAGAGGAGAGAAAGAGAGAAATAGAGAGAAAAAGATAGAAAGGGAGGGAGAAAGAGGGAGAGAGAAAGAGAGAAAGAAGAGAAAAAGAGGAGAAAGAGAGAGGGAGAGAGAAAGAGAGGAGAGAGAAAGAGAGAAAAAGAGAAAGAGAGAGAGAAAAGAGAAAAAGAGAGTAGAGAAAGAGAGAGAGAAAGAGAGAAATAGAGAGAAAAAGATAGAAGGGAGGGAGAAAGAGAGAAAGAGAAGAGAAAAAGAGAGAAAGAGAGAAAGAGAGAGGGAGAGAGAGAGAAGTAGAGAGAAAAAGACACGAGAGAGACAAGAGAGAAAGAGAGAGTGAGAGAGAGAAAGAGAGAGAGAGAGACTAATGGCAAACTGACTTCTCTCCAAGGATGCTAAAAGAAGCCTTAAATAAACCTGGATTGCAATGAAGGTTTCTGATAAAGGGGGGTGACTAAAATAGAGGCTACAGACGCCCCAAGGGGCAGAGCTCCATCATTACCCAGTTCTAGCAAATCTGGGTTGTTTTTTTTCCCAAACTTGGCAACTTTTAAGACTTGTGGACTTCAACGCCTAGAATTCCCCAACCAGCTATGTTGAATGAAGTCCACAAGTCTTAAAGTTGCCAAGTTTGGAGACAACCCCCCCACCCCCCCCCCCCACCCCGTCTAAAGCATCAAGATAGTGGTAGCAGTGATGCAACTAAAGCCCCCACCGGTTTTCGGGAGCACATAATATACTGCAGCGCTTGGACAGTAAACTTGAAATTACCAGCTTATGTTTTCTTTTTAAGTACGGTATCTGTAGACACCCTGGCAAGCCAAAAAAATAAATAAATTCATTATTAGATGCAAGTAGTCCTCAGCTTATGATCGGTTGCTTAGCCACCATTCAAAGTTATGACAGACCCCCCCCTTACAAAGCTACTTATGACCTGGTTTCAGAGTCCTGACATCACCCCTCCAGTGACTGCATTTTCGGCAACTGACACACATTTACGACCGTTTGCAGTGCCCACAGTCACGTGGCTACGACTGATGATAGTTTTGCCAGAAATGGGCATTTATTTCCAGATTCCAGCAAGAACCAGCCCATAGCGAAAAAACCGGCTTCATTTAACAAACTATGGCAATCACTGCAAAAAATAATAATAATTGTAAAATCGGATCGGCTGCGTGTTGATTTGTTTTACGACGGTCACGACATACAACCGTAATTGCCAGGCTCCTAAGTCAAGCTCACCTGGGTCACTTCACAGACCACGGCTACTAAGGGCTATGTCTGCACAACACACTTATTTGTGATTAACTTAATGGGGCTTTGCTCACTTAACAAACCATGCCGGATATCAACTGCCCAGATGCACAGATTAAAAATAGCTTTTGCAGCTTTCTACAATTTCTTACTCTTCTTCTTTCTTTTATCCTCCTCCTAACCACACACCGTGTGTGTGTGTGTGTGTGTGTGTGTGTGTGTGTGTGTGTGTGTGTGTATGTGTGTGTGTATGTGTGTGTGTGTGTGTGTGTATGAGAGAGAGCTTTTATGGCGTCTCTCCAAGGATTATATACTCCACAGCTCTAATGAATTGGATTGTGACCCACAGATGCTTCTAAGATACTAAATTTGTTTGTTTTTAAGATGCTAGAACTCTGTGGATTTTTTTTTTAGGAAGTGCTATACATAGCAGCTGGCTCAACCTAAACTGAAAAAAACAGTGTTATTTATTTACTTGCTGTTTTTCTGTGCTGGCTAATAGTCCAAACCATCAACAAAGATGATCAGGGGACGGGAGGGTAAAACATACGAAGACCCGAAGACGGGTTGCTGAAATTGGATATGTCTAGTTTAATGAAGGGAAGGACCAGGGTGGACACGATAGCAGTCTTACAGTATCTCAGGGGCTGCCCCAAAGAAGAGGGAGTCAAGCTCTTCTCCAAAGCACCTGAAGGCAGGACAAGAAGCAACGGATGGAAACTCATCAAGAAGAGAAGCAACCTAGAACTAAGGAGAAATTTCCTGACAGTGAGAACAATTAACCAGTGGAACAGTCTGCCTCCAGAAGCTGTGAATGCTCCAATACTGGAAGTCTTTAAGAAGAGACTGGACAGCCATTTGTCTGAAATGGTATTATAGGGTTTCCTGCCTGAGCAGGGGGTTGGACTAGATGACCTCCAAGGTCCCTTCCAACTATTCTATTCTATTCTATTCTATTCTATTCTATTCTATTCTATTCTATTCTATTCTAATCTACTCGCCTTCAGAAGCTGTGAATGCTCCAACACTGGAAGTTTTCAAGAAGAGACTGGATCGCCATTTGTCTGAAATGGTGTAGGGTTTCCCGCCTGAGCAGGGGGTTGGACTTGAAGACCTCCAAGGTCCCTTCCGTTATTGTTATTATCATCAATCTTTCCATCAAAATAAACAAGCACACACTTAAAAATAAAGCTAAACGTCTCAACGTCCTCATAAGAGCACTTTGCGGAAAGAAAGGGGCTATTAAGAAGTGTGAAATAAATACAATAAATAAAAAAGGGATTTACAAATCACAAAGCCGTGGGTCCCGCAGTGCAAGCCACAACCGAGGCTGGCTTTGCATCCGACCTCTCAGGCTGGAGAGAAAAGCTGAGGTCCACTGAGGTCCAGGAGGGAAGGAGAGGACTGGATGTCCATAGGGAGAGGATGCCCAAAGCATGGACTGCCCACTTGACCTGCTCCGTCAGCTTGGCTTTTGGTGACCATAAGGACACAGAGTAGTAGGCACGTGGATGCCAGCCCTTCGAGGTAGACCAGGCCAAGAAAGAGAAACCACAGGAAGCCTCATTGTTATGAATTTGTACAGGACTGTCACATTTTATGGCAAATCCTACTGGTCAAACAGGATGTTGGGCATAATAGACCGAAAACTGACCACTTGGAAATTGTGGTGCTGGATGTCCTCCTCCTCAGAAATGTGTTTCAATGTGCTTTTTACACATATGTGTGTGTGCACACACCCACACCCACAATCCTCTTCCCACTTTTCAGGCTGAACGTGACCGCAGGGCCCCCACCTGCCTGAGCAGGGGGTTGGACTAGATGACCTTCAAGATCCCTTCCAACTTTATTATTATTACCTCTCCTTTGTCCACTCCCTTTACACCCAGCCCCCAGACCGAACATGTTCACCTACGGCTTACACACACACACACACACACACACACACACACACACACACACAATCCTCTTCCCACTTTTCAGGCTGACCGTGACCTCAGGACCCCCAGCTGCCTGAGCAGGGGATTGGACTAGATGACCTTCAAGATCCCTTCCAACTTTATTATTATTACCTCTCCTTTCTCCACTCCCTTTACACCCAGCCCCCAGACCTACAGTTTATACCTAAGGCTTCTTCTGCTAAGCCACCCACCGTCTGAGCATCTTTTTCTGTGTGTGTGTGTGTGTGTGTGTGTGTGTGTGTGTGTGTGTGTGTGTGTTTCGTTCACAGAGACCCAAAACAGGCCTTGCTTTTTTTCCTCCCAGCGTCTTCCCTGTTTCTCGCGCCAACGTGACAAGAATACCTGCGCCGCGGCAGAGGTGGGCATTCAGGAGAAAAGCGGAACCAGGTCAGCGGTGCGCTGCTGAGGGTCTTCTGTCTGCCTTGGAAGCGCATTTAATGAGCAACCAGGAGAAACAGAGGCGGAGGAAAAAGACTGGCCCTTGGAAGGAAGGAACTGGAAAGGCGACGGGAGGAAGGCTGAAAAAACCTCTTTAAACTCATCCACATTTCCTCCCCGTTGAGCGCAACGCCAGCCTCCAAAACCCTCGGAAAGCGATGCTTCCAAAATGGGGCCACCAAAGGTGTTTTTAATCAACCAAATGTGGAGTGTGTGGCTTGCAAATGACGCTAGCTGCAACTGAAGGAAGGAATACGGGATTAATTAAAATTGGTCCTGGCCCTTTTGTTACCTTGTTGTTGTTGTTGTTGTTTTTGAACTGCCTGCTCTTCGGATTGTGTGAGCCTCACCCAGGGGATCCCATCGGATAAAAACACTGCCTAGATTGAGAGGCTTGGACTGAGGAATGTTGCATATGCATAACAACAACAACAACAACAATAATAAGTTGGAAGGGACCTTGGAGTACATCTAGTCTAACCCCCTGCTCAGGCAGGAAACCCTATACAAGGGGTAGGCAACCTTGGCTATTTTATGACTCGTGGACTTCAACTCCCAGAATTCCTGAGCCAGCATGAGGAACTATGGCCCCCTCATGACTCGTGGACTTCAACTCCCAGAATTCCTGAGCCAGCCCTTGCTCAGCTTGGAAACCTCTCTTTCCCCTCAGCATGGCTGGCTCAGGGATTCTGGGAGTTGAAGTCCACCAGTCATCAAAGAGCCAAGGCTGCCTATCCCTGTATCTAGTCTACCACCACCCACTCTGCTCAAGCAGGAGACCCTTGATCAGGGGTCTCCAAGCTTGGGGACTTTCAGACTTGTGGACTTCAATGCCCAGAATTCCTGAGCCAGCATGGGGGAACTATGGCCCCTTCATGACTTGTGGACTTCAGCTCCCAGAATTCCTAAGCCAGCATGGCTCAGCTTGGAAACTCTCCCTTTCCCCTCAGCATGGCTGGCTCAGGAATTCTGGGAGTTGAAGTCCACGAGTCATAAAAGGGCCAAGATGGCCTACCCCTGCTCTATACCATTTCAAACAAATGGCTGTCTAGTCTCTTCTTAAAGACTTCCAGTGTTGGAGCATTCACCACTTCTGGAGGCAGGTAGTTCCACTGGTTAATTGTTCTGACTGTCAGGAAGTTTCTCCTTAGTTCTAGGTTGCTTCTCTCCTTGGTTAGTTTTCCATCTGTTGCTTCTTGTCCTGCCTTCAGGCGCTTTGGAGACTAGCTTGACTCCCTCTTCTTTGGGGCAGCCCCTGAGATATTGGAAGGCTGCTATCCTGTCCCCCCTCGTCCTTCTCTTCATTAAACTAGACATACCCAATTCCAGCAACTGTTGTACAGGGAGTCCTGACTTAGGACCCAACTGTGGCCAAAGTTTCTGTTGCTGAGACAGCCATTAAGTGCATTTCAGCCATTTTTACGACCATTCTTGCCACAGTTGTTAAGTGAATCACTGCACTTGTTAAGTTAGTCACACCATTGTTAAGTGAATCTGGCTTCCCCCTATTCACTTTGCTTGTCAGGAGGTTGCAAGAGGGGATCACATAACCCTCCCCCCAGGACACTGCGACGGTCATAAATATGAACCAGTTGCGAAGAGTCTGAATTTTGATCACGTGACCAGGGGGATGCTGGAAAGGCTGTAAGATTGAAAATGATCATAAGTCATAATGCAGGCTGCCTTAACCGAGGGACAGACTCAAGATCACGTGAAGTGTTAATATTGCTTTACAAGGCCTTGGTGAAGCCACACTTGGAATATGGTATTCAGTTTTGGTCACCACAATGTAAAAAAGAGGTTGAGACTCTAGAAAGAGTGCAGAGAAGAGCATTTATCTATCTATCTATCTATCTATCTATCTATCTATCTATCTATCTATCTATCTATCTATCTATCTATCTATCTATCTCATCTGTAGTATCTGTCTGTCTCTCTGTCTGTCTGTCTGTTTGTCTATCTGTGTCTGTCTGTCTGTCTAAGGAGAAACTTCCTGACAGTGAAAACAATTAACCAGTGGAACAACCTGCCTCCAGAAGCAGTAAATGCTCCAACACTGGAAGGTTTTAAGAAGAGACTGGACAGCCATTTGTCCGAAATGGTATAGGGTTTCCTGCCTGAGCAGGGGGTTGGACTAGAAGACCTCCAAGGTCCCTTCCAACTTTATTACTACTACTACTACTACTACTACTACTACTACTACTACTACTACTACTACTACTACTACAACAACAACATCTATTCCATTCTCTCCGTCATCTATCCATCAATCTGTCTGTCTATCTATTCCATTCTCTCATCTATCCATCTGTCTGTCTGTCTGTCTGTCTGTCTGTCTGTCTATCTGTCTATCTATCTATCTGTCTATTCCATTCTCTCCTCTCATCTATCCATCTATCTGTCTGTCTGTGTTTATCTCTGTCTGTCTATCTATTCCATTCTCTCCTCTGATCTGTCTGTCTGTCTATCAATCGTATCTATATTTTGGGCACATTATGTGAAGAGTTAGCCCCCTTGACCACAGCTAGTCCTCATCTTACAACTGTAAAGCAGGTCATCACACGACCAACTCAATTGCGCAACCTTTTTTTTTTTTTTTGGCTGTCAGCTGCTCCAAGTAAAGCTGCCTTTTGCAATTGGCTGATTATTATTGTTAGTGTATGGTTTTATATTAATGTTCCTGATGGTTTTAATATGTTATTTATATGTAAGGATTTTTTTGGCTACCAGTCAAAGTCAGGCCCACTTATCAATGCTTTAAATCAGGGGTCTTCAAACTTCCGCCCTTTTATGACTTGTGAACTTCAACTCCCAGAATTCCTCAGCCAGGCACGTCATCAAAGGGCCAAGTTATTTTTTCTTGTCTACATGCTCATGGATGCTCTCAAAAAAAAAAAAAAAATCTAGAAGCCATGGGGTTTCTTTTTATTAGTAAAGCGTTTTCTTTTATGTTTTTTTGCTTCTTTTCTCTTCATGGATGCCCTCAGACCTTTTCCTCAGAACAGATGTTAAACGAACAGGCCTACTGTTATTTTTAGCATATTTCTCTCGGGGGTCCTCCCTGGAACAGGTGTGGGTATTACAGGAAATCTGTAATGCTTTGTGAAAAGATTTAGCACACGTGAATTTAGGTTCTTTAAGAACTTTTAGGTAGATACCCTCTGGATGCAGGGACTTGCTTATTTTTTGTTCATCTTGTAACTTCATTTTGTGTGGTTCCTTGTTCACAGAACAGAACAGAATAGAAGAGAACGCAGAATAGAACTAGAATAGAACAGAAATACAGAATAGACTAGAATAGACTAGACTAGAATAGAAGAGAGCTGGAAGGGACCTTGGAGGTCTTCTAGTCCAGCCCCCAGCTCAAGCAGCAGAACTTCATTTTTTTGTTACTTCTATATTTCACCTTGTCTGAACATCCTCCCGAAAGAGCAAACTTAGGAAAGGACGTATGTCCTGATATCCTCAGAAATTAGACAAAACTGTGCTAATTCTCTATTAAGTCCCACTCTAAAACAGCCCAATAGGCTTTCTGGTCCACACACTACTCCAGGGGTCTCCAAACTTGCCAATTTAAAACTTATAGACTTCAACTCCCAGAATTCCTCAATCAGCCATGCTGGTTGGGGAATTCTGGGAGTTGAAGTCCACAAGTCTTAAAGTTGCCAGGTTTGGGGACCCCTGTCCTGTTCCTATTATTTCCTTGTTTTAATTTCCTTGCCAGGTATCTCTCTGTGTGTGAGTGTTTTATCAACTCATGATAGATAGATAGATAGATAGATAGATAGATAGATAGATAGATAGATAGATAGATAGATAGATAGATAGATAGATAGATAGATAGACAGACAGACAGACAGACAGACAGACAGACAGACGATAGGTAGATTGAGAGAGGGGGTAGATGGATAGATGAGAGAGAGAGGGTAGATGGATAGATGATAGATAGATAGATAGATAGATAGATAGATAGATAGATAGATAGATAGACAGACAGACAGACATAGAGATATAGATAGATGGATAGATAGATTGATGGATGGATATAGATATATAGATAGCTGGATAGACAGATAGACAGATAGATAGACAGATAGATAGATAGATAGATAGATAGATAGATAGATAGATAGATAGATAGATAGATAGATAGATAGATAGATAGATAGATAGATAGAGACAGACAGACAGACAGACAGATATAGATATATAGATAGTTGGATAGATGGATAGATAAATAGATAGATAGAGATATAGATATAGAGAGACAGAGAGACAGACAGAGAGACAGACAGACAGATGGAGCTAGACAGATGGATAGACAAATGATAGAGATAGATAGATAGACAGACAGACAGACATAGAGATATAGATATAGATGGATGGATGGATGGATAGGTAGATATAGAGATATAGATAGATGGATAGACGGATAGATAAATAGATATATATAGAGATATAGATAGATAGATAGATAGATAGATAGATAGATAGATAGATAGATAGATAGATAGATAGATAGATAGATAGATAGATAGATAGATATAGATATGAGACTTGGATGTAGCGTTTATATCCATTTCTATTTTCGTCCTTCGGGTCAAAACGCCTCCTGTGCCTATTAGCATCTCTGATCCTGCTCATTAATCTTTTGGCTTTTAGCGTATTCATGCTGGTTCAGTTTTGCTATTCGAGAACCTAGATAGTCCTTGGCTTATCTCCATTTCTTTATCAACCATTCAAAGTTATGAAGACAATAAAAAAAGTGACTTGTAACTGCTCCTCCTACTTACAATCATGCAATTCCCAGGGTTATGTGATCGAAATTCAGGCAGCAGGCAACCAGCTTGTGTACTTACAAAAACTGCAGCGTCCTTGGATTACATGATCACCACTTGCAACCTTTCCTGTGGCTTGCAACAAGGACAGAACAGAGGAGAAGCCAGATTTGCTTAACTGCCACGGTAATTTGCTTAAAAAGTGGCAGAAAAAGGTCATCAAACTGGATATGACTCGTTTTAATGACTGCATCGCTTAGTGACGGACGTTACGTTCCCAACTGCGGTCATAAATCGTGGGCTACCTACAGGGAGTCCTACAGGGATCACCACTGATCCCCAAATTGTTGTTGCTAAGCAAGACAGTTAAGTGCATTTGGCCCCGTGTTACGACTACGGTTGTTAAGCGAATCACTGCAGTTAAGCCAGTCGCACGGCCGTTAAGTGAATCTGACTTGGCTTGTCAGAAGGTCTCAACAGGTGATCACATGACCTTGGGGTCCTGCGACCGTCGTATATAGGAACCAATTGCCAAGCATCCCAATTTTGATCACGGCATGCCGCAACGGTTCTGTGAAAAATGGTGATGCCAGTGTGGGAAGTCCGCGCCCCACCAGAGAAGGACATATTAAAAGGGCAGAAAAATATATTTCCTCAAAGGATCTTAAAGAGGCAGACAAGCATGCCCAGTATTTCTTAATAGCCACAAGTCTCCCTCCCCCAAGCAGAAACCAGCTCTGTAGAAATGCAGATGTGATCATCCATTCAGGAAGGTGGGAGCCCTCCAGCTAGAGCAGTGATGGCGAACCTTTTAGAGACCGAGTGCCCAAACTGCAACCCAAAACCCACTTATTTATCGCCGGGTGCCGGGTGGGTGTGGCCCACTGGGTGGGCGTGGCTGTGGTGGTCATGGCAGACTGGTTGGGTGTGGCCAAGATGGGCGTGGTCACCTCGATGTTGCTCGTGGGGAGGGATGCATGTGGGGGCCAGGCAGTGTTGGGGGAGATCCAGGGGGTCTCTGAAAGGTGGGACGGTGGGCAAGAGGCTCGTGCTGCGGGGTGAGATGAGGAAAGGCGAGGCAGGGTGGAGGTGCCATTGTCGCAGGGCAAGGTGAGACAGGGGCTGGGGTGGCTGCTGCCTGACACCATCGGCCCCCGCACACAGAGGCCAGCGAGCGCATGAGAGCCCCTTGACTAGCGCACTCTGTAGACTAGCGCACTCTCCGCAGTCCACCGCCAGCATTTCAGAGAAGCCGCCTCTGAGCTGGATGGCCAGCCGACAGGTGAGGAGGCGATGCAGTGGGTTATGCCTGGAAAAAGGAGAGCATGCGAGACCAGGAGGGATGAGACGGGGGGGGAGGGAAACCAGCCGTGCTGGGATGCATCCGGCCACATGGGACCTCGGCGAATTAGCATCCGGCCACATGGGACCTCGGCGAGTTAGCGGGCAGCTGGTTGAAGAGGGACGGTTGCCATCTCCAAGGCATAGTGCGCGTGCCCACAGAGAGGGCTCTGAGTGCTGCCTCTGGCACCTGTGCCATAGGTTCGCCACCACTGAGCTAGAAGCTTAGGAAGACAAAGACACCTAAAATCTACATACCCCACCCAAACTCTAAGACAGGACATCATAGGATTAGCACACCACCATCAGAATACCAGAAAGACACACCTAGACTCAGGTTAAAGTTCACGCCACAGGAACAACTCCAAACAAAAGGCTCCAGAGGGTATAAAAACCCACTCCCTACATGTGCTCCCTCTCTTTTCCTCCAGAGGCATCTTTCTGTCTGGCTCTCCTCTCCAATAAACGGCCACCTTCTTTCTAAAGCAGTCGCCATGTTGTTTATTCCCGGCTTGGACTGAACCACGATGAAGACGTTTCCTTCAACACCACTTTTAGCTGTGTCGTTGTACATTTAAACGGTCACTAAATGAATGTAACTCAAGGTTTTGCATAACCTCCAAGCATTAATGACCATCTTGGCAGCCTGCTCAATGCTTTTTGGCAGGCGTGCTTCTAATTACGTTGGAATTTTGCAGCAAACATTCACTTGCATCCACGCTAAGGTTATTGCAAAATGATCATTTCCCCCCCCCCAATCAGTTCAAAAACATTTAGGTCTCAGGACAAGTTTCTGGATGCCACACAGGATTAAATCCAGCTCCATCAGATTCTCCTGCATTCTCCTGTGGCATTTATCATTCTCTCCACACTAGCTTTAATGACCATCTGAGGGTGATTGTAGCGTCTATGCATTGGCCAACAAAGAGTTTCCGTCTTAGAGTATTATAACTCGAATTAATTGAAGTGATTCCAAAGTTTGGTGGGAGGAAAAGATCACAGCTAAGTTTGGAACAGTTACATCCCTTGGAGAAAAAGGATCTTGTGGAAATCCAACTGATAACAATTAAAATTTGAATGCATCCAAAAGCCCATGAAGACTGTCTTGCGAGAACCTGGGTGTTTTTGCACAGATCGTGTAAGATTTCAAGCCAAATAACCAAAAGCTCTTGTAAGGTTAGCATTCTGCCCTGAAATTTCACAAAAGTTAAAAAAGAAGATTTAGTTTTCTGATGCTTGCAACTTCATGGGAGAATCACATATGGTGCCTCCAGCCCGGAGAAGCCACTGACCCTGAATTAGAAAGAGACACAAATAACCTTGTTTATTGGTGACCGCAGGATCAGTGCCAGCAAAAAAGACACAACATGCATCGCAGCAAAAGCTGCCTGCTTAGAATGAGGTGAACCACCACACAATTAATGCTGGCACTGCATCACAGACAGATGTGAGCGGAAATGTGCAATTAATAAATTTGGGGGGGGGGCGTGGAACGGAGACAAGACACCCATCTGCAATACTAGATTCAGTGACCTTTCAAATACCTTCCACCTTTGCAACATACAGACTGAAAACCTCGTAAATCCTGGGCTGTATTCATTGGGCTCGGAACAAACGGAACCGCAACTGGACTCCAGAAAAAAAATCTACAGCATCTTTGCAATTGCAATCTTTTTACACATCAGAGATTAAGAATGGATCACCTCCTATGACTATTTTTTTGTAAAATAAAATTTTATTAACACTTGAAATGCAGAATGAATGCTAACAACAACTAATATTTAGAATAAGGAAGGAGGGAGGGAGGGAGGGAAGACAGAGAGGGAGGGAAGAAGGAAGGATGGAAAGACAGGGAGGGAGGGAGGGAGGAAGGAAGGAGAGGGAGGGAGGAAAGACAGGAGGGAGGGAAGGAAGGAAGGAAGGAAGGGAGGGAGGGAGGGAGGAAAGACAGGAGGGAGGGAAGGAAGGAAGGGAGGGAGGGAGGAAGGGAGGAGAGGGAGGGAGGGAGAGAGGAGGAAGGAAGGAAGGAAGGAAGGAAGGAAGGAAGGAAGGAAGGAAGGAAGGAAGGAAGGAAGGAAGGAAGGAAGGAAGGAGCAAAGACAAAATTATAGAAATGAAGGATGGATAGAGAAGATGACGGAACTTGACAAGATGGCCAAATTGACTGCTTTAATTAGAGATAGGTAATTGTTTAACTTTAATTACTGGAAACCCTTACGGACCTTTTGCAACAAATACAAAAAAAATGAAGTCAAGATATATGCTTTAAGTATTAGAATAAAAAAAAGTATAGAGAAAATGTATATAATACTGTAACCCCTGAATAAGAGATTATTTTATGTTTATAACTGCTGTAAAACAAAATCAGAAATGACATCTGCAAACTCTTAATCTTCTCAAAACTTCATTTCTACAGTGGAGACGACCAGGGAAGGTCTAGATTAGAAGCAGGTATCCCTTGCCTCCCATCCCCACTGAAACTATGAAATTCACTAGCAGAAATGCAGGATTTCTCCACAAAACCTGATGGAGCAAGGGAGAAAAGGAAAACCAAATCCAAAGCCCCTGAAGGCAGGACAAGAAGCGACGGATGGAGACTAGTCAAGGAGAGAAGCAACCTAGAACTAAGGAGAAACTTCCTGACAGTGAGAACAATTAACCAGTGGAACCACCTGCCTCCAGAAGCGGTGAAGGCTCCAACACTGAAAGTTTTTAAGAAGAGACTGTAGAGCCATTTCTCCAAAATGGTATAGGGTTTCCTGCCTGAGCAGGGGGTTGGACTAGATGACCTCCAGACTTCTACTCAGGAATTCTGGGAGTTGAAGTCCAGGAGTCCCAAAAGAGCCAAGGTGGCCTACCCCTGCCCTAGACCATTCCAGACAGATGGCTGTCCAGTCTCTTCTTAAGGCCAGGTCCATTCCTGGACCCGCTGCAATCAAACAGAAACAGGCGCAAGGACTGGGCTGTGTGTGCAGCCACGGAGACAAGTCTCCAGCCGCCTTCTCCTCCCCACGTCCTCCCCCCCCCAAATCTCATTTGCTCCCAAACCCTGCAGGCTACAGGTCTCCTACGGCAGTGTTTCTCAACCTTGACCATTTTAAGGCATGTGGACTTCAACACCCAGAATTCCACAGCCAGCAACGCTGGCTGTGGAATTCTGGGAGTTGAAGTCCACATGCCTTAAAATGGTCAAGGTTGAGAAACACTGCCATAGGAGATGCACAGGCGGCCCAAGAGGCTGGGGACTCGGCGCTCACCTGCCTGACCTTCCTCTTCCTCCTCCTCCTCCTCCACCAGAGCAAGCCGGCAGTGGTAAATCTCATTACTAAAAGAGGCCTGGGGGTCTCCTGGGCTCTCACGGTGCTCATCAAAGCTTCACCTTCTGCTTAACAGCGGCCCTGAAAAGGGGAACCGGCACACTCCGCTCCTCCGGGCCTGATGGAGGGGAGTAGAGGCAGGTGGTCTGGGAAGAGAGTCTTGGGGGGGGATGCAGAGGGCCTGGAGAGGGGTCTGCTGTTACAGCGGCTCCTGGCGAAGGGTCCGTTTGGGTCCCAGGCTGGGAAGGAGGTCCAATCAGAGGGCCAGAAGTGGGAAGGGGGGAAGAGATCAATCTGTGGTTGAAGTTTAGCTGCTATTTTGAGAAACCTACAACTCAGAATGGAAGGAAGGAAGGAAGGAAGGAAGGAAGGAAGGAGGGAAGGAAGGGAGGGAGGGAGGGAGGGAGGGAGGAAGGAAGGAAGGAAGGAAGGAAGGAAGGTGGGAAGAAGGAAGGAAGGAAGGATAGGAGGGAGGGAGAAAAGGAAGGAAGGGAAGAAAGGAAGGAAGGAAGAAAGGAAGGGGAGGGAGGAAAGACAAGGAGGGAGAGAGGGAGGAAGGAAGGAAAGAGGGAGGGAGAAAGGAAGAGAGGGAGGGAGGAAGGACAGGAGGGAGGGAAGGAGGGAGGAAGAAAGGAAGGAATGACCGGAAGGAAGGAGGGAGGGAGGGAGGAAGAGAGGGAGGGAGGGAGTGAGAGAGAGAAAGGAAGGACCGGAAGGAAGGAGAGGGAGGGAGGGAGAAAGGGAGGAAGGAAGGAAGGACAGAAAGAAGAAGGAAGGGAAGAAGGAAGGAAGGAAGGAAGGAAGGAAGGAAGGAAGGAAGGAAGGAAGGAAGGAAGGGAGGGAGGGAGGAGAGAGGGAGGGAGGGAAGGAAGTATAGAAAGAGGAAGGGAAGAAGAAAGGAAGGAAGGGAGGGAGGAAGGAAGGGAGGAAGGAAAGAAGGAAGATGAAAAAGAGGAAGGGAAGTCTTGAGTGCCACCCACAATGGCCTTCAAAAATGGCTACAATCCATAACGTTTTTAATGCATTACATTTTTTTATGCAACTGAGTTACACGATTAAAGAACAATCACACAAAATCAAAATCACTATCCTTAACATACATGAAATTGAGTCTATGATAAAGATGCCTATTCCTGCTTCTGCATCATGATTTATTTTCCTGTAGCCGGAGTCTACAAACTGTCCTGTCCTCCTCAGGAATTTACAGGTCAGAAAGCCAGTCCAGGCAAAACAGACTTGCTCCAGATTGGCAAAAAAAAGTGACAAAGCTGCATACATTCCACATATTTATTCAACACACACACCCCTGTACCGATAGCCAAAAATGCAAAGGTCCTCAAGCCCTGGTACCAAAAGTCAGACAGCACAGTGAAAAAAATGGCACTAAAATTAAATATAAAGAAGACCACACAAACGACAGTAAGTAGGACAGTGAGCCTTGCAATGGACAACAAAGAGACTGAACTGGTGATCAAGGTTATCTCCCCATGGCCGGCTGGGGAATTCTGGGAGTTGAAGTCCACAAGTCTTAAAGTTGCTAAGGTTGGAGACCCCTGCCTTAAACAAGTGATTGTCCAATCTCTTCTTAAAAACTTGCAGTGATGGAGCATTCACCGCTTCTGGAGGCAGGTTGTTCCACTGGTTAATTGTTCTCACTGTCAGGAAGTTTCTCCTTAGTTCCAGGTTGCTTCTCTCCTTGGTGAGTTTCCATCCGTTGCTTCTCGTCCTGCCTTCAGGGGCTTTGGGGAACAGCTTGACTCCCTCTTCTTTGGGGCAGCCCCTCAAATATTGCAGCACTGCTATCCTGTCCCCCCTCGTCCTTCATTAAACTAGACGTACCCAATTCCAGCAGCCTTTCCTTATGTGTTTTAGCCTCCAGTCCCCTGATCATCTTTGTTGCTCTTCTCTGCACTCTTTCTAGAGTCTCAGCATCTTTTTTACATGGTGGTGACCAAAACTGGATGCCGAATTCCAAGGGTGGCATTTTGTGTATAAAGGCTTATTTCGGGAGTCCCCAAATTCCAAGCAAAAGGTCCATTTTTCTCTTTATTCCCCAGAAAGTTTGCTGAGAACCAAAAGTGGAGCTGTAGCATCTTTCCATATTCAAAGGGCAAAGGTGACATTTAGAAAAACGACTCCTAAACGCTTCTGCCGATTCTCCTTAATCTGTTTTTCTTAAGCAATAATCATTATTTCGGGGGGAGAGAAGGTCAACCACAGAAACGCCGAGAGAACTTCAGGAATATGGCATTTGCCTGGATAACGTAACCTTTAAGGGGATTCTCCTGCACACCGTTATGGCTTACTCAGTGCCTCTTTTCTCATCCTAAGGAACAATTAAGTTGGGACAGCAGGGAAGACCTACACTTAAATTGTTTTCTAAGTCAGTATGTCAACAGTCTACAACAGTGGTTCTCAATCTTTTTAATGCCGCAACCCCCAACCGGTCATAAGTCGAGGACTACTCAACTGGTGCAGCACCGTTTGCAGAATGGGACTTTTGGCGGGCTCAGCAGGGCAGAGACAGCCTGGACAATTCCTATTGGCTTTTGAAAGCCAATAGAATTAGACTCTATTCAAGAGAGTCTATTTGATTGGCTTTCAAAAGCCAATAGAATAAAAGGGAGTAGCACAGTTAAGGAAAAGGGGGGGAAAATGGCGGACTGCGTTGTTTGGCGACGCCCGTGAAATGCGACCCCAAATGGGGTCCCGACCCACAGGTTGAGAACCACTGGTCTACAAAAAACCCCTAACCATTAAACCAGGGGTCTTCAAGAATTGGCAGCTTTAAGAATTGGCTGCCTGAAGAATTCTGGGAGTTGAAGTCCACAAGCCTTAAAGTTGCCAAGTTTGCAGAATCCTGCCTGAGGAATTCTGGGAGTTGGATGTGTGGTGGTGACATCCTATGTGGTTTTTGTGAGTGTGGGTGATGATACCAGACCCACACTCACAAAAACCACACAGGATGTCACCACCACACATCCACGCAAAAAGCAAACCCAAAGCCACACCGATGATGAGGCACAACCACAAACCAGAAGCCAGACCACAGCTGCATCATTAGCCACTTTAAACCCCTCCAATCCATACATGAAGCAAACTGACACCCTCCATGAAGATGAGGCACGACCACGAACGCGAAGCCAAAAAATAGCAAGGCAGCCCAAAATCTTAAACCCCCCTGCAACTCAGACTAACCTGAGCACAACCAAACAGAACACTCCCCCAGCCAATCAGAGCACAGCCAACCCCCCAGCCAATCAGAGCACAGCCAAGCCCCTAACCAATCAGAACACACCTCCACCCAATCAGAACACAGCCAAGCTCCCACCCAATCAGAGCACAGCCAAGCCCCTAACCAATCAGAACACACCTCCACCCAATCAGAACACAGCCAAGCTCCCACCCAATCAGTTCATACCCCCACTGGCAGTTAAAAGGAAGAAACAGCTAAGACCACACATTGCTCCTCGAAGCACGAAGCTGAAAACACCAGCCTGAAGATGACGAATGGGACTTCGTCGAAACGTCGCCAAGACACTTCCAATTTTACGTGGGAGAAAACCTGAATAACCAAAGACCTACATACAAACACCCGCAAAAACCTCAGAAAACAAATATATATATGTATATGTCTTTTAAAATACTAAAAATGCAAATCCTGGGCATTATGCTAATAAATAAAAGAAAAAACGAACACTAGGATATAATAAACCAGCCTGTTTAATATAAACAAGCCTGTGACTAAGAAGATTCACTAAGCCCTGATGATGCCCTCAGTTTTTTTGGCCGGACGAAAGCTTACTGAATCTTCTTAACCACAGGCTTGTTTATATTAAACACATCCTTGGCAATGACCAGCTTCGTGGTCTCTCTCTTCCCCAAAAGTTAAGGGCATGTTCTCCAAGCAGGTTCCATCTTTTGCACTGGACTACAATGCCCAAGGAACTACCAAGAACACTCCCACCAACACTGATAGGTTAAGCCACCAATATAAATATAAGAGTAAATCCTCCTCCCTTCTAGCACTGATGATGTTACCTAGTTGGGTCATGAAATGTCTGCAAGAAAACCACGAAGCTCAGAGAGCACCAAGGACCCCACAGTTGTTGTTGTTGTCGTCCTCCTCCTCTCCCAAACCCCACTCCCTTCTAGCACTGATGATGTTACCTAGTTGGGTCATAAAACGTCTGCAAGAAAACAACCAAGCTCAGAGAGCACCAAGGACCCCACAGTTCAACTTTGAGCTACAAGTAATTCTCTTCTATCAGTACTACAATTCCATCAGCCTAGCATGTAGGATGGAAGGCAGCCCACTCTGGACTTATCAGTGGATAACGGCATTTCTCAGCTGTAGTTCTAGCTTTCTTTTCAGGTTTTTCCAAAGGATACTATGCCCTTGGGCATATATTATTCTATAGTATTCTTGTCTTCTGTTTCCTCAGTAACAAAAATCACTATGAGCTTCCTTCATCTTTATTCCACTTCTTCAGATGACCCACTTCAGCCATCATATCTTGGAGCGGGTGATGGTCTGTATCCTTTGTCATCCTCATGAAAACAGGGGTCCCCAATCCCCAGTCTGTGGACCGATACCGGGCCGTGGCATGCCAGCAACCGGTCCACACAAACAAGCAAAGCCCCATCCGTGGGATGCAGGCAGCACACAAAACCACACACCCTCCGGTCCGTGGAAAAACCTCTGTCCACGGAAGTGGTCCCTGGTGCTCCAAAGGCTGGGGGCCGCTGATCTAGTCCAGGGCTTTTCAACCTTTTCACCCATTTGTACCACTTTTAGGATAGGGCAACATCCGAGGACCACCAGTCGCCTAGCAAGGTGTCAAAAACTTGATGACCAAAAAAAAAAAAAAAAAAAAAGGAAAAAAGCGATAAAGTACAGGTAGTCCTCGACTTACAACAGTTTGCTTAGTGACTGTTTGAAGTCACAATGGCACTGAAAAAAGTGCCCCCCAAGCCACAGCCAAGCAAGACACCTGCCTGCCCATCCGGTGGCACTCTTCCTCCTGTCCGAGGTTTTCATTGTTGTGAGCATTTCTGTTGAGGATTGGCAGCGGGGGTGGGGTGGGGGGTGTTGGGTTTTTATTCCCCCCCGTCTGCTGGGTGGTTGCAGCAGGTTTTGGTCCCTTCACATGATCCTGGGACACTGTAACCGTCATAAATATGAATCAGTTGCCAAGCACCTGAATGTAAATCACAAGACCCTGGAGAGGCTGCAACAATCCAGCTGATCGGCGCTTCTTCTGGGCTCAGCAGAAGCTCCAGGATCAGTGCTGAGCTCCAGCTGGAGCCTGGCGCTGATCCTGACACTTCCACTGAGCCCTGACAGCCCCGAAGAAGCGCCAATCAGCTGGAAAGCGGCCCTGATCCTGGCGCTTCCGCTGAGCCCCGACAGCCCTGCAGCTCCAGCCGTCTCTCGCTCAGGCTTGTGCGGTGCTGCCACCGGTTCAGCTCATTCCCCTCCCCCACTACCCCTTTTCTAGGATGGTTGTGTACCACCTGCCAGGTGCCCATGGACCACAGATGGTACCCATACCACTGGTTGAAAAGCCCTGATCTAGAGCACTGTTTTCAATCTTGGCCAACTGAGATTGTGTGAACTTCAACTCTAGCATGCTGGCTAGGGAAATCTAGGAGTTCAAGTTCACACATCTTGAAGTGTCCAAGGTGTCAATGCTGCTAACATCGGATGTTTTTGCTTTGACAACAGTTAGAGATGCAACCCTTTTCTTCTTATGTTTTACTCTTAGAGTTAGATGATGCTGGTGGGGGGGGGAGGAATGTGCATGAGATTTTAGCTAGTCATAACAATACTGGACCTAGTGTGAGAACCGAGGTTATTGAAATAAGAGATGATAAGAATTGGCCGGAGCTGGAGAACTGGAGGGAGAGCCTGTGTTTCAAGCTAATTGGGGAATGTGATTTATGACTGTTAATTAAAGGAGGGAATTGTGGTTTGATACTATGTGCTCAGGGGAGGGGAACTCAGATTTTGGCTTACGATGACAATTGAGCCCAAAATTTATTTTGCTAAGCAAGACATTGAGTTTTGCCTCGTTTTACAGGATCTTTGGCCTCCTAATGAGAAGGAAGGACTCCCTGGAGAAGAGCCTGATGCTGGGGAAGATGGAGGGCAAGAGAAGAAGGGGACGACGGAGAAGGAGGGGGCTGGATGGAGTCCCTGAATCAGGAGGTGTGAGCTTCAATGGACTCCAGAAGATGGTAGAGGACAGGAAGGCCTGGAGGAACGTTGTCCATGGGGTTGTGATGGGTCGGACATGACTTCGCAACTAACAACAACAACAGGATCTTGCCATAGTTGTTAAGTGAATGGCTGCAGCTGTTTAGTTATCATAGAGTGGTATGGGGTATCCTGTCTAAGCAGGGGTTAGACTACATGATCTCCAAGGTATCTTACAACTCGGTTATTCTATTCTATTCTATTCTATTCTATTCTATTCTATTCTATTCCTATTTCTATTCCTAATTCTATTCTACTCTACTCCACTCCATATTTTCTATTCTATTCTACTCTACTCTTTACTCCACTCCACTGAACGCTATTCCCTATTCTACTCTACTCTATACTCTACTCTACTCTTACTCTACTCCACTCTATTCCCTATTCTACTCTACTCTACTTCACTCTCTACTCCATTCTATTCCTTATTCTGGTCTATTCTACTCTACTCCACTCCACTCTATTCCCTACTCTACTCTAGTCTTACTCTAGTTCACTCCACTCTATTCCCTACTCTACTCTAGTCTTACTCTAGTTCACTCCACTCTATTCCCTATTCTACTCTACTCTACTCTACTCTACTCTACTCAGAGCAGCAGGACGTCTTGGTTTCAACAGCTGCTCAGTGGAAAACCCTGCTTGAAAATTTGGAGAATGCTCTAGACAAAGATGTCAAACACAAGGCCCAGGGGCCGGATGCAGCCTGCGGTTTCATGTGGCCCGTGAAGCCATCCTGGAAACAGTGAGGGAACGGCCCCCGCTGCCTTGGCCCTGGCCGGCTGGGAGCCAATGTACAATTTTGTGGTGGCCATCTTGGCACTTGCCCCGGTCCCACCCCCTTCGGCCAGAGACCCTCAGATCTGTCCCACTCCTGCCCAGGCCCCCACAGGCACCCTTGACGCGAATGATGTAGAGCTGGCCACGCCCACCCAGTAGGCCACACCCACTCTATCCATGCCCACCCAGTAGGCCACACCCTGGCCACACCCACCCAGCCCTCCAAGGGCAACCGCAATGCTGATGCGACCCTCAGTGAAATTGAGTTTGACACCCCTGCTCTAGGACAGCGAGGACAATTAACCAGAGGAACAGCTGGCCACCAGAAATCGTGGGTGCTCCATCACTGGAGGTTTTTAAGAAGTGGCTGGACAGTCACTTGTCTGAGATGGTCTAGGTTAATAATAGTAGTAAAGTTAGAAGGGACCTTGGAGGTCATCTAGTCCAACCCCCTGCTCGGGCAGGAAACCCTACACCATTTCGGACAAATGGCTGTCCAGTCTCTTCTTAAAAACTTCCAGTGTTGGAGCATTTACTGCTTCTGGAGGCAGGTTGTTCCACTGATTAATTGTTCTCACTGTCAGGAAGTTTCTCCTTAGTTCTAGGTTGCTTCTCTCCTTGATTGGTTTCCATCCGTTGCTTCTTGTCCTGCCTTCAGGTGCTTTGGAAAATAGCTTAATTCCCTCTTCTTTATGGCAGCCCCTGAGATATTGGAATACTGCTATCATGTCCCCCCTTGTCCTTCTCTTCGTTAAACTAGACATACCAATTCTAGCAACCGTTCCTTATATGTTTTAGCCTCCAGTCCCCTAATCATCTTTGTTGCTCTTCTCTGTACTCTTTCTTTCTGCTCGAGTGGGGGCGGGCTGGACTAGAAGACCTCCAAGGTCCCTTCCAGCTTCTATTCTATTTTTACATTGCCTGTGGACCTCTCTTCCACACCCAACTGCCAAAATGCCTCCCTGACAACAATATTCTGCTGAAAATACTGTCGCTTCCTCCGCTCCTGAATCAGCTCTGGTGACTTTCAATTGCACGGAGGGTGCTTGTTTTAATCTTGTTAGAAAGAGACGCGCTTTTAATTGGGTAGGAACTTCTCTGTTCTTTCCTCCACCCGTTTATTTGTTTTATCGTTGCTCCTGTGATGACACCGGAATTTCTTCCGGATTAGACAAGCCCAGGACGGTTCTTGTCAGGTTCTCCTAAGCCCCCTTGGAAATTATGATGAATAGGCATGGCAATCATTAATTAAGTTGCCCGTAGAATAATATAGAGCGATTTCATAATAAAAGTTGAAGGCTGTGAGGCTGCTCAGGGCTCTGCAGAGACCTCGATGAAGCATTGGGGGGATATTACAAGGTTTCGGCTGTGAAGCCAAAGCAGGAAACAGACCCTCTACCAAAAAAAAAAATGCTTTTGAGAAAAAATATTAGGATTACCCCTTGGTGTTTTGTCTTTATGAATTTATGGAGTTCTAGGAATTGCTACTCATCCTGACCTGGTTAGGTTGGGTTGGAAGAAAGGAAGGAATAGCAGAATAACAGAGTTGGAAGAGACCTAGAGGTCTTCTAGTCCAGCCCCCTGGTCAACCTATAACACTTCGACAAAATGGGGGGACATGATAGCCGTGTTCCAATATCTCAGGGGCTGCCCCAAAGAAGAGGGAGTCAAGCTATTCTCCAAGGCGCCTGAAGGCAGGACAAGAAGCAACAGGTGGAAGCTAATCAAGGAGAGAAGCAACCTGGAACTAAGGAGAAACTTCCCGACAGTGAGAACAATTAACCAGTGGAACTACCTGCCTCCAGAAGTGGTGAATGCTCCAACACTGGAGGTTTTTAAGAAGAGACTGGACAGCCATTTGTCTGAAATGGTATAGGGTTTCCTGCCTGAGCAGGGGGTTGGACTAGATGACCTCCAAGGTCCCTTCCAACTTTACTATTATTATTATTATTATTATTATTATTATTATTATTATTATTATTTTATGTATTTATTTATTATATAAACTAGCTGTACCCAGCCACGCGTTGCTGTGGCTCAGTCTGGTTAAATGGAAAAGAAAGGAGAAAGCGCACGTTTGTAATATGTTTAATTGCACGATGCTTGTGGGTATACAATATTTTTTGTTGTTCCATTGTCTGTGCAGAGATAGAGATTGTCTGGTTTGCCGGCACTGTTTTTCAAAAAAAGCATGTTTTTACCTGTCACAGGTATGACATCTATAGGTGTGATATCTAGTATGTATATAAAAACACGCGCGTATTTGAATGCAACGTTGTGTCAAAATTTCAAAGCAATCGGTGAGGAACTTTCGGAGATTTAAGATTTTGAACAAACGAACATTTACATTTTTATTTATAGATAGATATAGATATAGAAGATAAAAGTCCTGGATGAAAACTGGCAAGCAATCAATCAATCCCATTCGTATTTATTTTTCCCCCTCCCTCTGTTCATAAGCTTTACTTTTAGGGCAACTTTAAATAGCAGGACAACCTGGAGTTGCTTTAAAGTCTGGCAACTTTTAAGACTGCTGGACTTCAATTCCCAGAATTCCTGTGCCAGCCATGCTGAAAGGAAAGGGAGAGGTTTCCAAGCTGAGCCATGGCTGGCTCAGGAATTCTGGGAGTTGAACTCCACAAATCATGAAGGGAGCCATAGTTCCCCCATGCTGGCTCAGGAATTCTGGGAGTTGAAGTCCACAAATCATGAAGGGGCCTAGGCCAGAGGTCTTCAAACCTGGTCCTTTTATGACTGGAACTCCCAGAATTCCTGAGCCAGACATGCTGAGGGGAAAGGGAGAGGTTTCCAAGCTGAGCCAGGCTGGCTCAGGAATTCTGGGAGCTGAAGTCCATCAGTCATAAAGGGGCCATAGTTCCCCCATGCTAATTCAGGAATTCTGGGAGCTGAAGTCCACAAGTCATAAAAGAGACAAGATTTCCTATCCCTGATCTAGGCCAGAGGTCTTCAAACCTGGTCCTTCAACTCCCAGAATTCCTGAGCCAGCCAGGCTGAGGGGAAAGGGAGAGTTTCCAAGCTGAGCCAGGCTGGCTCAGGAATTCTGGGAGTTGAAGTCCACCAGTCATGAGGGGGCCGTAGTTCCCCCATGATGGCTCAGGAATTCTGGGAGTTGAAGTCCAAAGGTCTTAAAAGTTGCCCAGATTTGACACCCCTGCTTTAAAGCCATATATATACCTCACTGAACTAGAGAACAAAGGAAGAAAATATTAAAAGGGTTTTTCTTTGTTTCCTGAAATAGGGAGCAGCAAACTTGTGTACCCGCGTCTCCACACGGGCGAAGACCTTTGCTCCTTCGCGCTGCCTTTCAGAGTTTAAAACAAAGGGAGCTGATTATTAGATTTTTAATTAAAAGGCATTAGCAATAACCTCATGTTGATTTACAAGGCAATAATCTTCTCGGCAAAGGGAAGAGCATCCTCCGGCAAAGCGCCGCCAATAAGCCACCAAATGCACATATTTGCTATTAAAGAAAAGTAATGACGCCGTTGCAATTTGCAAGATATAAAGAGGAATTAATAGAATGTTTAGTTAAGAAAGCTGGCTGGTATTTTCTCTCTCTTTCTCTCTCTCTCTCTGTATCTAGCCATTTAGTAATGGAGAGACCGTATAATGCTTAGGCTTCTTTCCACCCAATGCATACAAAATACTATTTGGAAAACACAAGATTTATTTGTCGATATCTCACCTTTATTACTTTTTACAAAAGTACGAGAACTCAGTCTCCTGGTGATTGGCCCATGTCATCCAGCTGTCTTTCATGGCTAAGGCAGGACTAGAACTCAGTCTCCTGGTGATTGGCCAAAGTCATCCAGCTGTCTTTCATGGTGAAGGCGGGACTAGAACTCAGTCTCCTGGTGATTGGCCAAAGTCATCCAGCTGTCTTTCATGGCGAAGGCGGGACTAGAACACAGTCTCCTGGTGATTGGCCAAAGTCATCCAGCTGTCTTTCATGGTGAAGGCGGGACTAGAACTCACCGTCTCCTGGTGATTGGCCCATGTCACCCAGCTGTCTTTCATGGCGAAGGCAGGACTAGAACTCACCGTCTCCTGGTGATTGGCCCAAGGTCACCCAGCTGTCTTTCATGGTGAAGGCGGGACTAGAACTCACAGTCTCCTGGTGATTGGCCCATGTCACCCAGCTGTCTTTCATGGTGAAGGCGGGACTAGAACTCACCGTCTCCTGGTGATTGGCCCATGTCACCCAGCTGTTTTTCGTGAAGGCGGGACTAGAACTCTCAGTCTCCTGGTGATTGGCCCATGTCACCCAGCTGTCTTTCATGGTGAAGGCGGGACTAGAACTCTCCGTCTCCTGGTGATTGGCCCATGTCACCCAGCTGTCTTTCATGGCGAAGGCAGGACTAGAACTCAGTCTCCTGGTGATTGGCCAAAGTCATCCAGCTGTCTTTCACGGCTAAGGCGGGACTAGAACTCACAGTCTCCTGGTGATTGGCCCATGTCACCCAGCTGTCTTTCATGGCGAAGGCAGGACTAGAACTCACCGTCTCCTGGTTTGTAATCTGATGCCTTAACTGTGAGACCAAACTTGCTCTATTTATTCCTTATGCATATTTAAAACAGATAGCTCCTACTTTACCAGAGATGGGTTCACCCCACATCCATTAAAATCTTACCCAATTTTACTAGGGAAAAAAAAAACAAAATATGCACCTACATATTTAAAGGGAACAAGGAAGAGGAGAGCCTCAGCGAAGGAAAACATTTTGGTTTTTTTTTCTGAGCTCAGAAGCTCAGAACACTCCCTGGCCAGCCATCAACACCCAGGTGAGTAGGGGTGAACCCCAGACCACAATCAAGTAGTAGTAGATCAGGGGTCTTCAAACCTGGCCACTTTAAGACTTGTGGACTTCAACTCCCAGAATTCCTCAGCCAGCCCTGGCTCCAGGTGGACCAAAATTTCTGCCATCCCCAGGAACATGTCCAGGGCCCTCTTGACTTGATGGGCTGGGTGCTGTAATGAAGAACGTCTCAAGGACCTGCTTTTGAAGTAGACTGCTTTCCTCCCAGCCATTAAAGCTCATCATAAAACTCATCATAGAAAGAGTGCAGAGAAGAGCAACAAAGATGATGAGGGGACTGGAGGCTGAAACATATGAGGAACGGTTGCTGGAATTGGGTATGTCCAGTTTAATGAAGAGAAGGATGGGGGGACAGGATAGCAGCGTTCCAGTATCTCAGGGGCTGCCCCAAAGAAGAGGGAGTCAAGCTATTCTCTAAAGCGCCTGAAGGCAGGACAAGAAGCAACGGATGGAAACTAACCAAGGAGAGAAGCAACCTAGAACAAAGAAGAAACTTCCTGACAGGGAGAACAATCAACCAGTGGAACTACCTGCCTCCAGAAGCGGTGAATGCTCCAACACTGGAAGTCTTTAATAAGAGACTGGACAGCCATTTGTCTCAAATGGTATAGGGTTTCCTGCCTGAGCAGGGGGGTGGACTAGATGACCTCCAAGGTCCCTTCCATCATTATTATCATATTATTATTATTATTATTATTATTATTATTATTATTATTATTATTATTATTATTGATCATCGCACAGTCAGCCAGATGTCCAGACTGGATTTGGCTGACTGCGATGATCAATAATAATAATAATAATAATAATAATAATAATAATAATTGACAAATTCGCTATTAGTCAATTGCAAAAGGCAGCCTTATTAGGAACTGCTTCCATCCTGCGACGATATCTGTAATACCATCAAACATCCACATCTGCCTATCCCAGGTCCTGGGTAAGGACTCGATAGGTAGACAAAATGCCAAATCCAGTCTGAACATCTGGCTGACTGTGCGATGATCGATAATAATAATAATAATAATAATATGATGATGATGATGATGATGATGATGATGATGATGATAATGATGGAAGGGATCTTAGAGGTCATCTAGTCATCATCATCATATTATTATTATTATTATTTAATAATATAATATTAATATTATTAATATTACTATTACTGTTATTGTTATCATTATATTACTATTACTGTTGTTGTTATCATCATCA
The DNA here is from genome assembly GCA_024509115.1 of Crotalus helleri. NCBI lineage: Eukaryota > Metazoa > Chordata > Lepidosauria > Squamata > Viperidae > Crotalus > Crotalus helleri. Next base: position 1,461,578 of record JAKSXO010000061.1, on the reverse strand, counting down.
TCATCATTGTTATATGCCAGGTAGCAGAACATTTGTCAGAGTCTAGTTTCATAGCTGTACATCTCGATATTTCTATCAGCCACAGGACGGCAACGGTTGTTGGCTGCCAGGATAAATTACTAGTGTGTAACTATCAGAGACCCGCAGCCAAGAGAAACGGCACCTGATTATGTCTCCCCTGAGGAGCAGCAACTGGTGTGTGACCTTCCTTCTCCCCTTATCATCAGAGAAGTTACTTATCTTTGGGGTTTTAATTAACAAAGAACACGGTCAGCGGCCCACGGCTGAGAATTTGCAGCCAACAGGAGTGTGGTGGTGCCTTCCCAAATGTCACACTCAACTGCCTAGAGAGGCATGTAATTCAACACGGCAGGAGCAAACAGACACCAAAGGAGCAATTTCAAACATGCAAGGTAACACACCAGCCCTAAATCTAGATATTTCGGTTGTGCACAGTAGGCTGGACCAGACTATTCAAAGAGACAGGAGAGGATGGAGAGGGGAGGAGAAAGAGGAGAGAGGAAGAAGGAAAGAGAGAGGAGAGAGGGAGAAGAGAGAGAAGGAAAGAGAGAGAGAGAGAGAGAGAGAGAGAAGGGAGAAGACAGAGGGAGAAGAAGGAAAGAGAGAGAGAGGAGAGAAGAAAAGAGAGGGAGGGAGGGAGGTGGGTAGAGATAGTAGTGGAAAAGACTCTAATCCAAATTAAAACTAACCAAGCTTTGCACATTATGCTGAGGGGAATGTAAGTAACCTGGTTAAATTATGCAAACATAATCCATGTGTGTGGCTGAACAACACCATCTTCTTTGCCCTTTGAGGCCCAGTAGGTCACCATGTAAGGCAGGATGTTGCGCCACTTCTATCAGCTCAAGGCTCATTCTGGAATTTGCACGGCCTTAGATGTTCTCCAGATGTAGAGAGGGCTAAAGACCCAATCCCTAGTCCAGGGGTAGGCAACCTGGGCTCTTTTATGACTGGTGGACTTCAACTCCCAAAATTCCTGAGCCAGCATGGCTCAGCTTTGAAACCTCTCCCTTTCCCCTCAGCATAGCTGGCTGAGGAATTCTGGGAGTTGAAGTCCACAAGCAAGGGTTTTCAAACGTGGCTCTTTTACGACTGGTGGACTTCAACTCCCAGAATTCCTGAGCCAGCCATGCTGAGGGGAAAGGGAGAGGCTCCCAAGCTGAGCCATGCCAGCTCAGGAATTCTGGGAGTTGAAGTCCACGAGTCATAAAAGAGCCCAGGTTGCCTACCCCTGCCCTAGTCTGTTTAGTAACTATTCAAAGTTACAACAGCACTGAAAAAATTGAGGTAGTAGGCGGTCTATTTGCGAGACCGCCTACTACCTCATAGTTCCCTACGTCCGGTTAGATCCCACAGGCTGGGCCTCCTTCAGGCCCCGTCGGCCAAGCAGTGCCATTTGGCGGGGCCGCGGAAGAGGGCCTTCTCTGTGATGGCGCCCACCTCTTGGAATCAGCTCCCCCCGGAGATTAGAACCGCTCCCACCCTGTTGGTCTTCCGTAAGCTACTTAAGACCTGGCTTTTCCGGCAGGCCTGGGGTTTATAAAACCTGACCCCTGGATGATTGTCTTTGTACTGTTGTCCTGTTATGTTTTATGTGTTTTTTATTGTTAGCCGCCCAGAGTCCTTCGGGAGTGGGACGGCTTATAAAGTTTAAAAATAAAATAAAATAAATAAAAAGTGACATGTGCCCCTTTTTCACACTTACGGCCACAGTCACGTGATCAAAAGTCGGGACTCTTGCAAACTGACTTGTACTTACAACAGTGGCAGCGCCCTGGAGCCATGCGATCGCCTTCTGCAAAGCTTCCGACAAACCAGGTCAATGGGGAAACCAGCTTCACTTAACAACCATGTTACTAACTGAACAAATGCAATCATTCACTTCACAACCGTGGCAAGGAAGTCCATAAAATGGGGCAAACCTAATTCATTGTCTCACTTAGCGACAGAACTTTTGAGCTCAATTGCTGTTGTTTAGTTGAGGGCTACCTATCCGATCACTTTCTCTGAATTTGACACTCTCTGTTGATGTAGCCCCAAGATTGCATTGGCTTTGTTGGCAGCTGTAAGACATTGCTATCATCATCATCATCATCATCATCATAATGTTGTAAGGGACCTTGGAGGTCATCTAGTCCAACTCCCTGCTCAAGTAGGAAACCCTACACCATTTCAGACAAATCGCTGTCCGGTCTCTTCTTAAAAACCTCCAGTGTTGGAGCATTCACAACTTCTGGAGACAGGTAGTTCCACTGGTTAATTGTTCTCACTGTCAGGAAGTTTCTCCTTAGTTCTAGGTTGCTTCTCTCTTTGATGAGTTTCCATCCGTTGCTTCTTGTCCTGTCTTCAGGGGCTTTGGAGAACAGCTTGACTCCCTCTTCTTTGGGGCAGCCCCTGAGATACTGGAAGGCTGCTATCATGTCCCCCCTCATCCTTCTCTTCATTAAACTAGAGACATTCCCAATTCCAGCAACTGTTCCTGATATGTTTTAGCCTCCAGTCCCCTGACCATCTTTGTTGCTCTTCTCTGCACTCTTTCCAGAGTCTCAACATCTTTTTTACATCGTGGTGACCAAAACTAGATTCAGTATTCCAATTAAGACCATTTCCTCAGATGCTGCTATACTCCACTCTCAGCACAATTCATGATAGGAAATTTTGTACTTTTTTTGACTAAGTTTCATTATAAGGTAAAAAAGAGAGTTAAAAAAAGGAGAAAAATACAAAGAGGAAAAAAAGAAATAATGACCTTCTGACTTTAGTGCAGTAGATTAATACAACGTTTAGTTTTTCCTGTACCTTTCGTAACTTTTGAGGCCATTTCTGTAATTACAAAATTGTCAGGCAAGAAAGATCAGATTCATATGTGAAGAGTCAGTGAAGCTGCTTTATTGCTAAAAGTCTATGTACAGGAATCTTCTCAAGTAAGGACAGCATTTATTTAGCACTAGATAAGAGTCAGTGGCACTCAAATGAGGGGTTGGACTTAGTTCCCTTGTGGCTATGTAGGGATTCTAGTTGATCCCTCCTTTCACTCCATCCCCAGGTATTGCCATTATATTGTCCTAGTGGACAATCACTTAAATATGAGCCAGCCGTGTGCTGCAGCTGCTAAAAAGGCCAACACAGTGCTGGGCTGCATTAACAGAGGGATAGAATCAAGATCAGATGAAGGGTTAATACCACTTTACAAGGCCTTGGTAAGGCCACACTTGGAATACAGCATCCAGTTTTGGTCACCATGATGTAAAAAAGATGTTGAGACTCCATAAAGAGTGCAGAGAAGAGCAACGAAGATGATTAGGGGACTGGAAGCTAAAACATATAAGGAACGGTTGCTGGAATTGGGTTATGTCTAGTTTAATGAAGAGAAAGACAAGTGGGGACATGATAGCAGTCTTCCAGTATCTCAGGGGCTGCCCCAAAGAAGAGGGAGTCAAGCTACTCTCCAAAGCCCCTGAAGGCCGGACAAGAAGCAACAGATGGAAACTAACCAAAGAGAGAAGCAACCTGAAACTAAGGAGGGAATTTCCTGACAGTGAGAACAATTAACCAGTGGAACAACCTGCCTCCAGAAGCAGTGAATGCTCCAACACTGGAAGTTTTTAAGAAGAGACTGGACAGCCATTTGTCCGCAATGGTATAGGGGTTCCTGCCTGAGCAGGGGGTTGGACTAGATGACCTCCAAGGTCCCTTCTAGCTTATTATTATTATTATTATTATTATTATTATTATTAATTATTTTCCTACAAAAATCACTCTAATTATCCAAACCATGATAGAACTCAGCACTCAGAGACACATTCTGTCTGTCCTTAATCTAAACACAAATTGCCTTCTAACCAGACTGAGACCCAACGCTAAGCAAGCATTCGCCCTTTGCCTACTGAATAAGGCACAGTAAACTGTGTTCCTGGTATACAACAAGCCATCTATCTAAAGGCTGAAGGAAATGCACGCCTGAACACAGCTTAGATCTCTATATTTTTAATTCAGTGTGACACCCCCCCCCCATCCTCTGGATAGGTATTTTCACCCCTAAAATGATTTATTTTTTGAAAACAGAAGCATCGTTTTGGATTTCTGAGAAAAACAAGTAACGAAACCAGGAGTTTTTTGCCTGTGTAATCTTCCTTTGGGGGTGGCATCCTCTTCAGTTCAGGGTCATATTCATTTCAGGAAAAAAGTGATTTTTCTCACAAAAGCTGGACGCAATGCAAGCCTCTCCCACCCACCCCCTCCCTCCATAGGGTAAGCAAGCTGACCGGGCATCCTTTAATCTTACTTAAAAGCGGTCCTGCCCTTCCGTTAATAAGAGCAATTTTTAATTTTTCCTCCTTTTTTTTTTTAACAGCGATGGGGAAAAAAAAAGAGGGCGGTATATAAAAGTAACATGGAAGGACCAAGGCCTGTCACCGGTGATGGGTGTTGCCAGGCAACCAGGAAGCAGAGATGAGAGATAATAAGGAAGAGGGCCAAAGTCACGGAGGTGTCAGTGACAGCACTGGAAGGTTCTCCTTTTTGGACAGAATTAACTCTTCAGCTCCCAAAGCGTAAAGGGAGGAAAGCAGCGGTTGGATCAGAAGCTTCCTGGCTAGGATTCCGTCCTCTGAGCATCAACAACCCCGGCTTTAGCCCAAAGTCACCTCGGGACCCATCAGAACAGGCAATGAAATCTTAGCACCCGTTTAAAATTAGTGGACCGGTGTTAATAATAATAATAATAATAGTGATGGTGATGATAGCATTGGAAGAAACCTTGGAGATCATCTACTTCAATCTGCTCAGGCAGGAAACTCTATAAATAACAACAACAACAACAATAATAAAGTTGAAAGGGACCTTGGAGGTCTTCTAGTCCAACCCCCTGCTCAAGCAGAAAACCCTACACCATTTCGGACAAATGGCTGTCCAGTCTCTTTTTAAAAACTTCCAGTGTTGGAGCATTCACAGCTTCTGGAGGCAGGTTAGTAATAGTAATAGTAGTAAAGTTGGAAGGGACCTTGGAGGTCATCTAGTCCAACCCCCTGCTCAGGCAGGAAACCCTACACCATTTCAGACAAAGAGCTGTCCAGTCTCTTCTTAAAAACTTCCAGTGTTGGAACGTTCACAACTTCTGGAGGCAGGTTGTTCCACTGGTTAATTGTTCTCACTATCAGGAAGTTTCTCCTTAGTTTTAGGTTGCTTCTCTCCTTGATGAGTTTCCATCCGTTGCTTCTTGGCCTGCCTTCAGGGGCTTTGGAGAACAGCTTGACTCCCTCTTCTTTGGGGCAGCCCCTGAGATACTGGAAGGCTGCTATCATGTCCCCCTTCGTCCCTTTTTTCATTAAACTAGACATATCCAATTCCAGCAACCGTTCCTTATATGTTTTAGCCTCCGGTCCCCTAATCATCTTTGTTGCTCTTCTCTGTACTCTTTCTAGAGTCTCAACATCTTTTTTACATCGTGGTGACCAAAACTGGATGCAGTATTCCAAGTGTGGCCTTACCAAGGCCTTGTAAAGTGGTATTAACCCTTCATGTGATCTTGATTCTATCCCTGTTAATGCAGACCAGCACTGTGTTGGCTTTTTTGGCAGCTGCAGCACACGGATGGCTCCTATTTAAATGATTGTCCACTAGGACTCTGAGATCCCTCTCATAGTTACTACTATTGAGCATGGTACCCCCTATACTATAGCTGTACATTTGGTTTTTCTTGCCTAAATGTAGAACCTTACTTTTCAAACAGTTTAATTTCATTTTGTTAGATAGCGCCCAGTGTTCCAGTCTGTCCAGATCCTCCTGTATCCTAAGCCTGTCTTCCGGAGTGTTGGCTATTCCTGCCAGCTTGGTGTCATCGGCAAATTTGATGAGTTCCCCATCTATCCCCTCGCCCAAATCGTTGATGAAGATGTTGAAGAGCCCTGGGCCCAGAACAGAGCTCTGAGGCACCCCACTACACACTTCCCTCCATGTAGATGCGGTTCCATTGAGGACCACACGCTGAGTACAGCCAGTCAGCTAGCTATGGATCCATCTGGTGGTGGTGCTTCCTACCCCATATTTTTCTATCTTGTCAAGTAGTAGGTTGTGATCTACTTTATCAAATGCTTTACTGAAGTCCAAGTAAGTTATATTCACAGCATTCCTCTGATCCACTAATTTTGTGACTTGGTCAGATAAGGTTTGTCTGGCATGATCCGCTTTTGACCAACCCATGTTGGCTTTTAGTAGTGACTTTGTTTACCTCTAGGTGTTCGCTGATTCGTTGTTTGATTATCTTTTCCAGAATCTTCCCAGGTATTGAGGTCAGGTTGATAGGTCTGTAATTTCCTGGATCCATTTTTTTCCCCCTTTTTTACCAGTGGTTTCTTTTTTTCCTGCTTCCACTTGTTTTCACTTGTTTTGGCACGCTTTTTCTAAAGCCCCATTGCTGGGTAGCAGGCAGCCAACCTGGAACGCCATAGCCAGTTCCCGATTGCTGTTGTGCCCATTCTTAAGGGGCAGGAAAATAAAGGATGACTGAAAAGACTGCAAAAGTATGCAGGGGAGGGTTAGTTGCATTCCCTTCCTGGGTGTGCTGTGCACGTAGGAGCATATTAGATCCTCTTCTGCCTCAGGGTGGGTGGGGTGGGGGCTTGGAAGAGGGAGAAACCCTGCATGGGAGGCATATGGAAAAACACCTGGCACCTTAACTCCTGACCTGGCAAGCTTCTGCTTTCAGCGCTGCCTGCTGCCAGTCGAGAAGGAAACAAAGCAGCCTGTTTGTTTGTTTGTTTGCCTTCTCCCATGCTCAGGTTTTCTGTGCAACGTTTTGATAAAAAGTAGGAAGATCCTACCTGCAGTAGGAGAGTAGTAGCTGGGTGCATGATTTACGTGGCTTGTGCACTGCACAACACTCCTAAGACATAAACTAAAATTTGCAAGGGGATGGTTGGGTTCACACAGGAAAAGTCCACACCCAAACGGCAGCGCAGTTTCCTGTCAAGTGTGAACCCTGCCTGTGTGTCATTCCCATGAATCTCCTGTTAAGCATCTTCTCCCAAGGGGCTGGACTAGAAGACCTCCAAGGTCCCATCCTGCTCTATTCTATTCTATTCTATTCTATTCTATTCTATTCTATTCTATTCTATTCCATATTTTCTTTTCTATTTCTATTCTATTTTCTATTCCATTCCATATTTTCTTTTCTATTCTATTCTATTCCATATTTTCTATTCTATTCTATTCCATTCTATTCCATATTTTCTTTTCTATTCTATTCTATATTTTCTATTCTATTCTATTCCATATTTTCTTTTCTATTCTATTCTACATTCGATTATATTCCATATTTTCTTTTTTTTCTATTCTATTCTATATTCTATTCTATTCCATATTTTCTTTTCTATTCTATATTTTTTTTATTCTATTCTATATTCTATTCTATTCCACATTTTCTATTCTATTCTATTCTATTGTATTCTATTCTATTCCATTCCATATTTTCTATTCTATTCTATTCTATATTCTATTCTATTCTAATCTATTCTATTCTATTCTTGTCCATAATTTCTGTTCTATCCTATCCTATCCTATCCTATCCTATCCTATCCTATTCTAGTGTATCCTATTCTATTGATTATTCTATTCCCTTCCATTCCATTCCATATAACAGATGTGATACAGGGGCTGCTAGAGTCACATAGGAACAGTCTGAGAAAGGAGCGAATAAATTCAATAAGGAAGCCAGGGACTCACCAAAGTGCAAAGAAAGCCAACTTTGGCCTGGGAAAAGCTACTAGCCTGCAGGGAAGATCATATGAATGGGGTTTGCTCGGCAGGGTCCTTTCAATCGACATATTGCTAAGAGCTGTGTTCATATAACACACTAGGGTTAACCAGCATTTATTCAATTAGACCAACTTCCCTGTAGCAAAATACGAGTAACTAATAAGCTAATTAAACAGGCTAAGACAGCCTAATAAGCAAAGCTAACTCATTAGTTGCTAGTTTGTTATTCAGGGTATTATAGGAACACAGATGAAGATCAGCAACTGAGTCAAGATGGAAGCCAGTGTCTCATTCTTGGGATTGTTTCTGCATCACTTCAGACATAGATCTGGCTTCAGGTGCTCTACTTTATTCATCAACTGTATTTTGTCATGTTAGGACAGGGCAGGCCGATCCCCAACCTTTCCCAAACTTTCTACATCCATATTTGATAAACGTCATCGTCATTTTGAAGAGGAAGCAAATAAAAAGCATGGCAATAATAATAATAATAAGAAGAAGAAGAAGAGGAAGAAGAAGAAGAAGAAGAAGAAGAAGAAGAAGAAGAAAGAAGAAGAAGAAGAAGAAGAAGAAGAAGAAGAAGAAGAAGAAGTAGTAGTAGTAGTAGTAGTAGTTGGAAAGGACCTTGGAGGTCATCTAGTCCAGTGGTTCTCAACCTTTTTAATGCCGCGACCCCCCCACCGATTGTAAGTTGAGGACTACTCAACTGGTCGTAAGTCGAGGACTAAACCGGTCGTAAGTCGAGGACTTTCCCTGCCCGGGAGTGCCACACATGCGTGGTGCCGAGGTGTAGCTGGCAAGGGGCAGTGAGGGTGCAGGCCGACCACCAGCTGGGCCACCAGCTGGCCCAGCCCAAGGGAGGTAAGGCACCCGCCGGGCCCCACATGCGCCAGCAACCCTCCCTGCGCCCACCGGCCTCCCCCCTCCCACCCCTGGCCCTCTTTTACTTACTTTTAGTAGTTGCTCAGCAGGGAGGGGTGGAAGCTTCCAGACAGCTCGCCTTCGCTGCAGACAACTTGCAGCACCGTTTGCAGAATGGGACCTTTGGCGGGCTCAGCAGGGCAGAGACAGCCTGGACAATTCCTATTGGCTTTGGAAAGCCAATAGAATTAGACTCTATTCAAGAAAGTCTCTTCTATTGGCTTTCCAAAGCCAATAGAATAAAAGGGAGTAGCACAGCTAAGGAAAAAGGGAACAAAATGGCGGACTGTGTTGTTTGGCGACCCCCGTGAAATGGTCGTTCGACCCCAAATGGGGTCCCGACCCACAGGTTGAGAACCGACAATCTAGTCCAACCCCCTGCTTAGGCAGGAAACCCTAGACCAGGGGTAGGCCACCTTGGCCCTTTTATGACTCGTGGACTTCAACTCCCAGAATTCCTGAGCCAGCCATGCTAAGGGGAAAGGGAGAGGTTTCCAAGCTGAGCCAGGCTGGCTCAGGAATTCTGGGAGTTGAAGTCCACGAGTCATAAAAGAGCCAAGGTTGCCTACCCCTGGCCTACACCATTTCAGACAAATGGCTGCCCAGTCTCTTCTTAAAAACTTCCAGTGTTCGAGCCTTCACCACTTCTGGAGGCAGGTGGTTCCACTGGTTAATTGTTCTCACTCTCAGGAAGTTTCTCCTTAGTTTTAGGTTGCTTCTCGCCTTGATTGGTTTCCCTCCATTTCTTCTTGTCCAAGTGCTTTGGAGAATAGCTTGACTCCCTCTTCTTTGGGGCAGCCCCTTGGCTATTGTAACACTGTTATGGATTTCATTACAGGACATAATGAAGGATCGGCTCAGAAGAAGAGAATATCTATAGCTCAGGGTTCAATTGTGGAGTCCTTGGTGCTCTCTGCGCTTGGCGGCTTCCTTGCAGACGTTTCATCACCCAACTAAGTAACATTATCATTGCTAGAAGGGAGTGGGGTTTATAAAGAGGAGGAGGAGGAGGAGGAGGAGGACTGTGGCGTCCTTGGTGTTCTGTGTTTGGTTGTTTTCTTCCAGATGTTTCATTACCCAACCAGGTAACATACTGAAGTATCAGCTTTCAGTCATATTCTACAGTTCAAGCGTGCAAGACAAACCCAGAAACTGTGGTTAATTGACTAAACCATGGCTAAATCCTTTTTCTGGGACAGAAGGAACATTTGAGGAAAGCAATTTAAGGTAATTTTTTTTTCCCAAGTTCAAATCTTCATACTTCAAATCTATTCATCTAGAAACATTTTTTTTAAAAAGAGAGAGAGAGAAAGGTAATCCACTCATATTGCAAATATACTCAGGGCAGAAAAAGACTGTGTCTTCAAAGGCAGCGTTTTCCATCTTAAAATCCATTTTTTAATCCTCTGTTTGTACTCTATAAATCTGTAATTGCACTGTGAATTTCATGGAAAGTCTCTGCCAGATGTTTTTTTAATATTTCCTGGCTCTGCTAACGTTTGCCCCTAAATAAATTGGACATTTATCAGACATCGAAAGAACTCTCTTGAACAACCTCAGATTTTTACTAGATGTCCCAATTTTCGTAGGTCTCTAACATACTGCAGCCACTTTAGCTGACTGTGTTCAGCAGGTCAGCGGTTCAAATCTCACCGGCTCAAGGTTGACTCATCCTTCCATCCTTCTGGGGTAGGTAAAATGAGGACCCAGATTGTTGGGGGCAATGTAAATATATATATATATACATTGCTTACTGGTGTACACCGCTTAGAGCAGTGGTTCTCCACCTGTGGGTCGGGACCCCATTTGGGGTCAAACGACCATTTAACGGGGGTCGCCAAACAACACAGTCCGCCATTTTTTCCCCCTTTTCCTTAGCTGTGCTACTCCCTTTTATTCTATTGGCTTTTGAAAGCCAATAGAATAGACTCTCTTGAACAGAGTCTAATTCTATTGGCTTTCAAAAGCCAACAGGAATTGTCCAGGCTGTCTCTGCCCTGCTGAGCCCGCCAAAAGTCCCATTCTGCAAACGGTGCTGCACCAGTTGAGTAGTCCTCGACTTACGACCGGTTGAGTAGTCCTCGACTTACAACCGGTTGGGGGTCGCAGCATTAAAAAGGTTGAGAACCACTGGCTTAGAGAGTGCTTGCACTTAAAGCGGTATATAAGTCTCATAAATAAATAAAGCACAATAACGCTCCCACAATCATCAGGAGGTCATCATTTGCAGTGACGTGGTGACATCCCCCTTGCCTATGCTGCAGAGGCCAACACCTCGGGTAGATAAACTGGCATGGCCATCTTTGTCCAAAGTCCATCAGTTCCATCCAACCAAAACTTTCTCAGTTCTTGACTTCTTCTTGACCCATTCAATCTTCCTTCCCGTTATTCCCTTTGTCATTTGAGTTTCATTCATTCTTTCTATATGACTAATCAATATCAATGGACTTCATTCATGATTACTCATTCAAACCACGTAGCGGTCCAGTAGTTGATTTTTTTCCCCAGATAAACAATGCTATGCTTCAATGGTTAGATGGCCTAGACCAGGGGTGGGGAACCTTGGCTCTTTTATGACTTGTGGATTTCAACTCCCAGAAATCCTGAGCCAGGAATTCTATTTTCAGATATCAATGTCTGTCATTAGATAGATAGATAGATAGATAGATAGATAGATAGATAGATAGATAGATAGATAGATAGATTAAAATTTGCACTGTGGCAAGGAATTAAGCTTTATCCTTGAGTATCCATACTCAAATCTATTTTCAGATATCAATGTCTGTCATATGATAGATAGATAGATAGATAGATATAGATATCTAGATACAAATATAGATAAATATATATTAATGTTTTATAATCACAAATGCTTAATATTTTATCAGCAACATATTATCTGAGTTCCGACATTTAACTTACTAAGACATGTTAAATTCCTTTCTCTCTACCTCAGTTTTTCTAACCATTGATAAAATAAATCCCATGTTCTAAAGCAGTGGTGGCGAACCCATGGCACGGGTGCCAGAGGCGGCACTCAGAGCCCTCTCTGTGGGCACGCGCGCCATCGTCCCAGTCCTAGGCCTTCAGCTGGGTTTTATAAAACTTTTTCGCTTTAGGCCTCCGCCGCCGTGTGCAAGGAAAAAAAAAAAAATTCAATCAATCAATTTCAACCTCGCGGGAAAATAAAAAGATCTTGCAAAGTTGGAATTGATTGATTGAACTTTTTAGTCCCACCCAGTCTGCCGTTACCGCCGCAGCCACGCCCACCCAATGGGCCACACCCAGTCAATGGGCCACGCCCACCCGGCACCCGATGATGCATAAGTGGGTTTTGGGTTGCAGTTTGGGCACTCGGTCTCTAAAAGGTTCGTCATCGCTGTTCTAAAGTATACTGAATAGCTGGTCATCTGCCTTCTTTTAGAGCAGTGTTTCCCAAACTTGACAATTTTAAGGCATGAGGACTTCAACTCCCAGAATTCCACAGCCAGCGTTGCTGGCTGTGGAATTCTGGGAGTTGAAGTCCTCATGCCTTAAAATTGTCAAGTTTGGGAAACACTGTTTTAGAGAGGACCAGCTGTAAGTCACTTTGGTCAGTGCCGTTGCAACTTTGATGCTCGTTAAACGAACGACTGTAAAGTCAAGCTACCATATTGGTCAAACATTTAATCAAAAACAGCTTGCAATTTCTACAAGGGGACAGCAAGACTTTATCCTTACAAAGATCGAGATTCTGAAGCTTTTTTTTTTTCCTCCTTTCTTCTCTTCGTGCAAAGCTATTGAGCAGTAAAGGCTCCCTTCATTCGCAGAAGAACAGCGAGCCGGGAGGGGTAGGAAATTGGGAGTCTGAGATCCCTGACTCCAGACCTGCTGGCTCTGAGCCGGAGGAGACAAAGGCTACAGGAGGGATGAGCGGACGGATCTGACCCTGTGCTGCCTTTCCTCCGTTTCCGTAATGAGGGCTCACAGACATTCAGGAAAGAGAAAGCTATAAATGTGATTTAGAAAGATGCCTTCAGGTAAGGCCAGGTCACCTTTGCTGATTGCTGAAAAAGATAAAATCAATGGTCTGGATGACTGTTTTTTAAAGTTCCCAGACCGTTTGGAATGGAATGGAATGGAATGGAATGGAATGGAATAGAATAGAATAGAATAGAATAGAAAATATGGAACGGAATGAAATGGAATAGAATAGAAAATATGAATAGAATAGAATAGAATAGAATAGAATAGAATAGAATAGAATAGAATAGAATAGAACAGAACAGAACAGAATAGAATAGATATAGGAATAAAGAATAGAATAGAATAGAATAGAATAGAATAGAATAGAATAGAATAGAATAGAATAGAATAGAATAGAATAGAATAGAATAGAACAGAAGAGAACAGAATAGAATAGAATAGAATAGAATAGATATAGGAATAAAGAATAGAATAGAATAGAATAGAATAGAATAGAATAGAATAGAATAGAATAGAATAGAATAGAATAGAATAGAACAGAAGAGAACAGAATAGAATAGAATAGAATAGAATAGATATAGGAATAAAGAATAGAATAGAATAGAATAGAATAGAATAGAATAGAATAGAATAGAATAGAATAGAATAGAATAGAATAGAATAGAACAGAACAGAACAGAACAGAATAGAATAGAATAGAATAGATATAGGAATAAAGAATAGAATAGAATAGAATAGAATAGAATAGAATAGAATAGAATAGAATAGAATAGAATAGAATAGAATAGAATAGAATAGAATAGAATAGAATAGAATAGAAAATATGGAACGGAATGAAATGGAATAGAATAGAAAATATGAATAGAATAGAATAGAATAGAATAGAATAGAATAGAATAGAATAGAACAAAACAGAATAGAATAGAATAGATATAGGAATAAAGAATAGAATAGAATAGAATAGAATAGAATAGAATAGAATAGAACAGAACAGAACAGAACAGAACAGAGAAAGGATAGGATAGGACAGTGGTTCTCCATCTGTGGGTCGGGACCATTTCTCCTTCAGGGGAAATATAAGTGTAAGGCCACACTTGGAATACTGCATTCAATTTTGGTCACCACAATGTAAAAAAGATGCTGAGACTTTAGAGCAGCGGTTCTCCACCTGTGGGTCGGGACCCCATTTGGGGTCGAACGACCATTTCACGGGGGTCGCCAAACAACGCAGTCCGACATTTTTTCCCCCCTTTTCCTTAGCTGTGCTACTCCCTTTTATTCTATTGGCTTTTGAAAGCCAATAGAAGAGACTCTCTTGAATAGAGTCTAATTCTATTGGCTTTCAAAAGCCAATAGGAATTGTCCAGGCTATCTCTGCCTTGCTGAGCCCGCCAAAAGTCCTATTCTGCAAACGGTGCTGCACCAGTTGAGTAGTCCTCGATTTACGACCGGTTGAGTAGTCTTCGACTTACGACCGGTTGGGGGTGGCGGCATTAAAAAGGTTGAGAACCACTGGGATAGGATAGCATAGCATAGCATAGGATAGGACAGTGGTGGAGAACCTATGGCACGCTTGCCAGAGGCGGCACTCAGAGCCCTCTCTGTGGGCATCCGCACCATGCCCTGGAGATGGCAACTGTCCCTCTTCAACCAGCCGCCCGCTAACTCACCGAGGTCCCACGTGGCCGGATGCATCCCAGCATGGCTGGTTTCCCTCCCCCCCATCCCATCCCTCCCAATCTCGCATGCTCTCCTTTTCCCAGGCGGGACCCACCACATCACCTCCTCAGCTGTCGGGTATCTGTCCAGCTCAGAGACGGTTCTCTGAACTGCTGGCGGCGGGCTGCAGAGCCCCAGAGTGCACCAGTCGAGGGGCGAGCAGGCTGTGGCTGCTGACGGACACTGTCGGCCGCCAAGCATTCGATGGCCTCTGTGTGCGGGGGCCGACGGTGTCAGGCAGCAGCCGCCCCGGCCCCTGCCCCGCCTTGCCCTGCGACAAGGGCACCCCCGCCCTGCCTTGCTTCCCCTCACCCCGCAGGACGAGCCTCCTGCCCACTGCCCCACCCACTAGAGACCCCCTGGATCTCCCCCAACCCTGTCCGGCCCCCACAGGAGCCTCTGTCCACGAGCAACATCGAGGACCACGCCCACCTTGGCCACACCCACCCATTCTGCCATGACCACCGCAGCCACGCCCCCCAGTGGGCCACGCCCACCCGGCGATAAACAAGTGGGTTTTGGGTTGCAGTTTGGGCACTCCGTCTCTAAAAGGTTCGCCATCACTGGGATAGGATAAACTTTTAGTCACTTTGAAAGAACTTACACTAATCGGCATACATTAAAATGAAATTTCGTTGCATTCAGCTCTCAAAGGGTCACCACCTCCGATGTAAACTACATAAATATTACATACACAAACACACAGACACACACATTGCAGGAGTGAGATTTAGGTACTCTTCACTAAATCTAACCCTCTAGACATCTTGCCCAAAATAACTGTCCCAGGAGCGTTAGGACAATTTCATACACTGCTTTTAAAAAGGCATCTCGATGCTGGAAAGCACCGGTGGAGCCAAGAAAAGCAGGCGCATCGCTCCGGGCGAAGGGAAATATTACATCCCGTATCCTTATAAGCATCCACAGGCAAGCGAAGGGAGGAAGGGCCCTCCTAATTCCACAGCAGCGCTCTGCCCTGGTGTCAGTGGAAACATGTGCTAGAACGAGTATAGGCAGTCCTCAACTTACTACCCTGCCTTTAGGGACCGTTCAGAATTACAACGGCACTGAAAAAAAAGTTTTTAAGAAGTTTCTAAGGAGAGACTGGACAGCCCTTTGTCCGAAATGGTCTAGGGTTTCCTGCCTGAGCGGGGGTTGGACTAGATGATCTCCAAGGTCCCTTCCAACTTTATTATTATTATTAATTATTATTATTATATTAATGATTAATATTTAGTGATTAATATTTATGTTACTTATAGACAAGAGTGTAGGTCATGTTGTATCTAGTAAGTTTTAAATGTGTGTTGTGTATGTGTACACTTTGAGAGCAAGCAACTCAATTTCATTTTTAATGTGTGCTGTTGTGCCCATGGTAAAAAAAAAATGACAATAAAGGTAATCTAATCTAATCTAAATCTAATACATCTCACTTTCTTCCTTTGTCCCTTCTGGTATGGCCCCCATGCTAAATCCAGTTGGCAGTCCCTTAATAATCCTGCTCACGCAGGGGGCTGGACTAGAAGACCTCTAAGGCCCCTTCCAGCTCTATTCTAGTCTAATTTGATTACAGGGTGACAACTTAACAACCATTTGTTTGGTGATCATTCAGCATTTATGTTTATTTATTTAAAATTGTATGTTGTCCATCTTATTGTCAAAGGACTCTGCCTTTATTTATTAAAATTACAGTGGCGCGGAAAAAAGTGACTTATGATCGGTCCTCATACATTATTATTATTAATAATAATAATATTAAAGTAGCTTATTATCATTTCCCGAATGAAGGGAAATGTAAGCGTCCCAGGATAATGTTGTAGGATCCAATCTGGGTCACCCCACCGGGGATTTTGTCTGCCAAGGTTTTGGATTTGTCCTGGAGCCCATCCTCAGGGTTACAACTCCCAGAATTCCTGAGGTCCAGGAGTCCCTGGTGACCTCTAAGCATGCTGGTTTGCTTGCACACATTTAATAATAATAATAATAATAATAATAATGTTGGAAGGGACCTTGGAGGTCATCTAGTCCAACCCCCTGCTCGGGCAGGAAACCCTAAACCATTTCGGACAAATGGCTGTCCAGTCTCTTTCACTATATGATTAGGCAACATTGCCAGTGCTAGCCGTGTTCCCTTCTCACTGGCCCTGATGATGCTACCCAGTTGGGTAACGAAACACCTGCAAGCAAGCATTCAAACTCAGGAAGCACCAAGGACGCCACACTCTTCATATCTGCCTCTGTGGTCAAAACCAAAATAGCATAAAAACTCCCTTCAATCAATATAATATCAAACTGCAATTGTGGATTACCAATTGACTTTTCAAGGGTCAACATTTCTTCGCATACAAAAACAGGCTGGTGGAGAAAAGCAAAATCAAGAATCTTGCAGTGGTTCTCAACCTTTTTAATGCCGCAATCCCCAACCAGTCGTAAGTCGAGGACTACTCAACCGGTCGTAAGTCGAGGACTACTCAACTGGTCGTAAGTGGAGGACTAATCAACTGGTGCAGCACCGTTGCAGACTGGGACTTATGGCGGGCTCACAGGGCAGAGACAGCCTAGACAATTCCTATTGGCTTTTGAAAGCCAATAGAATTAGATTCTATTCAAGAGAGCCTATTCTATTGGCTTTCAAAAGCCAATACAATACAAGGGAGTAGCACAGCTAAGGAAAAGGGGGGAAAAATGGTGGACTGCGTTGTTTGGCGACACCCGTGAAATGGTCGTTCGACTCCAAATGGGGCCCCAACCTACAGGTTGAGAACCACTGCTCTAGTGGTTAAGCTGGTGGACCAGCAACAGAAGACTGGAGTTCTGTGACCCTGAGCCAGTCACTTCTCTTGGCCCTAAAAAAAAGGCAATGACCCCAAAAAAAAAGAAAAAAAGAAATGTCTGGAAGGTAGCATGGATTTGTGCTTGAAGTTATCAGAATTTAAGAATGACTTAAAGCAAGGGTCTTCCAACTTGGCCCTTTGATGACTGGTGGACTTCAACTCCCAGAATTCCTCAGTCGGCCATTTTGATGAAATGGTAGGCTTGGATCCAAACCAGAGGTCTTCCAACTTGACCCTTTAGTGACTTGTGGACTTCAACTCCCAGAATTCCTCAGCCAGGCATGCGGAATTCTGGGAGTTGAAGTCCACAAGTCATCAAAGGGCCAAGTTGGAAGACCCCTGACTTAAAGGCACCCCCGCCCCACAAATATGTTTACTGAAGAAGTCTAAAACCAGTTCTTCTAAACATACAGGATATACCATAAGGGAATGGGGTATTTAGAAAACCCTGAGCAAAGAATACAACTCTTAACATACGGCATGTGGGAGTTGGCGAGTAAAGTATTATTTACACCAAGGTTAACCTCAGATCAGCAATCAAGAAGTAAACAATATCCCAATCAAGCAACCGCCAAACAGGCTACCAGTAAACACCCCAACGCCAGGGATAGGCAACCTTGACTTTTTTATGACTCGTGGACTTCAACTCCCAGAATTCCTCAGCCAGTCATGCTGAGGGGAAAGGGAGAGTTTTCCAAGCCGAGCCATGCTGGCTCAGGAATTCTGGAAGTTGAAGTCCACCAGTCATAAAGTTGCCAAGGTTGAGGACCCCTTGGGGGGGAACCTTGGCTCTTTTATCTGGTGGACTTCAACTCCCAGAATTCCTCAGCCAGCAATGGCTCAGCTTGGAAACCTCTCCCTTTCCCCTCAGCATGGCTGGCCCAGGAATTCTGGGAATTGAAGTCCACCAGTCATAAACGGGCCAAGGTGGCCTACCCCTGCCCCAACCAAATGATCTTCTAGAATGCTCTCACTAACACTGACAGGGCAAGCCACAACAATATAAACTGAGAGCATCTCCATTTCCTATTAGCACTGATGATGTTACCTAGCTTGGTAATAAAACATCTGCAAGAAAAAAAAACCAAGCTAAGAGAGCACCAAGGACGGCTTAAACTCCACATAAACACAGATGGGTTAGGTTTTTTTAAGCAAAGCAATGGAAAAGAACATACGGCCCAAAGCTAGGTTGTAAACTATGACAGCCAATACGCCATCAAAAAAACTAAGAATGCTTGTCATTCTCAAGCTTGTTTCGGATCAGGACTGTGTTCACAGAACAACATTGCTTTCCCAAGAGAGACAAACTGAAAAATAACTGTTCAGAATACAGAATAAGAGACTCGGAAGGGACCTTGGAGGTCATCTAGTCCAACCCCCTGCTCAGGCAGGAAGCCATTTCCCATTCCAGACAAATGTTTGTCCAGTCTCTTCTTAAAAACTTCCAGTGATGGAGCAATTCTGGAGGCAGGTTGTTCCACTGGTTGATTGTTCACATGATCAGGAAATTTCTCCTTAGTTCTAGGTTGCTTCTCTCCTTGATGAGTTTCCATCCATTTTCAGCTTGGAAAGGACCTATTTGGAGGATCCCATTTTAAGCTCAAAACAGAGCTGCTTTGCCTTTCCAAAGTTCCAGAATCAGAATAGAGCTGGAAGGGATCTTGGAGGTCATCTAGTCCAACCCCGATCTGGCAGGAAACCCCGTACCATTTCAGACAAATGGTTGACCAATGTCTTCTTAAAAATCACAGACCACGTTCCTATTAACCACTAAATCAGGGGTCTTCCAACTTGGCCCTTTAATGACTAGTGGACTTCAATTCCCAGAATTCCTCAGCCAGGCCGACTGAGGAATTCTGGGAGTTGAAGTCCACCAGTCATCAAAGGGCCAAGTTGGAAGAACCCTGCACTAAATAATGGTTTACCCAACCAAAGGTGTATTCAATAAACCATGCTTTGCTGGGTTCGTGCAACACGTTAAGCCATAAACACAACCCTTTTTTTGTATTGGTGTGTTGTGCAAAGAGTAGTGTACAAACCCACCTTCAGACTGAATTTACTGCTGTGGACCTGTTTATAGCCTTGCATTATTAAGGATTAAAAGACATCCAACGCAGGCTAATTCGAAGTTTAGCTCGCTATTCATTTCGGCAAAGCAGAATTAGGGCAGCCAGATCCAGGCTGTAACAATCCAGAGAGCCACCAGGGGGCAGCAAAAGGCCACGTTTGAAGAACCGCTTGACTCTCATTTAACCACCATCAGGATTTTTTTATTTTTTCCCCCAATAGTCCCTTTATGAAATTTTCATCGCGGTTTGTTAGGTTTTTTTTCTTTTAAGATCTCCTGGGAGAGGAGAGCTTTTAACTATTGCAATTCTGTCCCCGCGGTTAAAGGATGCCAGACGCCCATCCCATTGGGGAGTAGGGGTTTTGTAGTCGGCGCAACCTGCAAGGTGGAAGGGGGGAAAGCTGGATTTTCTTGGGACTTCAAGACGAGCCCAAGATGGGAACTGTTCCGCTTGGCTGCAAGCTAAATCCAGCGCACGCTATCTCGGACGCGGGTTGTGTTCGCACGACGCGCTAAACCCCGGCAGGCGGCACGTGCATTTAATCAAGAAGCAATCAACCAAGCCAAGGTTAACCCCCCAGGGCATGGTTTTGCCAAATCCATCCAATGAGCCGAGATGCCCAATTGTGCTTGGCGAACTGGACAACGCTCAAGGACGCAATCCCGGGAGAGGAGGGAAGTGCGGGGTTCAAATCCCCGGCCGGCTCCTTAATCCCCAGCCTACCTCGCAGGGCTGTCGGGCGTCACGAGAGTCCCTGGGAATGCCGCTAATCCGTTAAGAAGCCGGGGGCGGGGGGGAAGGGGGGGGAGAAAAAAGTGAAAACGCCGCCGAAACAGCTGCCAAAGTAGCGACTTTCTCCCCTCGGCCGGCGCCCTCCGCCAGTCGGCCACGTGCCGGCACACGAAGCCCGAAGGCAGGCGAGTATCGGAGGGGCTGCCGCCAAGAACCGGAGGGGGGCCAAGCTATTCTGCAAAGCCCCAGAGGGCCGGGCGAGCAACAACGGTTGGAAACTCATCCAGGAGAGAAGCAACCTGGAATTCAGGAGAAACTCCCTACCAGGGAGGACACTCGACCGGCGGAACTCCTTGCCACCAGAAATCGTGGGCGCTCCATCGCTGGAAGTGTTTAAGAAGAGGCTGGACAGTCCCTGGTCTTGAGATGGTCTAGCACTCCTGCTCGAGCGGGGGGGCTGGACTAGAAGACCTCCGAGGTCCCTTCCAGCTCGTCTTACCCAAGCGCTCGGCCAGCCGGCGGCGCGCTCCGGATTCCCCGCGGAAACTCTCGCGCCAGGAGCTTCCCAGGCGGCGGGGAGGCCCTTCCCTCCCGGACTGCAAGCCCTGCCCGGAAAGGCTCGCCCCAACGGCCGCGCTGGGGGCCAGAAGCGCGGAACGGCGGCGTCCCTGGGCACCTGTGGGGTACAGGCGAGGGGAGACCCGGGGAGGCGGCGGCGGGAAAGGCCCGGGCACCCACCTGGCGGGCGAGCTGGCTCCGAGGCTGGGGGGGCGCCTTCCGCCTCGCCTCTTCTCCTCTCCTCTCCTCTCCTGGCCAGCCTGGGCGGGCGCCGCGTCTCCAAGCCGCGCGTCCTTTCCTTCCTTCCTTCCTTGCAAACCGGCGGCTCCCGGGGACAAAGCGGCCGGCCGGCGGGCTGCCTTCCCGGAGCGGTGACCGCAGCTGCCCGGGAGCCGAGGAGAGCGCTTGGCCGGCGCGGGAACGGCACCTGCCGGCGCGGAAGTTGAGCGGCAGCCGGGCTGGAGCGCGCGCGCCTCTCCTTCCCAGCCGGCTCTGGCGGCGGCGGCTGCTACTACCGCCGAGGGGCTAGGAACCGGCGGGGGGCGAGGGCGAGGGGAGGGCCAGGCATGTGCAAAGGGCCCGGATGTCTCCAGTCCGCTCCCTCCCTCTCCCGCCGCACCCTCGACGCGCCGCGGCCACTCGCGGGGGCCGGAGAGCTCCGCGCGCGCCTTGGAGAGGCGAAGAGCCGGCGCTGCTTCGGAGGAGGAGGAGACGGAGAGGGGGAGTAGAGTGAGTGTAACGGTCGGCTGAGTTCCCCCCCCCCGCCTCTTTCGGGCGCTCCTTTGCAAGGCATTGTCCTCTCCTCCACCCCCCTCCCCACCCTTTGCAGGGCGCCCCCCTTCCTCCGCGCCCCCGTTTGCTCGGCTGCCGGGTTGCGCGTTTTGGCCACGGACTCGCTGCTTCCCGCGTTTTGACTTTCGCGTGTTCGGCGGGGGTTGGGTGGGAAGGTGGGATCCCCCGGTGGCTCGACACCTTTGCGGGATCCCGCGCAATTGGTTGCATTGAAGTCTTACTACCGCGTGGCGTTACTCATGGCATCGGCTTCGTTGCAAAGTTTGAAGGCGCGACGTTAATAATAATAATAACAACAACAACAACCACTTGAACACCATTGGCATTAACAAATTTGCCATTAGTCAATTGCAAAAGGCGGCCTTACTAGGAACCGCTTCCATCCTGCGATGATACCTGTAATACCATCAAACATCCATATCTGCCTATCCCAGGTCCTGGGTAAGGACTCGATAGGTAGACAAAATGCCAAATCCGGTCTGAACATCTATCTGACTGTGCGATGATCCATAATAATAATAATAATAATAATAATGTTGGAAGGGATCTTGGAGGTCATCTAGTCCAACCCCCTGCTCAGGCAGGAAACCCTATACCATTTCGGACAAATGGCCATCCAGTCTCTTCTTAAAGACTTCCAGTGTTGGAGCATTCACCGCTTCTGGTGGCAGGTTGTTCCACTGGTTAATGGTTCTAACTGTCAGGAAGTTTCTCCTTAGTTCTAGGTTGCTTCTCTCCTTGATGAGTTTCCACCTGTTGCTTCTTGTCCAGCCTTCAGGGGCTTTGGGGAACAGCTTGACTCCCTCTTTGGGGCAGCCCCTGAGATATTGGAAGACTGCTATCGGGTCCCCCCCCCCTCGTCTTTCTCTTGGGCTTTACTAGCCGGAGGAAGCTAAATGGAACCTCCATGGTCAGAGGCAGCGCGCTGTAGGATTTCTGACGGCGCCTTTAAAAGCAGAGCCGGGGGAAGGGAAGGCGCCGTCTGTCGGGGTCCCCTGCTAGGGATGTCCATGTGGCTTGGACTACAAGGCCCATCGTGGCTCTTTGCCGCTTGCTGACAACGCTAAGCCGACGCTTCTGGGACGGCGCCAATTTGCAGAGCGCTGAGTTGCGATGGAGCCGGTGGAACGGCCGGCTTTTTTTCCCAGCCGCCCGTTTCGGCTTCTTCTTTTTGCGCGCGAGCAAATCTTCCTTAGGGGGACGTGAACGCAAAGCAAAACACACACACATACACACACCTCTTGCCCGTTGGCCCACGCGTGGAAAATGCTCGCTTCCAGGGTAAGAGAGGAAAAACGAGCCAAAAGAAAGGCGCAATTCCAGGTCACCATAAACAAGCGGGGGGGGGGGGGAAGGCCCGCAAAACCTGGTTTGCGCCAATACTGCTAAGCCTGGGTTGTGTTATGTCGTTTCCCAACCTTGGTCGCTGGAAGATGGGTGGACTTCAACTCCCAGAATTCCCCAGCCAGCTTTGCTGGCTGGGGAATTCTGGGAGTTGAAGTCCACCCATCTTCCAGCGACCAAGCTGGGTGGGGAATTCTGGGAGTTGAAGTCCACCCATCTTCCAGCGACCAAGCTGGGTGGGGAATTCTGGGAGTTGAAGTCCACCCATCTTCCAGCGACCAAGCTGGGTGGGGAATTCTGGGAGTTGAAGTCCACCCATCTTCCAGCGACCAAGCTGGGTGGGGAATTCTGGGAGTTGAAGTCCACCCATCTTCCAGCGACGAAGCTGGCTGGGGAATTCTGGGAGTTGAAGTCCACCCATCTCCCAGCGACCAAGCTGGCTGGGGAATTCTGGGAGTTGAAGTCCACCCATCTCCCAGCGACCAAGGTTAGGAAACACGGTGATGGGAACGTTATGTGAACGCAGATTCCTGGCTTGGCGACCCCAGTCGATGGGAACCGCGGTTCCCTACAAACCCTACCTAACCAAGATGCGCCAGCTCAACTCATTTTCCAACTTCTTGGAAGCGGGCCTAGCTGCCCGCTTGCAAAGCCGGCAGGAAGACACGCGTTCACTCTTGCCCCGAACCGTTTCCAACGGGACACTTGCCTTGGGGCCCTGCGTAGCCGAACCGGGGACCCCCTCCGGGAAAGCCTGGCTCTACGATCCGGCGCGTAGAGGATGGCCTACAAGTCCCATCATCCTCGGCTCGCCCGCCCTCTCCAACCGTCGATTCACTGCGTTCATCCAGGCGCGGCGCTTGCAAAGGGAGAAAAAAAAACAAACCAAGCACGTGCGCCGGGTAGCCGCGCAAAATCTATGTAGGTTTGTTTGCACCTGGACAATTTGGGGGCCAATTGAAGAGGGGGGGCTTCAGGCCCCCCAGAGTGGGGGATTCTGGGAGCTGAAGTCCACCCTTTCTTTTTTTGCAACTGGCCAAGGTCATAACCGCCTTCGCTTGGCTGCGCTTCCACGCCCGCCTGGAGCCCTTCGCCAGAGCATCGCCCGGGAGCGGATGCGCACGTTGCCCTTCGCGGTCGTTTTGCGCCACGGGGGATGGATTGCGGCTTTCCCGCCCCATCCGGGACAGCCTCGGGATGCAGGCGGATGGGACGGGGGCTGGGGGGGGAGCCGTGTTGCGTACCCAACATTATAGCTAGAAGCAACTCCCAAGGAGACGCTTTGCAAAGTCAGGATTGGAACTCGGAACCGGGAAAGGAGGGAAGGTGACGTTCTCGGCGGTCGCCCCTGAATGAATGAAGGTATAGGTCAGGGGTCCTCAACCTTGGCAACTTTAAGACTTGTGGACCTCAACTCCCAGAATTCCTCAGCCAGCTTTGGAGTTGGAAGCCACAAGTCTTAAAAGTTGCCAAGGTTGAGGACCCCTGGTACTATATAGGTTCTCCTGCTCGTGCAGGGGGCTGGACTAGAAGACCTCCAAGGTCCCTCCCAGCTCCTATTCTATTCTGTTCTATTCTATCCTCTTATTCTATTCTATTCTTCTATTATTTCTTCTATTCTATCCTATCCTCTTATTCTTTTTTATTTTATTCTTTCTTCTATTGTATCCTATCTCATCCTCTTATTCTATTCTATTCTATTCTATTCTCTTATTCTTTTCTATTCTGTTCTTTCTTCTGTTCTATCCTGTCCTATTCTATTCTATTCTATTCTATTCTATTCTATTCTATTCTATTCTTTCTTCTATCCTATCCTCTTATTCTTTTCTTTTCTATTCTATTCTATCCTCTTATTCTTTTCTATTCTATTCTTTCTTCTATTCTATTCTATCCTATCCTTCTATTCTAGAAAGACCACGCTCAACTTGATAAATAAATTTGCAGGAATATTTATTGTTTGTGGTTTTATTGGCTTTTAAACGTTTGTAAGGCACTGTTGAAGCAAAATGGGCATTTCTTTGTTACGTATCTAATAGATAATAAAATAAATAAACTTCAGGCTAAGTGTGGGTTGCACTTTTAGCGGCTCTGGGCTTTGTGCTCTGCCAGTTGCAAAGCCCTCTTGCCTGCCTTATCCAGGACTGAGGCTCTCAGCTGCATAATAGTGTCCCCTTCTCCATTATAATTTTTTTTAAAAAATCCTTTCACCTCGAAGGAGGTGGGTGCAGTTCATTAAATGCATTTTACTTTTATGCGTTCTAATTCTCAGAGCCCCCCTCAACAATTTATAAGAAAAAATTTAAAATGCCTTAAACAGACCCATAATAATCGATGTGATTATTTATTACTGGATGGTAAATTATTTTCTCTTAACCATAAAAATGAAAGTTAGTCTGACCTGGCAGAGTTGATAAATGCACGCCAGACAAGGAAGGGACCCCTTTAATTACAAACAAAGGGCTAAAATTCCTATCAGAAAGTAGGAATTGCCTCATCTGACGCTGGATGCATCTATGAAAGTACAAATCCAGAGATGGGGAATAGTTGTTACACTCCCAAGACTGTAAAGATGAATTTCAGGCAGAATTGTGCAATGGGCTGAGAATCATTTCAATACAGGTCAAACGTTACTCAAGTGACCTAAATTGATGGCTATGTATACAGAGAGTCCTCAAGTTACGGCCACAATTGAGCAGAACATTTCTGTTAGTAAATAAGACATTGGTCAAGTGAGTTTTGCCCCATTTTACAACCTTGCCCCAGTTGTTAAGTGAGTCACTGCAGTTTTTAAGTTCGTAACAGACATCATTAAGTGAATTCCCCATTGACTTTGCTCGTCAGAAGGTCACAAAAGGGGATCACATGACGCCGGGAGACTGCGACCGTCATAAATACGAGTCAGTTGCCAAGCGTCTGAATTTTCATCAGGTGACCGTCGCTGCAACGGTTGTAAGTGTGAAAAACGGTCGTAAGTCTTTTTTTCAGTGCCATCATAACTTTGAACAGTCACTAAATAAATTGAGGACTACTCGAATACTGAGTCTTACACAGATGCAAGAATAAATAAAGACTAAATTAATGAACCTCTGTTTAGAGCAGGGGTCTTTGAACTTGGCCCTTTTATGACTGTTGGACTTCAACTCCCAGAATTCCTCAGTCGGCCATTTTGATGAAATGGCGGGCTTGGATCCAGACCAGGAGTCTTCAAACTCGGCCCTTTTATAACTTGTGGACTTCAACTCCCAGAATGCCTCAGGCAGCCATTTTGATTAAACTGTGGGCTTGGATCCAGACCAGGAGTCTTCATACTTGGCCCTTTGATGACTGGCGGACTTCAACTCCCAGAATACCTCAGCCAGGCAATTCTGGGAGTTGAAGTCCACAAGTCATTAAAGGGCCAAGTTTGAAGACCCCTGGTTTAGAGAAAATCCTGAATATTCTGACTCTGGCTTAATGCTATTCACACTTTTTTATTTATTACAAAATAAATGTATAGCATATTGAACACAGACGCCGTTCAGAGGGGAATTGCATCCGTATTGGGACGCCTCAAATTTAAATAGGCCGATCTTTTACTATGGCATTCAAACTCTCTACTACAAATTGAACTCACAGACCATTACACTTTGGGTTATTGTGTCTGGTGATTATTTTTAGCAGCCATTGAAGTGCTCAACTCGGGGGTTGCAGGAAGGGGGTATACAGAATATGTGAAAATGGCACAGAGAGTCCACTTTCTCTTAAGCTCTCAGAACGGAGAGAAACAGATGTTACGTTAAATTATATCCCGATTTAACTTCCACCTCCTGGCGCTCGGTTTAATTGAAAACACCACACAAGATGAACGTTGTGTAAAAATAGAGGAATTCGCTCTCCTTAAGAGAGTTGGCAGAGAGATCTGCAAGGCCAAAGCCCCAGGGCCACGGCACGTACGCTTCTCCAACCGAGAGCTTAAGGAAAAGTGAATTTTGCATGTATCCTTCTAATATATAACATAAATCTCTTTTTTTTTTGAAAAAAATTATTGATTTTCTAGTTTGACATTCAAATATTTAAAAAGCAAGGTGGTGGCTGAGTTAATCGACAATTCAATAACATACAAACATCTTTAACACAAATCTCAAGCTACTACGTTAAACATTTCCTTTCTTTTCCCTTTAGTATTTACTGCCTCACATTTAAACTAATGCAATTCTTACGATATCGATTAAATAAAAATAACTTCTTACGTTTATCAACCCTAATATATAATATAAAGCATGATGGATTTAATCCCTGACAGTGAGACAGTGAGCAAATGGCTGAAGGAACGAGGGAGGGCGAGAAGGTCTGGATGGGAAGTAAGACGGGTTTTTGGTGAATATTTGTAGTAGATCTACAGACAAGAACCAACATGGAAAAGAAAAATAAAAGATTAAGGAAGGAATGCTTGGAAGGAGATTAAAGATGATTCATAGGTGGGAAAGGGTTGGAAGACAAAAATCTTTTAAAAGAAGGAATACAGGTCGTCCACAGCTATCTGTATTCATTTAGTGACCGTTGGGAGTTACAATGGCAGGACCATTTTTCACGTGACTGAGAGCAGCCCTGGGGTCATGTGATCAAAATTCAGAGGCTTGGCAACCGGCTCGTATTTACGACGGTTGCATAAATGGGATCTCCTTTGGCGACTTTCTGACAAGCAAAGTCACTTCGCCGGGTTACTAACTTCACAACTGCAGTGGTTCCCTTAAGAACTACGGCAAGAACAGTCACAAAAATGGGGCAAAAACTCATTTAACAACGGTCTTGCTTAGCCAAGGACCATTTGGACTCAATTGTGGGCATAAATCAAGGATTGCCTGTAATAAGTGGTTGACGGAAAGGAAGAGGGTGTGAACACTCAACAGCTTGGGTGCCCTGTTGGCGCTGAGACCTTTGGGTGCAAAAGTGCTCAAGGGATGCCCTGCAAAGAAGTAGTGGCCATCCAGTTGGCAGAGGCAACTCCACAGTGGTGAGAAGTTTGCCCCCTGCTGGCCACCTCGAACTAGCTGCTTTGAATCCTAGCTGCATCTGGAGCTGAGACCCCCAACCTTTAGGGCACTAGGGACCGGTTCCGTGGAGAGAGGTTTTTCCGCGGATCAGAGGTTGTGTGGTTTTGTGTACTGCCTGCATCCCGCGGATAGGGTATTGTTTGTGCGGACCACTTGCTGGCATGCCGCGGCCCAGTCCTGGTCCATGGACTGGGGGTGTTGGTAACCCCTGTTTTAGGGCATAGCCTGCAGCTTTCCTCTGCTTCCTGCCTCATTATAATGGGGAACTGAGTGTGCCTCCAAGTCATAAAGAGGGTGGGCTGTGTAGATATCCAAATGGGGGTTCAGAAGTCACATGCACCTTGACTCTTGAAGTGGCCCATTCCTGGTTTAAAAATACCTAGCTACACAACTGTATCTGGAGTAGGGCTGGGAAAGTTAGTTAGTTAGTTCGTTCGTTCGTTAGTTCGTTTGTTGTTCATTCATCTCACTCCATTCAACAGATTCCAAGTGATTAAAAAAGTGAAGCTAACATTCACCCAGCTAAGCTTAATCTACTTGTCGAATTAACTCATTAGCTCATAATCAGTTGGGATGCACTGTGTGCTAATCCACGCACACCATCACAAACATCGATCCCCAAGTCTAACCCAGTTTAGGCAGATGACCCAGAGGCAGCTCCAAGCTTTACTTGGCCTGCTTAAGCATGTGGTATGAACAGCCTTTGGGAGCAGCAAACATGATGAGGGGAAACCCTCTTCTTTATGGCAACCCCTGAGATATTGGAATACTGCTATCCTGTCCCCCCTCGTCCTTCTCTTCGTTAAACTAGACATTCCCAATTCCAGCAACCGTTCCTTATATGTTTTAGCCTCCAGTCCCCTGATCATCTTTGTTGCTCTTCTCTGCACTCTTTCTAAAGTCTCAACATCAACATAACTACACTCACTAGTAGTTATTCTGAAGAGCAGCAGCCATTTAAGGCAGGGGTCCCCAACCCCAGGTCTGTGGACCGGGACCGAGCCATGGCATGCTGGCAACCGGTCCACACAAACAAGCAAAGCTCCATCCGTGGGATGCAGGCAGCACACAAAACCACACACCCTCCGGTCTGCAGAAAAACCTTTCTCCATGGAACCAGTGGTGCCTGGTGCCCAAAAATTTGGGGGCCTCTGATTTAAGGGACCAGCTCTAACTGGGAACTCCGAGTTCCAGCTGATCATGAAGAAATTTCAGTGTCTCATTTTCACTGAAATCCCACAATTTAAAGAGATGTATAGTTCAGAACTCTGCCTTTTCCCTGCCTTTCTTGGCAAGTCTCTGTTGCGAAAAATAAAATTAGTAGGGCACGCTTTTGAAGAGCATATGCTTGTTAAAAAAAAACACACACACACAAAGCTGGCTAGTGAGGAACATCTGCTGAAGTGTTTCTAATGACCCCAGAGGGTGAAATTGCAATAACCGGTTGGCATGGAATTGTAGAATTTGAAGGGATCCTAAAGCAGCGGTTCTCAACCTGTGGGTCACGACCCCATTTGGGGTCGAACGACCATTTCACGGGGGTCACCAAACAACGCGATCTGCCATTTTGTCCGCCATTTTTTCCCTCAGCCGGCGCAGGGGGCGGCACTGCGCATGTGTGCCACGCCACGCATGCACGCCACACATGCACGCCACGTGCTTATGACCGGGGTCACCGGTATAAAAAGGTTGAGAACCACTGTCCTAAAGGATCAGCTGGTTTATCTAAGTGCCGTTGAATCCTTCCGTCAACACAGCATCAAAACAAGCGTTTGTCATTCAGATGGACACAACGGGATGAACGGAATTGTTGCGTACATACAAGCCTCTATAAAAAATAGTTTGGCTTCATTGCCAGGTGAGTTAGGTATGGATAAGACATGTTACAGTAGACCTCTAGACCAGGGCTTTTCAACTTTTTCACCCACTGTACCACTTTTAGGATACGGCAACATCCGAGGACCACCAGTCGCCTAGCAAGGTGTCAAAAACTTGAACAAAAAAAAAAAAGAAAAAAGTGATAAAGTACAGGTAGTCCTCGACTTAGAACTGTTTGCTTAGTGACTGTTCGAAGTCACAATGGCACTGAAAAAAGTGCCTCCCAAGCCACAGCTGAGCAAGACACCTGCCTGCCCGCCCGGGGTGCTCTTCCTCCTGTCCGAGGTTTTCATTGTTGTGAGCGTTTCTGTTGAGGATTGGCAGTGGGGGTGGGGTGGGGGGTGTTTGGTTTTTATTCCCCCCCCCCGTCTGCTGGGTGGTTGCAGCAGGTTTTGGTCACTTCCCATGACGCTGGGACACTGTGACCGTCATAAATATGAATCGGTTGCCAAGCATCTGAATGTAAATCACAAGACCCTGGAAATGCTGCAACATTCCAGCTGATTGGTGCTTCTTCTGGGCTCAGCAGAAGCACCAGGATCAGCGCCGAGCTCCAGCTGGAGCCTGGCGCTGATCCTGACACTTCCACTGAGCCCTGACAGTCCCGAAGAAGTGCCGATCAGCTGGAAAGTGGCACTGATCCTGGCATTTCCGCAGAGTCCTGACAGCCCTGCAGCTCCAGCCGTCTCTCGCTCAGGCTTGTGTGGTGCTGCCACCGGTTCAGTTCATTCCCCTCCCCCACTACCACTTTTCTAGGATGGTTGTGTACCACCTGCCAGGTGCCAATGTACCACAGGTGGTACCCGTACCACTGGTTGAAAAGCCCTGCTCTAGAAAGGGTGCAGAGAAGAGCAACAAAGATGATCAGGGGACTGGAGGCTAAAACATACAAAGAACGGCTGCTGGAATTGGGTATGTCCAGTTTAATGAAGAGAAGGACAAGGGGGGGACATGATAGCAATCTTCCAGTATCTCAGGGGCTGCCCCAAAGAAGAGGGAGCCAAGCTCTTCTCCAAAGCACCCGAAGGCAGGACAAGAAGGAACAGATGGAAACTGACCAAGGAGAGAAGCAACCTAGAACTAAGGAGAAACTTCTTGACAGTCAGAACAATTAACCAATGGAACCACCTGCCTCCAGAAGCAGTGAACACTCCAACACTGGAAGTTTTTCAGAAGAGACTGGATGGCCATTTGTCCGAAATGGTATATAGGCTTTCCTGCCTGAGCAGGGGGTTGGACTACATGACCTCCAAGGTACCTTCCAACTTTATTATTGTTGTTGTTGTTGTTGTGTTGGAATGCCCCCCTCAGAAGGGTCCCTAGACTGAGCACTGCACCAAAGGCATCTCTTCGTGGGCACCGCCATCAAATAGCTAAATCCTCCAGATATCCGGCCACAGGTCTAGTCACTCCAGGAACTACTCGTACATAATTTAATTTTATTCATCACTCCCACTGTGTGTCCCAAAGATGCTTTTTCACGAGGCAACTTGGACATCCTTGTTTTGCTTTGAAGACATTTTGCTTCTCCTCCAACAAGCTTCTTCAGCTCTGGATGGAGGGGAAGGGAAAGATTTATATGCAAATGACCAGCTGTCTGCAAGGAGTATAAATCCTTCCATTTCTCCACCATCCACTCAGAGCTGAGGAAGCTTCTTGAAGGAGAAGCAAAACGTCTTCAGAGCAAAACAAGGAAGTCCAAGTTTGCCTCGTGAAAAAGCATCTTTGGGATCACTATGACCCGGGTGGCTGAGAATCTCCATAGACCTCATGCTGTGTGTGTTTTTAAAGTAACTCACTGCTCTGGTGTTTTATATTTTGATAACGCATTTTATATGTTTCTGTGAATTTCATGCAGTACTGTATGCTGCCTTTTGCTACGCCGTACGGAATAAAATAAATCCTAGCTGACTGGCTTAAAGCATTCACACAATACTTGGATGCCATCCATGTGCCAATTAACTACGACACAGAAAGACACAAACGTGTGCTAGGAGGCTCTGTGTATTTTGGGGGGAATTCCTCCAAAGGAGCCGTTGAAAGTAACCAGCAAATGCTGGAAGTTTTGTAGGAATGTTGATTTAGCGTGATCCTGCCTCCTCTTGTGGCTTGCTTTGGAATGACAGATGGGAGAGGGAATTCAGAATACAGAATATTGTACAGAATAACAGTGTTGGGAGGGAACCTGCAGGTCATCTAGTCCAACCCCCTGCTCAGGCAGGAAACCCTACCATTTCAGACAAATGGCTGTCCAGTCTCTTCTTAAAAACTTCCGGTGTTGGAGCATTCACCGCTTCTGGAGGAATAGATTGGCCCCGGTCTTTCTGAACAGATCACCAAATCTCCATCTCTAAAGATTGGCCTCCTCAAGCTTCTGCCTCAGGAAAAGGAGACTGGGGCTGTTTCTGCCTAAGATATTTTTTTTTCCTCCATTTATGCTTCAGGGGAAATATAAGTGTAAGGCCACACTTGGAATACTGCATTCAATTTTGGTCGCCACAATGTAAAAAAGATGCTGAGACTCCAGAGCAGTGGTTCTCAACCTGTGGGTCGGGACCCCATTTGGGGTCGAACGACCATTTCACGGGAGTCGCCAAACAACGCAGTCCGCCATTTTTACCCCCCTTTTTCTTAGCTGTGCTACTCCCTTTTATTCTATTGGCTTTTAAAAGCCAATAAAATAGACTCTCTTGAATAGGATAGGAATAGGAATTGTCCAGGCTGTCTCTGCCCTGCTGAGCCCGCCAAAACTCCCATTCTGCAAACGGTGCTGCAAGTTGTCTGCAGCGAAGGCGAGCTGTCTGGAAGCTTCCACCCCTCCCTGCTGAGCAACTACTAACAATGTAAGTAAAAGAGGGCCAGGGGTGGGAGGGGGGAGGCCGGTGGGCGCGGGGAGGGTTGCTGGCGCGCGTGGGGCCCAGCGGGGGCCTTACCTTTCTTGGGCTGGGCCAGCCGGTGGTCGCCCTGCGCCGTCTCTGCCCTTTGCCAGCTACGCCTCGGCCGGCGCAGGGGGCGGCACTACGCATGCGTGGCGCTCCCGGGCAGGGAAAGTCCTCGACTTACGACCGGTTGGGGGTCGCGGCATTAAAAAGGTTGAGAACCACTGCTCTAGAAAGTACAGAGAAGAGCAACAAAGAGGGTCAGGGGACTGGAGGCTAAAACATATCAGGAACGGCTGCTGGAATTGGGGATGTCTAGTTTCATGAAGAGAAGGACGAGGGGGGACAGGACAGCAGTCTTCCAATGTCTCAGGGGCTGCCCCAAAGAAGAGGGAGTCAAGCTACACTCCAAAGCCCCTGAAGGCAGGACAAGAAGCAACAGATGGAAACTCATCAAGGAGAGAAGCAACCTGGAACTAAGGAGAAACTTCCTGACAGTGAGGACAATTAACCAGTGGAACAACCTGCCTCCAGGAGCTGTGAATGCTCCAACACTGGAAGTTTTTAAGAAGAGACTGGACAGCCATTTGTCTGAAATGGTGTAGGGTTTCCTGCCTGAGCAGAGGGTTGGACTAGATGACCTCCAAGGTCCCTTTCAACTTTATTATTATTATTATTATTAAGACTTGCTGTAGTAGGCCATCGAATGGGGGGAAATTTTCTCAAAATTGTTTCAAAGGAAGAGAGAAATTCAGAGATATTCTTGAAGCTAATAAACTCTTTCCCTGTGGCTGAATTTCCACCAAACTTTCATTTAGCAAAAAAACCAACTCTGGCATCAAATTTGCTGTCCCTGTCTCGTCTCTGTTACTTCTGTTCCCAGTTCCAGTCAGTCAGCCACGATAATGAAAAGTGACAGACAATTTTGTCTACCTTCAGGCTGACTTTTGACGAGATTATAATAAATGAGAAAACACTACTTTAATAAAAGTCTGAAGTCATGGAGAAAACCTAAGGACCATCTTCTAGAATCACAAGCTGATTTTTTTTAAAAGACCAATCTACAGGCCAAGAAGAAGCTTATATGCAACAGTGTACACAATTTGAGATGGAAGAACTCACTGATCAATTGAACTTTGGAAAAATTCTGGACCCAAAATCCCAGATTGAGACCTTAAATAACTACTCTATAAATCAACCATCTACTACAGAGGAGGATATTTTACAAGTCTATCCACAAATGGAGAACTTTGAAGATCAAAAAATGACTATAAGTGAAGTTCTCCCATTGCCAAAATTAACAGGAATTGACAGCCAAATGCGATCGATTGAAAGTCATGACAACCTGGATAAGCAAGCTGAATTTATAATATGGAATAAAATTAAGGTGACCAACTGTCCTCCTTTAGGGAGGACTGTCCTCCTTTTGTAAGTTCTGTCCTCCCTCGACATGTCCTCCTTTTCAATATTTGAAGACTAATCTGCAGGGCTTTTTTTTCCCTCATAGAGCGCTCAGAACGGCATTCCGGCACCTTTTTTTGATGGGTTTTTTTTTTCAACTTTTGCATGAGCTGTGCTACCCACTATTGGCTTTTGAAAGCCAATAGGAATTGCTGCTGAGTGCGCCAAAACACTTGGCTAGCAAACTTTGCACACGCAAGTTGTTTGTATTATTGTTGCAATGAATAAAATTTTTTTTTAATTTACATTTTTTTTTCTTCAATTTATTTGTGTCCTCCTTTTCATTGTAAAAAAGTTGGTCACCTTAATAAAATGGACTATACTGTGTATATGATACTGGAAGAAGGGGAAGAGAATTTTGATCAGATTGATTTGTTGATAAACATTAGTATTCAAATACTGAGATTTGATGACATAGAAGCGACAGTACGGAAGCCAGCTTGGTATAGAAAAAAAGCCAGAGTTAGATTTTAAAATGTGGTTTAAAATTTTAATTATTGGGTCAAAAAGTCTTTAGAAATTTGGACTGATTGGACAATTTAATTGAGTAAATGAAAGCAGTAAGATAATAATTCGTGTAATAATATGTCTGTCTTAGATACGATATTTAATTTGGTTGAGAGTTAAATTTTACTTAACAGGTCGAAATGATTCCTTTTTTTGTTTTGTTTTTTACTCTGTTTATATAGAAAACTATTTTGTAACAGCAGGAGAAAGAGAGATATACAATAAGAGAAGAAAGGGTATTAATGAATGATGTATCAAATTAAGAGATGGAATATATGTGAAAATATTAGAATGTTATTCTTGGAATATTATGTGTTTAGAAGGGATACCCAAAATTTTATTAATATGGTTGTTTAAGATCAATTGGAATATTTTAATTGAAATTAATGGAGCTTAAAAACAGGAGTGATTTATGTAGATGGAATAGTAGGGATGATTCTGTGGATTGATTGAATTTTAAGAAGAAATAGATTAAACTAAATTTGCTATATTATGTGAGGAAATAGAGGGGGGAGATTTTTTTAAGGTATTATATATATATATATATATATATATATATATATATATATATATATATATATATATATATATATATATATATATATATATATATATATATATATATATATATATATATATATATATATATATATATATATATATATGTAGGTCTTTGGTTGTTCGGGTTTTGTCCCACGTAAAATTGGAAGTGTCTTGGCGACGTTTCGACGAAGTCCCATTCGTCATCTTCAGGCTGGTGCTTTCAGCTTCGTGCCTCGAGCAGCAGTGTGTGGTCTTGGCTGTTTCTTCCTTTTAACTGCCAGTGGAGGTATGAACTGATTGGGTGGGAGCTTGGCTGTGTTCTGATTGGGTGGAGGTGTGTTCTGATTGGTTAGGGGCTTGGATGTGCTCTGATTGGCTGGGGGGTTGGCTGTGCTCTGATTGGCTGGGGGGTTGGCACGACCACAAACCAGAAGCCAGACCACAGCTGCATCATTAGCCACTTTAAACCCCCCCAATCCATACATGAAGCAAACTGACACCCTCCATGAAGAGGAAGCACGACCACGAACGCGAAGCCAAGGAATGGCAGGGCAGCCCAAAATCTTGAATCCCTCTGCAACTCAGACTAACCTGAGCACAACCAAACAGAACACTCCCCCAGCCAATCAGAGCACAGCCAACCCCCCAGCCAATCAGAGCACAGCCAACCCCCCAGCCAATCAGAGCACATCCAAGCCCCTAACCAATCAGAACACACCTCCACCCAATCAGAACACAGCCAAGCTCCCACCCAATCAGTTCATACCTCCACTGGCAGTTAAAAGGAAGAAACAGCCAAGACCACACACTGCTGCTCGAGGCACGAAGCTGAAAGCACCAGCCTGAAGATCAGCTTCGTGCTTTGAGCAGCAATGTGTGGTCTTAGCTGTTTCTTCCTTTTAACTGCCAGTGGGGGTATGAACTGATTGGGTGGGAGCTTGGCTGTGTTCTGATTGGGTGGAGGTGTGTTCTGATTGGTTAGGGGCGTGGCTGTGCTCTGATTGGCTGGGGGGTTGGCTGTGCTCTGATTGGCTGGGGGGTTGGCTGTGCTCTGATTGGCTGGGGGAGTGTTCTGTTTGGTTGTGCTCAGGTTAGTCTGAGTTGCAGAGGGGTTTAAGATTTTGGGCTGCCTTGCTATTTTTTGGCTTCGCGTTTGTGGTCGTGCCTCATTTTCATGGAGGGTGTCAGTTTGCTTCATGTATGGATTGGAGGGCTTTAAAGTGGCTAATGATGCAGCTCTGGTCTGGCTTCTGGTTTGTGGTCGTGCCTCATCATCGGTGTGGCTTTGGGTTTGCTTTTTGCGTGGATGTGTGGTGGTGACATCCTGTGTGGTTTTTGTGAGTGTGGGTCTGGTATCATTTTTTGTGTTAGGGAGTCGTTTGTCAATAAGGGCGGGTTTCCAAATGGCTGGTAGGCGGGAGGTATCATCTTGCTTGTTCATGCTGTGTGGGCGTTTTTCTATCTCGATGGCTTCTCTAATTATTCTGTTATTAAAATGTTCACTTTTGGCAATGGTTCTGGTATTTTTAAAGTCAATTTCATGTCCTGTGGCTTTAAGGTGTTGGACCAGGGAAGATGTTGGTTCCTCTTTTTTGACTGAGTTCTTATGTTCTTCAATGCGTGCACTTATTCTTCTGTTGGTTTGTCCGATGTATGTGGTGGGACAAGTGGTGCATGGGATTTCGTATACTCCTTGATTTTCTAATTCAATTTTATCTTTGGGGTTTCTAAGGATGGTGGATATTTTTCTGTTTGTGCAGAATGCTGTTTTGATGTTGTGTTTATGGAGGATCTTACTGATTCTGTCTGTGGTCCCTTTTATGTATGGGAGGAGGGCTTTGCCGTTTTCTTGTTCTTCGTCTTGGATTTTAGTGGGGGTTTCTTTTTGGATTAGGTTTGTAATCTTATTTCTTTGGAATCCATTGGATGTTAGTACATTGGTGAGAGTGTGTAGTTCGGTTTTTAGGTGTTGTTCGTCAGCTAAGCGTTTTGTTCTGGAGATGAGTGTCTTGGCTACAGAGTTGATCTGTGCTGGGTGGTGGTGTGAGAGAGCGTGCAGATAGCGGTTTGTGTGTGTTTTCTTCTGGTAGATGGTGTGTCCTAGGGAGCCATTGGATTTCTTGTAGACTAAGACATCCAGGAAGGGAAGTTGGTTGTTAGCTTCTGTTTCCATGGTGAACTGTATTTTGGGGTGTAGGCTGTTGAAGTGTGTGAGGAAGTTGTCCAGTTTTTCTTTCCCATGTGGCCAGATTATGAAGGTGTCGTCTACGTATCTGAGCCAGAGTTTGGGTTTGTGATCCGATTTTTCTAGAGCTTGGGTTTCAAAGTGTTCCATGTAGAGGTTGGCAATGATAGGTGAGAGGGGTGATCCCATGGGTGCTCCTTCTGTTTGTTTGTATTTTTGTCCATTATAGATGAAGTATGTGTTGGATAGGCAGTGGTTGGTCAGATCTAAGATGTATTTGGGGGGGTTATATTTGTTTTGGATAGCTGTCAAGGCTTCTTTGATAGGCACTTGGGTGAAGAGGGATATGACATCGAAGCTCACGAGTAGGTCGCTGGGCTGTAAGTTTTGTTTCTTTATGATCTCTATAAACTGGAATGAGTTTTTTACGTGTGAGGTGATGGATTCTGCATAGGGCTGTAGTTGTTTGGCGAGAAATTTGGCTAGGTTTTGTAGAGGTGAGCCTATGGAGCTGACTATAGGTCTGAGTGGGGTTCCTTCCTTGTGTATCTTGGGGAGACCATAGAGTTTGGGGCATCTGGATGATTTCTCTCTGGGAATGATTCTTTGCTGGATCTCTTCGCTAATGGGGGAGGCTTTTATTTTGGATCTGGTGGTTTTTTCCAGGTAGGTGGTGGGATCTGTATTTAGGGGTTTGTATGTGGAGTCTTGGAGTAGGTTGGTTAATTTGGTTTGGTAGTCAGATGTGTTCATAACCACTGTGGCGTTGCCCTTGTCTGCTGGTAGGATTATTATGCTGGTGTCTTCTTTCAGGTTACGTAGTGCTGTCTGTTCCTCTTTGGGTAAGTTGAAACAGAAGCTAACAACCAACTTCCCTTCCTGGATGTCTTAGTCTACAAGAAATCCAATGGCTCCCTAGGACACACCATCTACCAGAAGAAAACACCACGGTGTTTACCCTTTCACCACGGTGTTTTCCTGAACACTTTGATGTTAAAATTAAAAAAACCAATAAAATGTATATTAATAAAAAAATAAAAGTCATTGCTAAGGTGGATGCAAGCTGCTAAGGTGGATGCAAGCTGGTTAACCTCCCTGAGCTGGGCATATGATTAAGGCAACATCTTGGGTAAACAGCAGAGGAAAAATGTTGCTTGCTGAGAGGATCCAGGTCAAAAAAGTCAAGATGGTGACTTATGGCTGAAGCCCCCACTGCTATTGTATTTGCACTGCAACCTGTTACCTTCGTTTTTGCAGTGTGTTGTCATCGGAACATCTACAATGCCACCCCTCAAAAAAGAAGCAGAACCACGATCACACCATTGTGCTAGCCATTTTGACTTTTTTGACCTAAGAATACCCCTGCACCTGGGAGCTGCCACCCTCATTCAGAAGACTATAGTGGATCTAGTTAGGTTCTGATGAAATGAGTCCTATAAAACTGAATCCAAATTATTCAAGACTTGCTATAGGCCGTCAAATGCCATTTCTTTCCCTGTCAGCCAGGAAATACTAAGTGTAAGATACTTTACTGTCAAACCTCTACAGTAGCATTAATCACACACCTGCCCGAGTGGGAAAAATATATTCAGATAATTCTGATCGATGCTTCATTTGGTGCGCCCGTGTGTATTTAAAGACAGTTGTCAGACTTTGAGTTATTATATTAATAAATGCGATAAAAAAATTGTGCACGTGCTGCCCAGTCAAGAAGACACTCAATTTATCTGACACGAGAATGTGTTACTAATACAGTGTGTCTCAACCTTGACAACTGTAAGACGGTAGACTTCAACTCCCAGCATCCCACAGAATGCTGGCTAGGGAATCCTGGGAATTGAAGTCCATCTGTCTTAAAGTTGACAAGGTTGAAATACACTGTACTAGTGATTTACTCAGCTTGAACAGTCGCCCCAACAAAGGAGTAAAACTGGCCATCTGTTTCCCATTGAGAAGATCAGAAGCCTTAAAAAAAAACATCGGGCTGTAGATTACATCAGAACTAATTAACAACCTGGAATGAAATCAAAATAATTTTAATTCTATATGCAGATACGTTATTGTGTAAAGGGGTGGCTTCTATAGAACAATCACATTTTCTTCAGAATTAAAATTGGAGATTGCGTGAAAAAAGAGGAATTATACTTCCAAGAACACAAGGAAACCACCTCTGGGATTCCACATTAGTTGTAACCCCTGAAGAATTTAGTTACCCTTTTTCAAAGGAACAGAATAGCAGAGTTGGAAGG
The DNA here is from genome assembly GCA_024509115.1 of Crotalus helleri. Classification (NCBI taxonomy): domain Eukaryota; kingdom Metazoa; phylum Chordata; class Lepidosauria; order Squamata; family Viperidae; genus Crotalus; species Crotalus helleri. Next base: position 1,422,132 of record JAKSXO010000061.1, on the reverse strand, counting down.
GACCTTAGAGGTCATCTAGTCCAACTCCCTGTACAGGCAGGAAACCCTGTACCATTTCAGATCAATGGCTGTCCAGTCTCTTCTTAAAAACCTCCAGTGTTGGAGCATCCACCGCTTCTGGAGGCAGGTTGTTCCACTGGTTAATTGTTCTAACTGTCAGGAAGTTTCTCCTTAGTTCTAGGTTGCTTCTCTCCTTGATCAGTTTCCATCCGTTCCTTCTTGTCCTGCCTTCAGGTGCTTTGGAGAATAGCTTGACTCCCTCTTCTTTGTGGACAGCCCCTGAGATATTGGAAGACAGCCATCTTGTCACGCCTAGTCCTTCATTTCATTAAATTAAACTCCAAACTAAATTCTGGAATAGTATTCAGAGAGCATTTTTTCATAGTAGATTATACCAGCCTGTTCAAAATTAGAAGACACAGCAAACAAGAGCCCACAAGAATCTGGTGATTAAGGTCATTGTCGGCCAATATCCCATCCATCTTTGGGAAGGATGGATGGCCAACATGTATATAGACATCAGGGGTGGGGAACCTTGGCCATTTTATGACTTGTGGACTTCAGTTCCCAGAATTCCTGAGTCAGGAGCTAGCTCAGGAATTCTGGGAGTTGAAGTCCACAAGTCATAAAAGGACCAAGGATCCCCAACTACATTTAGGCAAGAAAAACCAAATGCACAGGTATAGTATAGGTGGTACCTGGCTCAATAGTAGTAACTGTGAGAGGGACCTTGGAGTCCTAGTGGACAATCACCTAAATATGAGCCAGCTGTGTGCTGCAGCTGCCAAAAAGGCCAACACAGTGCTGGGCTGTATTAACAGAAGGATAGAATCAAGATCACGTGAAGTGTTAATACCACTTTACAAGGCCTTGGTAAGGCCACACTTGGAATACTGCATCCAGTTGTAAAAAAGATGTTGAGACTCTAGAAAGAGTGCAGAGAAGAGCAACAAAGATGATCAGGGGACTGGAGGCTAAAACATATAAGGAACGGTTGCTGGAATTGGAGATGTCTAGTTTAATGAAGAGAAGGACGAGGGGGGACATGATAGCAGCCTTCCAGTATCTCAGGGGCTGCCCCAAAGAAGAGGGAGTCAAGCTATTCTCCAAGGTGCCTGAAGGCAGAACAAGAAGCAATGGATGGACACTAATCAAGGAGAGAAGCAACCTAGAATTAAGGAGAAACTTCCTGACAATGAGGACAATTAACCAGTGGAACAACTTGCCACCAGAAGTTGTGAGTGCTCCAACACTGGAGGTTTTTAAGAAGAGACTGGACAGCCATTTGTCTGAAATGGTATAGGACAGGCCTGTCAAACTGCTGGCCCGTGGGCTGGATGAGTCATGCCAAAACCACGCCCACCCCATTGCTGACAATGGGAAAAAAAAGTTGCGATACGTCACGTGACGTTGCGAGTTTGACACTCCTGGTTTCCTGCCAGAACAGGGGGTTGGACTAGGAGACCTCCAAGGTCCCTTCCAAGTCTAGTAGTATTAGCATTAGCATTAGTATTAATATTAGCATTAGTATTAGTATTATCCCTGCTCTATAGGAAATAAATATATGAATAAAAATGTATAATGCAAGTATCTATGCTATTTTCCCACAGTATATTTTCTAAGGGCTCTGGAAAATCAATCCATGGAGAAAGAGATAATGTAAATCTTTGCCTACAGTTTATGTCTCTCACCATGCTTTTCTCATATTTTTCCCCAGCTACCTATTTTTGAAGTCTGAGGGTGTTTGCTAAATAGAGATCAAGCTGTATTTTTTTTTTTAGTAGTTGAACTGAGTGGCAGGAATATCGATAGATTTGACTGGTCGAGTGGAAGATGCAAACTAAATCAGAAATTATCTACCATAATGTTCCAACGTAACATATTTTTATTGATTTAGTTAGATGTGAATCAAATGAGCTATTCCCTATGGTAATCTTCCAACATCCTATTTATTTAATTATTTATTAGATTGTTTTAGTAATAAAGGCAGGATAAAATTATGCATAACTCAATACAGTGAGCATTCCTAATACTCAATAACGATAGTAATAACAATAATAGAGTTGGAAGGGACTTTGGAGGTCATCAAGTCCAACCCCCTGCTCAGGAAGGAAAGCCTACATCATTTCAGACAAATGGCTGTCCAGTCTCTTCTTAAAAACTTTCAGTGTTGGAGCATTCACTGCTTCTGGAGGCAGGTGGTTCCACTGGTTAATTGTTCTAACTGTCAGGAAGTTTCTCCTTAGTTCTAGGTTGCTTCTCTCCTTGATCAGTTTCCATCCGTTGCTTCTTTTCCTGCCTTCAGGCGCTTTGGAGAAGAGCTTGACTGCCTCTTCTTTGGGGCAGCCCCTGAGAGATTGGAAGGCTGCTATCGTGTCCCCCCTCGTCCTTCTCTTCATTAAACTAGACATACCCAATTCCAGCAGCTGTTCCTTATATGTTTTAGCCTCCAGTCCCCTGATCCTCTTTGTTGCTCTTCTCTGCACTCTTTCTAGAGTCTCAGAATCTTTTTTACATTGTGGTGACCAAAACTGGATGCCATATTCCAAGTCTGGCCTTACCAAGGCCTTGTAAAGCGGTATTAACACTTCATGTGATTCTGTCCCTCTGTTAATGCAGCCCAGCACTGTGTTGGCCTTTTTGGCAGCTGCAGCACACGGCTGGCTCCTATTTAAGGGATTGTCCACTAGGACTCCGAGGTCCCTCTCACACTTACTACTGTGATCTTGACTCCTTCTTCCTCCTGTTTTCCTCCACCCTGAGAGGTGGGCTGGACTGAGAGAGAGGGATTGGCCCAAAGTCACCCCGCCAGCCTTCGTGCCTAAGGCAGGACTAGAACTCACAGTCTGCGGGCGATTGGCCCAGAATTACCCAGCTGTCTTTCATGCCTAAGGTGGGACAGGGGTAGGCAATCTTGGCTCTTTTAGGACTTGTGGACTTCAACTCCCAGAATTCCTGAGCCAGCATGGAGGAACTATGGCCCCCCTCATGGCTTGTGGACTTCAACTCCCAGAATTCCTGAGCCAGCATGGCTCAGCTTAGAAACTTCTCCCTTTCCCCTCAGCATGGCTGCTTCAGGAATTCTGGGAGTTGAAGTCCACGAGTCATAAAAGACCCAAGGTTGCCTACCCCTGGCCTAGACTCTAGGCCTAGGGTAGGGGTCTTCAAACCTGGCCCCTTCATGACTGGTGGACTTCAACTCCCAGAATTCCTGAGCCAGCTTGGCTCAGCTTGGAAACCTCTCCCTTTCCCCTCAGCATGGCTGGCTCAGGAATTCTGGGAGTTGAAGTCCACGAGTCATAAAAGACCCAAGGTTGCCTACCCCAGACTAGAACTCACCATCTCCTAGTGATTGGCCCAAAGTCACAGCCGGCTGGGGAATTCTGGGAGTCAAAGGTCACCATTTTCAAGTTGTCCAGTTGGGAAAACGTTGCTGTGTGTGTAGCTCTTCCTGCCTGAAGTGCAGAGATGCCCAGCTTAACTCTTCTGCAACACAAGAGGGAGCTACACAACTGTAACATCCTGCGCAAGGGAAAGGTTTTAACAAAGCAATTCCCTGCTTTAATAGCATTCTTTATTGCCCAAGTGTCTTTATTGGGCACACAAGGAATTTGTCTCAGGCGCATAAGCTTTCCGTGTACATACAAGCCACAGAGTGATAAGTCATACATCATAAACCATCAGATACAATCATAGACCATAAGGCCATAAAACAACAAATGATAAATCATAATATACAATGGTTAGCAGAGCCTAACCTTTGCACACCAAAAGGACTTTGCATAGAGGAAAAAAGGATTTAGGCCAGGGGCAGGCAACCTTGGCTCTTTTATAACTCATGGACTTCAACTCACAGAATTCCTGAGCCAGCCCCGCTGAGGGGAAAGGGAGAGGTTTCCAAGCTGAGCCATGGCTGGCTCAGGAATTCTGGGAGTTGAAGTCCACGAGTCACAAAAGAGCCAAGGTTGCCTATCCCTGAACCAAGCCAGGGGTCTTCAAACTTGGCCGTTTTATGACTCCTGGACTTCAACTCCCAGAATTCCTGAGCCAGCCATGCTGAGGGGAAAGGGAGAGGTTTCCAAGCTGAGCCATGTTGGCTCAGGAATTCTGGGAGTTGGAAGTCCACCAGTCATAAAAGAGCCAAGGTTGCCTACTTCTGGAATAAGGGAAGGGAACAACCTCAAATCAAACTCAGTGGGTCAGCCTGAGTGCAAAGCTGGAAAGACCGAAAGTTGCTTTGCCTAGTGGAGCAAAATGCAAAAATGGTTCGGCCAAGAAATCAGAAACTTATTGAGCTGTTGAATTAGGCTCCTAATGGCTGAGAGAGCAATCAATTGTGCCACTGCATGAAAATGATGATAAGTTGATATGGGAGATGTTTTGTGGGAAAGGTTAATTCTGTCTTTTCAGCTATCTTAACAGGCCTGTCTATTCTCTTCTTCATGTCATTCTATTATTCTACCTATCTTAGGACTTATGACCGTTTTTCACACTTACAACCGTTACAGCATCCCCCCGTGGTCACATGATCAAAACTCAGACGCTTGGCAACCGACTCGTACATACGACGGTCGCAGCATCCCAGGGTCATGTGACCCCCTTTTACGACCTTCTGACAAGCAAAGTCTATGGGGAAGCTGGACTCACTTAACAACCATGTTAGTAACTTAACAACCGCAGTGGTTCACTGAACGACTGTGAAAAGAAAGGTCATAAAATGGGGGCAAGGTTCACTTAAGAACGGTCTTGCTGAGCAACAGAAATTTGGGGCTCCATTTTGGCCATAAAGTCGAGGGCCTCTTGTCTCGACCTCCCCGATCTGGAAAAATACTATCAATCTACAATTCTACTGTAGGTGCGGGATTGGATTCGACTGGAAAATCGGAGATTGTTAAAACTGGAAGGTCATGACATGCAGACGGGATGGCATGCCATGTTATGGGATGAGAAGCATAAAGTTCACCAGTACTTCCGGAGGCACTAAATCAGACGGGCATTAATAGATGTATGGATTAAAATTCGATGACAGAACTACAGGCAGGTCCCTAATTGGATCTCAACATTAGAAATGTACATACACCCAACGTTTATTCAGTTGGGGAAAGTAATAACCTATAAAAACATATTAGACGAGAGAGGAAAATTAAAATCGAGGAAGAATCTCCAAGATGCAGGGATAGAATTAGAATGGTGGGCATACCTCCAACTACAAGCAAGATATAGGCAAGATAAAAAAGAGTGGGGTATAAAGATAGAAGCGACAGAACTAGATAAAATTTTACTAGGTCCCGAGGATAAAATGATTAAAAAAATATATCATTTTCTTTTAGATCAGACAATGTATGAAGAACAGGTTAAGGAGACCATGTTAATTTGGAGTAGGGATTTTGGTTTTAGTATTGACCTACATATTTGGCAAGGGAATAGGAAACTCACTTTAGCTACCTCATATGAGGAAAAGCTTTACAAGATGTTCTATAGATGGCATTTCCCACCTGTAAGGCTAGCCAAAATGGATTCAAACATCTCACCCTTATGCTGGAAATGTAAAACAGCATTAGGTTCATACTACTATATGTGGTGGGAATGCCCAAAGGTCTGTGAGTATTGGAACAGGACACGAAACTGGTTGAGGGATATATTAACACTGGACTTAGAGTTAAAACCCGAACTCTTCTTGTGGGGAATAACGACAGAAAAATACGACAAGGGAACAATCTACCTGCTGCTACACATCCTGACTGCAGCTAGGCTTGCTTTAGCGCAAAAATGGAAGAGCAAGGAAATTCCCACAGAGGAAGAGTTAATACATAAAATATTAGCATGTGTGGAAATGGACAGGCTCACAATGATATTAAAGATAAATGTAGATCAGTTTATTATGAAATCTGGGATAAATTTTACCGCTGGAGGAATTTGAAGAGGACGGTCGAGATTAAAGACGAATGTTAAGATAGAAATATATGTTATTTTAGAAAAAGTATTGTATATAAAACTTAGATGTATATGTAGAGACGAATAATTGATTGTAAAAAGTGGAATAATCTGATAAGAACGTATATACTGGAATGTCACGTCAAATCCAATGTTTGTTTTTAATTGTATTATAAATAAAATTTGTAAAAAAATAAAAAAAAATTCAGACGCTTGGCAACCGACTCGTACATACGACGGTTGCAGCATCCCAGGGTCACGTGACCCCCTTTTACGACCTTCTGACAAGCAAAGTCCATGGGGAAGCTGGATTCACTTAACAACCATGTCAGTAGCTTAACAACCGCAGTGGTTCACTGAACGACTGTGAAGGAAAGGTCGTAAAATGGGGGCAAGGTTCACTTAAGAACGGTCTTGCTGAGCAACAGAAATTTGGGGCTCCATTTTGGCCATAAAGTCGAGGTCCCTTGCAATTTAACTTTGTCCCAGTCAAGAAAGAAAGGCTGGGGAAGTTCCCATCTTCCTGACTGCAGCTGGGAAGATTTGGCAAGCTATGATGATGATGATGATGATGATAAGTAGTAGTAATAGTAGTATTAGTAGTAGTTGGAAGGTACCTTGGAGGTCATCTAGTCCAACCCCCTGCTCAGGCAGAAAAACCCTATAGCAGGGGTAGGCAACCTTAGCTCTTTTATGACTGGTGGACTTCAACTCCTAGAATTCCTGAGCCAGCCTGGCTCAGCTTGGAAACCTCTCCCTTTCCCCTCAGCATGGCTGGCTCTGGAATTCTGGGAGTTGAAGTCCACGAGTCATAAAAGAGCCAAGGGGGCCTACATCTGGTCTAGGCCTAGGCCGCTTTATGACTGGTGGACTTCAACTCCCAGAATTCCTGAGCCAGCATGGGGCAACTGTGGCCCCTTCATGACTCGTGGACTTCAACTCCCAGAATTCCTGAGCCAGCCTGGCTCAACTTGGAAACCTCTCCCTTTCCCCTCAGCACGGCTGGCTCAGGAATTCTGGGAGTTGAAGTCCACGAGTCATAAAAGAGCCAAGGGGACCTACCTCTGGTCTAGGCCTAGGCCGCTTTATGACTGGTGGACTTCAACTCCCAGAATTCCTGAGCCAGCCTGGCTCAGCTTGGAAGCCTCTCCCTTTCCCCTCAGCACGGCTGGCTCAGGAATTCTGGGAGTTGAAGTCCACGAGTCATAAAAGAGCCAAGGGGGCCTACATCTGGTCTAGGCCTAGGCCGCTTTATGACTGGTGGACTTCAACTCCCAGAATTCCTGAGCCAGCATGGGGCAACTGTGGCCCCTTCATGACTCGTGGACTTCAACTCCCAGAATTCCTGAGCCAGCCTGGCTCAACTTGGAAACCTCTCCCTTTCCCCTCAGTACGGCTGGCTCAGGAATTCTGGGAGTTGAAGTCCACGAGTCATAAAAGAGCCAAGGGGGCCTACCTCTGGTCTAGGCCTAGGCCGCTTTATGACTGGTGGACTTCAACTCCCAGAATTCCTGAGCCAGCCTGGCTCAGCTTGGAAGCCTCTCCCTTTCCCCTCAGCATAGCTGGCTCAGGAATTCTGGGAGTTGAAGTCCACCGGTCATAAAAGAGCCAAGGTGGGCCTACCCCTGGCCTAGACCATTTCAGACAGTGCTTTCGGTCTCCCTGAGTGATCTGTGATCACGGCTGTTGCGGAAGATGAAGTCAGCTGTTCAAGGGAAGAGATGACTCAGGCCCAGCCTCAGATTGTTTCTGCTCCCTTGTCATTAAATGCTCAGAGTTATGGCTGACGTTGACAGTCATAAATTGGCAGGGCACAGCACGGCTTATATTAATGCCTGCAGTCAGCAGGGAAGGAGAAAGAAAAACGTGGCAGGTGAGGCGAGCAGATCTCTGCTTTCTCTACTCTACTTTTGGGCTGCTACAAAGAAGAGGAGGGGGTCAAGCTATTCTCCAAAGCACCAGAGGGCAGGAGAAGAAAAAAAAGATGGAAACTCATCAAGGAGAGAAGCAACCTGGAATTAAGGAGAAGCTTCCTAACATGGAGGACAATCAACCAATGGAACAGCTTGCCACGAGAAATCGTGGGTGCTCCATCACTGGAGGTTTTTAAGAAGAGGCTAGACAGTCACTGGTTTGAGATGGTATAGGTTCTCCTGCTTGAGCAGGGGGCTGGACTAGAAGACCTCCAAGGTCCCTTCCAGCTCTATTCTATTCTATTCTATTCTATTCTATTCTATTCTATTCTATTCTATTCTATTCCAGCTCCATTCCATATTCTATTCTATTTCATAATTTGCTATTCTATTCTATTCTATTCTATTCTATTCTATTCTATTATTTCATAATTTGTTATTCTATTCTATTATATTCCAGCTCCATTCCATATGTCTAGTTTAACGAAGAGAGGGACGAGGGGTGACAGGATAGCAGCGTTCCAGTATCTCAGGGGCTGCCCCAAAGAAGAGGGAGTCAAGCTATTCTCCAAGACACCTGAGGGCAGAAGAAGAAGCAACAGACAGAAACTAATCAAGGAGAGAAGCAACCTAGAACTAAGGAGAAACTTCCTGACAGGGAGAACAATTAACCAGTGGAACTACCTGCCTCCAGAAGCGGTGAAGGCTCCAACACTGGAAGTTTTTAAAGAAGAGACTGGGCAGCCAGTTGTCTGAAATGGCATAGGGTTTCCTGCCTGAGCAGAGGGCTGGACTAGATGACCTCCAAGGTCCCTTCCAACTTTATTATTATTATTATTATTATTATTATTATTACTACTACTACTACTACTACTACTACTACTACTACTACTATTACTACTACTACTACTACTATTATAGTCTAGTCTAGTCTAGTCTATCCCAACCAAACTGTAAGCTCAGCCATAAAAATATTTATAAAGGTAGTGACCGTTGCTTAGTGACCGTTCAAAGTTACAATGGCACTCAAAAATGTGACTTATGACTGTTTTTCAGAGTTATGACTTTTGCACCATCCCCCTTTTCATGTGATGAAAATTCAGATGCTTGGCAACTGGTTCATACTTATGACCGTTGCTGTGTCCCAGGGTCATGTGATCCCCTTTTGCTGTCTTCTGATAAGCAAAGTCAATGGGGGAAGCCGGATTCACTTAACAACCAGGTTATTATCTTCTCAACCTCAGTGATTCACTTAACGACTGTGGCAAGGAAAGTCGTAAAATTGGAGAAAACCCACTTAACAAGTGCCTCACTTAACGATAGCATTTTGGGCTCAGTTGTGGTTGTAAGTTTGCATTCATACCTCCCTTTATAGGTCGTCCTAAAGTTAGGACCACAAAGGAGTCATTGAGGTTGTAAGTCGAGGCACCAACTGGATTTGATTTTATGACTCTTTTTACAACCGTCATAAATCAAGTCAGTGCAGTTAAGTGAATCATGGTCATAAAGTGAATAATGTGGATGTTAAGTGAATCCAGTATATCTAATAGTAGTTTCTGCTGTTTTCTGCTGGAAACAGCCATTTTTCCGCCAGGAACTTTGCAGTCGCGTGACTGTGGAACTCACATCCACTGATTGCCAAGAGCCCAAAATATAATCATGTGACTACCGCTTATGTGTGTGTGCGTGTATGCACATGTTCAGCGGTCATAAGTTCAAGGACGGGTCATATGTGGCTTTTTTGAATTTCACTGTAACTTCAAAGCCCGCCTGCATTTACAATCTAATGTACACACTTCCCCTGAAAATCTGAAAGCCAAAATAAAGATGAATGAACGCTGAAAGCAACACTGTATAATGAAGCTTTATTTTTAATAAAGACCTTACAAAAAATAGAAAAATCTTCACACCTCCTCTGGATTCTACAAAGGAAAACAACAACAAATACACTATCCCAACAAAACGAAAGAATACGTTCGCCGCCAGTTCACCAATAGCATTTATTCCCGAGTCTTAACAATTTTAATTTTTTTTTCCGTCTCCTCTGCCCAGAAATTGTGCAGCTTGCTGTTTTCCAACAGTGTAGCAGAAACAATTAACAGAATTGCATAAGGTAAGTAAGAACGGGGGGGGTGGAGATAAGACACGTATATCGTACAATTAAATGTGTCAGGAAAATAGATGGGGTAGTAGGGTCTCTGAACACAGTCCAAGAACAGACTGATCAACGCTACATTTACTGGGAAACATAGGTTGCAATGCTGTGGCTCATAGAATCCAGATTGGAGAATCCCTGTATATGAATTTAAATGTTCCCACCTTTTTATTGCATTTAAATAAGGTGGGTATATTTCTGAAATAAGCTGACAAGTGATCACCAAAGCTTTCCATGGAGTTTACACACATTAAAACTTAACCTTGTACCTGGGTTCAAACTGTACCTTAGCCTAAATCAGTGTTTCTCAACCTTGACCATTTTAAGGCATGTGGACTTCAACTCCCAGAATTCCACAGCCAGCAATGCTGGCTGTGGAATTCTGGGAGTTGAAGTCCACATGCCTTAAAATGGTCAAGGTTGAGAAACACTGGCCTAAATTAAGATCAGCTGCTCTGCTTAGTTTTAAAAATCACCCAAGGTTAGCTGGGAGCTGCCAGCCGTGCTGGCTATGTAAATTTTAATATTACTATCAATTTACTGTTACTGCAAGCAATTTTCTGTTGCACCCAGCCTTCGTGAATAAGTGACTTCTATGTTTTGTTTTACAGGGTTACTAAAGGGAAGGTGAGGCACGCTTTTTTTTTTTAATCAGGTGAAACGGACCAGTGTCCTGTTTCCAGTTTCCTCTTAAAATCAAGACTCGGGAAGAATGTAAAACTATGCTCCTTCCTTCCTTCTTCCCTCCCTCCCTGCCACCCTTCTTTTTTCCTTCCTTCCTTCCTTCCTTCCTTCCTTCCTTCCTTCCTTCTTCCCTCCCTCCCTGCCACCCTTCTTTTTTCCTTCCTTCCTTCCTTCCTTCTTCCCTCCCTCCCTGCCACCCTTCTTTTTTCCTTCCTTCCTTCCTTCCTTCCTTCCTTCCTTCCTTCCCTCCCTCCGTGCCACCCTTTTTTCCTTCCTGCCTTCCTTTTCCTTCCCTCCCTGCCACCTTTTTCCTTCCTTCCTTCCTTCGCTGCCACCTTTTTCCTTCATTCCTTCTTTTTCCTTCCTTCACTGCCACCTTTTTCCTTCCTTCTTTTTCCTTCCCTCCCTGCCGCCTTTTTCCTTCCTTCCTTCCTTCCTTCGCTGCCACCTTTTTCCTTCCTTCCTTCTTTTTCCTTCCCTCCCTGCCACCTTTTTCCTTCCTTCCTTCCTTCGCTGCCACCTTTTTCCTTCCTTCCTTCTTTTTCCTTCCCTCCCTGCCACCTTTTTCCTTCCTTCCTTCCTTCCTTCCTTCCTTCCTTCCTTCCTTCCTTCCTTCCTTCACTGCCACCTTTTTCCTTCCTTCTTTTTCCTTCCCTCCCTGCCACCTTTTTCCTTCCTTTCTTCCTTCGCTGCCACCTTTTTCCTTCCTTCCTTCCTTGCCACCCTTTTTCCTTCCTTCCTTCCTTCCTTCCTTCCTTCCTTCCTTCCTTCCTTCCTTCCTTCCTTCCTTCCTTCCAATCCTTCCTTTCTTCCCTTCCCTCCGTGCCACCCTTTTTCCTTCCTTCCCTCCCACTTTTTTTCTTCCTTTCTTTCTTTCCTCTCTGCCACCCTTTTTTACTTCCTTCTTTTTTCTTTCCTTCCCTCGCTCCCTGCTACCCTTTTCTCCCTTCCCTCCTTGCTACCCTTTTTCCCCATCCTTCCTTCCTTCCCCCCATCCTTCCTTCCTTCCCTCCATCCTTCCTTTCCTCCCTCCCTCCCTCCCTTCTCCTTTTGTTTCCTCGAAGGCCCTCAGGGCTCCGCCTCAGCCCCGGATCGCCAGTCCCCCCCCCTCCCCGCGGCTTTCTTCTCCCGGACGGAACTACATTTCCCGGGAGCCGCAGCGCGGCCGCCCCTTTCGCTCCGCTCCCCGCACGTGGCCGGCCGGGCGGAGCCGGGAACGTCACATTCCCGCATTCTCCTCGCCCGGGTCGGAGGGGCGCGGGGCACGTCGGAACGGGGCTCCCGCCGCTGGGGAGGCGCCACCCCCGCGCGGAGCCCGCTCGCTCTTCCTTCCGTCCTTTTCCCTTCTTTCTTCCTTTCTTTTCCCCCTCCCCGACTCTCCCGCCGGGACCCCCGCCCGCCCTCGCCTTCCTCGCGGGACCCCCGGCCCAGGTAAGCCTGCTGGGGGGAGCGGGGGGGGGACGCTGAAGCAAGGCGGGCGGGGGGGCGCAGGGCGGGGGTCTTGGGCGAGCAGAGCCAGCGGGGACCCCCCCCCGGGCCGCCCGCGGAGGTGGCTGGGGGGGCTGCGCCTCTTTGGCGGGGGGGAGGGGGGAGGGTCCGAGGGGCGGCCCTCCCCTCTTCTCCCCCCTCCCTCCCGGAAGGGACGACCCCCCCCCCGCCTGCCGTGGCTGCCAGGCTGCGGGCGGGGCGGGCGGCGCTTCCCTTTGTTTTGCGGCCGCGGCGAGACGAAGTTGCCCCGGGCGGGCTTGGCTGCTGCGGCCAGGTGCAGGGAGGGAGGGAGGGAGACCCCCCCCCAATGCCGGGAGGGAGGGGGGGAGGGAGGGAGTCCCCCCCAATGTCGGGAGGGAGGAGGGAGGGAGACCCCCCCGCCAGCCTTCCTCCTCTTCCTCCTCCAAGCGGGGTTCCTTCGGCTTTCCTTTTTTTTTTTTTAAAGCTCCAGTTGGGGGTCTTCTTCTTCCTCTCCCCCCTCCCCTCCCTCTGCCCCCCCCCCCCAGGGCGGCTCTGGGCAGGCTGGTTGCCCCTTGTTTGTCTCCAGACCCCTCCGCCGGCTCCCCCCTCGCTTTCTCCGCCCCCTCGCCCCCCCCCGACTGCGGTTCGCGAAATCGGGGGCGGGGGGGGGATCAGCCAGCCAGCCATCCTGGGCCCGGCCGGGGCAGGGGGGGGTGGGCGATGGCGGGCTGTCAGCCTGGGAGAAAAGGCATCATTCCGACGCACAAAGGTCCTCCGGTGGGGCGAGCGGGGGGGGGGGCGGTGGAGGAGAGGAAAAGGGGGGTGCTGCTCAGCCTGGTCTTTCCTTTTTTTTTTTTTTGGTGTTCTCTCCCTCCCCCCCTGCAATAGATGAGGGCCTCTTTCCTTTTTGACTGTGATTATTACTGTTATTTTGTAATTCTGCAAATTCTTAAGAAAGTGGAGGATTAGTTTGAGGGCTTAGGGTGAAATTGCATTATAGATTATATCTGTCTGTCTGTCTGTCTGTCTGTCTATCTATTTATCTATCTATCTATCTATCTATCTATCTATCTATCTATCTATCTATCTATCTATCTATCTACCCATATGTCTATATTCTCTATAATCTCTATATCTATATATGTCTATATCATCTCTATTTCTACCTACCTACCTATCTAATCTATCTTTCTAATCTATCTATATCTACCTATCTAATCTATCTTTCTAATCTATCTATATCTACCTATCTTATCTATCTATCTATCTATCTATCTATCTATCTATCTATCTATCTATCTATCTATCTATCTATCTTATCTATTTATATGTCTATATTCTCTATCATCTCTATATATGTCTATATCATCTCTATCTCTACCTACCTACCTATCTAATCTATCTTTCTAATCTATCTATATCTACCTATCTAATCTATCTTTCTAATCTATCTATATCTATCTATCTATCTATCTATCTATCTATCTATCTATCTATCTATCTATCTATCTATCTATCTATCTATCTATCTATCTTATCTATTTATATGTCTATATTCTCTATCATCTCTATATATGTCTATATCATCTCTATCTCTACCTACCTACCTATCTAATCTATCTTTCTAATCTATCTATATCTACCTATCTAATCTATCTTTCTAATCTATCTATCTATCTATCTATCTATCTATCTATCTATCTATCTATCTATCTATCTATCTATCTATCTATGGAATCTGCGTTCATCAAGGCTCTCTGGAGGGCAATCTCCCTTTGTAATCTTGTTCTCGCTTTTTTAAAAAAAGCCTCCTCTCTCCCAGACAATGTCTTGAGGCCAGCCGCCCCTCCACTCTCCTCTTGATCCCATTGGATTACTGGTTCCTAGACTCTTCTAATCCCTTTAGCTTTCCCTGCGGGCCCTGGGCGGGTTTGCGCCCAATTTCCCTGTCCCGTTCTGCACATGGAGGGGGGAGGGCAAGGTTGCAATTGCTCTGAGCGGCTTGCAAGGTCTGGAGGTGGCATTCTGCTAAATTTGCAACGTCTACAGGAGCGCCTTATGAAAAGAAAAATGGCCTACAGCAGGCTTGCTGGTTATATATGCCTGCCTAGATTTATTGATTGTTAAATGCAGATTTTTTTTTTATAATACCTAGATTCAATTGTCCTAGTGTTTTAACGGATCCAAGCACGGTGTTATTTTTCCTGTGAGTGTGCAAAACGTGCAATAGACGCTTCATCCGGCGGCGTTCCTGTCTTCCCCACTGTGTTTATACAGGGATATAAAATGGGAACTGGCAAATTCCACACGCAGCTGGGTCTTGGGTGGCAGGGGATGTGCGCGACCTTTCCCTGTTTAATACCCACCAGGCAGAACGATGCTTGCTGTGTTCTTCTTCTTCCCACCCAGGCTAGGGAGATTTGACGAGGGCTGTCGGAAGTGGGAAAGTAAAATCAGAGCGTCTGGAAGCCAGTGACGCTCCCTTGTGGCCACACGTCATGCGGTCCCTTGCATGTGCATTTTGACAGGCGAGCGGAACGATTTGCCAAGGGTCGCTGCTTTGAGGCTTCTAAAGGAAACAAATCTGGGCCAGTTGGGGTGTTTGTGGGTACGGTCCATTCTCCGGGTATAATTCTTGCAAGCGCCCCGCAGATCTCCCTTCGCCGGCTTTTCCCTTCGTCATGTAGCCACCTCTGATGTTTTTCCTCCTTCGTCACGGGAAAGACGGAAGGCTTTTGTGGAAGGCACCGAACGGAGCATCATCCGGACTGCTTCTTGCTGCATCTTTCTGGGGATGATGCATTGATGGGGGGAAAAAGCTTTGCTACAGCCGGAAAGGCATAATGGATCACCCGCCCTGGAGTGGGGATCAGCTAGTGAGGTGACAGTTGTGTCCCTCCCAGCCTCACCCCGTTCTCTGCCTCCATCCTTCCTTCCTTCTAACCTCGTGTAGAGAAACATTTGCAGCTGAATGCACAGCCGATCCCAAAGCTTGTCGCTTGCCTCAGTTTCCAAAGATGCTCCTGGAAGTAGCCTGGAGTTCATGCATTCCCAAGACGCTGAGCAGTGGATCCCAAGATATACTTAATTTTTTTGGCAGGCTTGTGAGCAAAATTTCCAAGGATGGCTGCCTAGAATGAAATGGAAACATTAGCTCTGATCTCTGTATACTGTTTACATCGACTTGGCCTCAATCTTAGATGTTGTAGTTGGAAAATCTGACACTGTAGTATTTTTTTTAAAACTGGTAGTAGTAGCAATAATAATGATTATGATAATAATTAATAATAATACTTATTAACAACAACAACAATAATAGAATAGACGAGAAAGAACTGGAGAAGATAACAAAATACAAAGACCTACAATATTTATAGATATAGACCGGGGGTCTTCCAACATGGCCTTTTTGTGACTTGTGGACTTCAACTCCCAGAATTCTGGGAGTTGAAGTCTACATGTCATGAAGGGGCCATAGTTCCCCCATGTTGGCTGAGGAATTCTGGGAGTTGAAGTCCACAAGTCATGAAGGGGCCATAGTTCCCCCATGTTGGCTGAGGAATTCTGGGAGTTGAAGTCCACAAGTCATGAAGGGGCCATAGTTCCCCCATGTTGGCTGAGGAATTGAAGTCCACCTATCTTAAAGCATGCTGGCTGAGGAATTCTGGGAGTTGAAAGTCCACGAGTAATAAAGGGGGCCATAGTTCCCCCATGTTGGCTGAGGAATTCTGGGAATTGAAGTTCCCAAGTCGTGAAGGGGCCATAGTTCCCCCATGCTGACTCAGGAATTCTGGGAGTTGAAGTCCACAAGTCATGAAGGGGCCAGGTTTGAAGACCCCTGATCTAGACAGATATTTTGGGACAGCTGATCATTGCCAAGTGATAAAAGTAAACTTTGACTTACAAGCACAATTGAGTCCAAAATTTCCATTGCTCAGCAAGATAGTTGCACCCTGTTTTGTGGCCACTTTTGTCACAGTTCTTAAGCTAATCACTTTAGTTAGGTGAATGATGAGGTGGTTAAGCGAATCTGGCTTCCCCCGTTGGCTTTGCTCAGACATGTCAAACACAAGGCCCGGGAGCTGGATGTGGCCCGTGAAGTGGTTTCATTTGGCCCGCGAAGCCATCCTGGAAACAGTGAGGGAATGGCCCCCGCTGCCTTGGCCCTGTCCCAGGCCGGCCGGGAGCCAATGTACAATTTTGTGGTGGCCATCTTGGCACTTGCCCCGGTCGACCATGACTTGGCACTTGCCCCCGTCCCATCCCCTTCTGCCAGAGACCCTCAGATCTGTCCCACTCCTGCCCAGGCCCCCCACAGGCACCCTTGACACGAATGATGTAGAACTGGCTACGGCCACCTAGTAGGCCACAGCCGCTCCATCCACGCCCACCCATTAGGCTGCACCCACTTTAGTCACACCTAGCTGCCCCCCCCCCCAGGGCAACCACAATGCTGATGCGGCCTCAGTGAAATTGAGTTTGACACGCCTGGCTTTGCTTATCGGAAGCCAGCTGGGAGGATTGTCAAGGTAATGATTTAATAGCTAACCAGCTTATGTAATGTAAGATGTAATGAAGAGAATAACTCAGCAGGGTCTGTGTCTCTTTAAGAGCCTTTGCATAAAAGGGAAGGCTCTGCTTCTGTGTTCTCTTTCTTCGTTTTCCTGCTGTAACTGCTGTGTGTTGAAGCCTGCTGTATTAATACATATAGGTGTATTGTTCCTGGTGTACGATATTGTAGATCAGGGGTAGGCAATCTTGGCTCTTTTATGACTCGTGGACTTCAACTCCCAGAATACCTGAGCCAGCCATGCTAAGGGGAAAGGGAGAGGTTTCCATGCTGAGCCAGGCTGGCTCAGGAATTCTGGGAGTTGAAGTCTACCAGTCATGAAGGGCCCACAGTTCCCCCATGCTGGCTCAGGAATTCTGGGAGTTGAAGTCCACAAGTCATGAAGGGAGCCATGGTTCCCCCATGCTGGCTCAGGAATTCTGGGAGTTGAAGTCCAGTCATAAAAGGGCCAAGCTTGAAGACCCCTGGTTTAAATATTTAAATATTTTCCCCATGGTCACATGATCAAAATTCAGGCATTTGGGCAGGGGTAGGCAACCTTGGCTCTTTTAGGACAGGTGGACCAACTCCCAGAATTTCTGAGCAGCCATGCTGAGGGGAAAGGGAGAGTTTCCAAGCTGAGCCGTGCAGGCTCAGGAATTCTGGGAGTTGAAGTCCACGTGTCATGAAGCGGCCAAGTTTGCCTACCCCTGTTGTAGATAGTCTAAGATAAACCACCGTTTAATATAGACGACTGTTTACAGTGTTTACTCCTGGGTTACCTCACGCAATAAGACTGCACGCTTTGAGAAAGGTTAAAAATGGGGATCGCATCTAATAATAATAATATAATAATAATAATAAAAAGTTGGAAGGGATCTTGTAAGTCAGTGGTTCTCAACCTTTCTAATGCCGTGACCCCATAATACAGTTCCCCATGTTGTGGTGACCCCCAAGTAGGTGTGGCCACCAATAAGAGGGAGTAGGACAGCTAGGGAAAAGGGGAAAAAATGGCGGACAGCGTGGTTTGGCGACCCCCGTGAAATGGTTGTTCGACCCCCAAATGGGGTCCCAACCCACAGGTTGAGAACCACTGTTGTAAGTCATCTAGTCCAACCCCCTCCTCAGGCAGGAAACCCTATAGCATTTCAAACAAATGGCTGTCCAGTCTCTTCTTAAAGACTTCCAGTGTTGGAGCATTCACAGCTTCTGGAGGCAGGTGGTTCCACTGGTTAATTGTTCTAACTGTCAGGAAGTTTCTCCTTAGTTCCAGGTTGCTCCTCTCCTTGGTTAGTTTCCATCCTTTGCTTCTTGTCCTGCCTTCAGGCGCTTTGGAGAATAGCTTGACTCCCTCTTCTTTGGGCAGCCCCTGAGATACTGGAACGCTGCTATCGTGTCCCCCCTTGTCCTTCTCTTGCTTAAACTAGACATACCCAATTCCAGCAGCCGTTCCTTATGTGTTTTAACCTCCAGTCCCCTGATCATCTTTGCTGCTCTTCTCTGCACTCTTTCTAGAGTCTCAACATCTTTTTTTACATCGCAGTGACCAAAACTGGATGCAGGATTCCAAGTGTGGCCTTACCAAGGCCTTGTAAAGTGGTATTAACTCTTCATGTGATCATTCTATCCCTCTATGTCTCTGGGACAGTGCGACTGTCAAAAATGCCTGCTGGTTTCCCAGCGCTTGAATTTTGATCATGGGGATGCTGCAAAGACTCTGTGTGTGAAAAAATGGTCATATATCACTTTTTTCCAGCACTGCTGTAACTTTGAACGGTCGCTAAACGAATGGTGTTAATTCAAGGACTGCCTGTATTTCCTGGGAAGACTGAAGAAGCCATTAGTGGCTGGGAGGCATTTTTTTTTTTTAAAGAGTTTTATAAATTTTACAAAAAATAAGAAACAATACAAAAACAAAAAGCAACATATACAAATAAAAAACAAACATTACCCAACAAAACCCCCCTTCCCCCACCCCTACCCAAACCCCCCCTTCCCCCCCCCAGGACCTCCCAGAGCAGAATATAGGCTTAATTAAAGAAAAAGTTAAAAAAATTTATAAAAAAAAGAATATAAAATAGAATATATATATATATATATATAAAGTTAAAAATTATGAAAAAACTATATAATATTTTTTATATCAAATTTAAATTGTATGAATTTTATCCATTTATCCCAAACAGCAAGAAATTTCTCTTGCGTTTGTCCCTTTAAGAAAGCCGAAATCTTTGCCATTTCCGCCAAATGAGACACTTTAAGAAACCATTCCTGCAATGCAGGCAAAGATTCCTTCTTCCAATATTGTCCTACTAACAGCCTCGCAGCTGTTATCAAGTTTAACATCAATATAACCTCCTTTGTATCACAATCAGTAACTATACCTAACAAAAATAATTGTGGAGTAAATTTTACCCTCCTTTTAAAAATTCTCTGGATATTCCACCATATCTTAATCCAGAATGCTTTTATCTCTCTGCACGACCACCAAATATGATAATAAGTAGCATCCATACAACCACATCTCCAACATTTAGGTTGTAAGTCAGGGTACATAAAAGACATTTTTTGTGGATCAAGGTGCCATCTATAAAACATTTTATAAAAATTCTCCCTTAAGTTCTGTGCTTGTGTAAATTTGACATTTCTCACCCAAATAATTTCCCAGGTGTCCAATGGAACTGGCTCACCAAAATTCTGCGCCCATCTAATCATACAATCTTTAATTAGTTCCGTTTCTGAATCCAATTCAACTAAAACCCCATAGATCCTCTTAATGTGGGTTTGTCTTTGATCCTTCACTTGCTTAATAAGATTTTCATCTTCTCTGTGAAAACCCACCTTACAGTCCATCTTCCATCTATCTAATAATTGCCTATATTGGAACCAAGAATAAATAATATTTTCTTGTGCTAACTCTTCCCGTAATTTTAACTGCCAGTTTTGTCCATCCCATTTAAGTAACTGTTTATAGGACACCATATCCATTTTAACCCCTCTTTTTATTCCTTCTATTGCATGCCAAGGTACGGCCCATAATGGTACTTTAAAATCACTTTTATAATATTTTCTCCAAACCCTAAGTAAAGAAATTCTTAAGATATGAGATTTAAAAGCCCAATCCATTTTTTTATTAAATATTAAATAGGCATGCCACCCAAAAAGTAGATTCCATCCCTCTAAGTGAAGTATATCAGAATTTGTCAAATTTACCCAGTCACTAACTAATGTTAAAACCACCGCATCATAATATAATTTCAAATTCGGCACCTTGAGTCCTCCCCTCTCACGGAAATCTTGCATAATTTTAAATTTAACCCTTGGCTTTTTCCCTGCCCAAATAAATTTATTAAGGCCTTTCTGCCACTCAGTTAAATTGATCTCATTCTTCAAAATCGGTATCATTTGAAACAAAAAGAGAAACTTGGGTAGAATATTCATTTTTATCACTGCAATTCTTCCCATGAGGGATAATTGCAACTTTTCCCAATTCTTCAAGTCTCTCTGTACCCTAACCCACAACCTTTCATAATTATTTTTAAATAATTTTGCATTAGAAACAGATAGCATCACCCCCAAATATTTTACCTTATTAACAATTTCAAAACCCGTCAAGTTAACCAAAGTCTGCTTCTCCCGACTAGTCATATTTTTAGGTAAAATTTTTGTCTTATTAACATTAATCTTAAAACCTGGGAGGCATTTTTTGAAATCAGGATAATGTTGGGGGTTGATGCTTGACTAGGTAGGAAAGGAAAGGAAAGGAAAGGAAAGATGATAGGAAGGAAAGGAAGAAAGAAAAGGAAAGAAGATAGGAGCATAGGATTGAAAGAAGGGAAAAGGAAAGGAAAGGAAGAATAGAAAAGAGTCTGGCAATTAGATACCCAAGGGGTATTTAGAATAGAATAGAATAGAAAGAATAGAATAGAATAAGAAATAGAATAGAATAGAATAGAATAGAATAGAATTGGAAGGAACCTTGGAGGTCTTCTAGTCCAACCCCCTGCTCAGGCAGGAGAACCTATACCATCTCAGACAAGTGACTATCCAGTCTCTTCTTAAAAATCTCCAGTGATGGAGCACCAACGATTTCTGGTGGCAAGCTGTTCCACTGGTTAATTGTCCTCACTGTCAGGAAGTTTCTCCTTAATTCCAGGTTGCTTCTCTCTTTGATCAGTTTCCAACCATTGTTTCTCATCCTTCCCTCTGGTGCTTTGGAGAATAACCTGACCCCCTCTTCTTCCTTGAGGCAGCCCCTCGGATACTAAAATGTTGCTATCATGTCTCCCCTATTTCTTATTTTCTTTGGATTGGCCAAACCCAAGTCCCGCAGCCGTTCTTCGTATGTTTCACTCTCCAGGCCTTGGATCATCTTAGTTGCTCTTCTTTGAACTTTTTCCAAACTCTTTACATATTTTTTGTGATGTGGTGGCCAAAATTGGCTGAAGTATTCCAGGTGTGGCCTCACTAGGGTTTTATTAATCGGTACTAATACTTTGCGTGATCTTGATTCTATGCCTCTGTTTATGCAACCCAGGATTGTGTTAGCTTTTTGGGTTGTTGCTGCACACTGCTGACTCATGATCAAGTGATCATCCACTAGGACTCCAAGGTGCAGAATAGAATAGAATAGGAATAGAAATAGAAATAGAATAGAATAACAAATTATGGAATAGAATAGAATGAGAGGAATAGAATAGAATAGAATAGAATAGAATAGAATAGAATAGAATAGAGCTGGAAGGGACCTTGGAGGTCTTCTAGTCCAGCCCCCTCTCAAGCAGGAGAACCTATATTTCATTCAGCAAAGATCTGGGTCAGGAGCTGGGCCTTCATGCCCCTTCCAAACATGAAAATCCTTTAATTGTATTTGGTTATCTTAATTAATTGCTGACTTTCTGTACATTTAAGCTCAACAGGCGAAAGTGAGGCTTAATGGAATTTAATTTCTCTCTTTAACACACAGTATTGAGCTCTAGAAATGGCCATGCTATCTAAAAAAATAGAAGTCAGTAAACCTAATTCCAGAAATGTGTACGGATCAGATTAAAATCCGAAAGATAATGAATAGGGGGGGGGATTGTTCTGGACTTTTTTTTAACCCAAAGGAAGTAATGGTGTCGTTTTGAAACACAAATTTAGGGTTTTGAATAAGTATACAGAAGTTTAGCAAAAATTACTTTCCAGGTGCCATTCAGGATGGCAGCCGTGGCTATAAAGTGTAAATTGGGGCTGACACATTTTTTTAGATAGGGTGAAAAGTGTTAGAAAGACACAGGAAAATCCTTCAAATGGGTAATCTGTGAGGCAGCCTTTTTATTATTATTATTCTGGCTCACTTGGCATCGGGCAAGTCTAAAAATTGCCACGCGGATTGCCTATGGGATTCCCCCAGATTACAAGGTTTCTGATCCCCTTTCAGCGGCTGCCGTCTGCACAATGACATCAGGAGTTGCATCGGCCTTAATCTTATTAAGTTGGAACAATTAACCAGTGGAACTCCTTGCCTCCAGAAGCTGTGAATGCTCCAACACTGGAAGTTTTTAAGAAGAGACTGGACAGCCATTTGTCTCAAGTGGTATAAGGCAAGGGTCTTCAAACTTGGCCCTTTTATGATTCGTGAACATCAACTCCCAGAATTCCTCAGCCAGGCATGCGTGCCTGGCTGAGGAATTCTGGGAGTTGAAGTCCACAAGTCATCAAAGGGACAAATTTGAAGAGCCCCGGTATAGGGTTTCCTGCCTGAGCTGGGGGCTGGACTAGAAGACCTCCAAGGTCCCTCCCAGCTACTACTACTACTACTACTATTACTACTACTACTACTACTACTACTTCTCAATAATAATAATAATAACAATAATAATAAAGTTGGAAGGGACCTTGGAGGTAATCAAGTCCAACCCCCTGCTCAGGCAGGTAACCCTATACCATTTCGGACAAATGGCTGTCCAGTCTCTTCTTGAAAACCTCCAGTGTTGGAGCATTCACTGCTTCTGGAGGCAGGTAGTTCCACTGGTTAATTGTTCTCACTGTCAGGAAGTTTCTCCTTAGTTGTAGGTTGCTTCTCTCCTTGGTTAGTTTCCATCCGCTGCTTCTTGTCTTTGCCCTCAGCCACTTTGGACAACAGCTGGACCTTCCCCTCTTTTGGGGGGCAGCCCCTGAGATACTGGAAGACTGCTATCCCCTCGTCCTTCTCTTCATTAAACTAGACATACCCAATTCCAGCAACTGTTCCTTATATGCTTTAGCTTCCAATCCCCTAATCATCTTTGTTGCTCTTCTCTGTACTCTTTCTAGAGTCTCAACATCTTTTTTACATCGTGGTGACCAAAACTGGATGCAGGATTCCAAGTGTGGCCTTACCAAGGCCTTGTAAAGTGGTATTAAAACTTCACGTGGTCTTGATTCTATCCCTCTGTTAATGCAGCCCAGCACTGTGTTGGCCTTTTTGGCAGCTGCAGCTCATATTTAGGTGATTGTCCACTAGGACTCCGAGATCCCTCTCACAGTTGCTACTATTGAGCAAGGTACCCCCCTATCCCATACCTGTGCATTTGGTTTTTCTTGCTTAAATGTAGAACCTTATTTTTTTCACCATTGAATTTTATTTTATTAGATAGCGCCCAGTGTTCAAGTCTGTCCAGATCCTCCTGTATCCTAAGCCTGTCTTCTGGAGTGTTGGCTATTCCTGCCAGCTTGGTGTTGTCTACAAATTTGATGAGTTCCTTCTCCTTCTTCCTTCTTTCTATCATCATCATCATCATCATCATTATTAGCCTTCCATGACCACGTAACTTTTCTGTGTGCGAAACGAAGAACATTTTTCTTCTTCTATGCCTCTGCACATAGGCAGAGTTTATTTTCTTTTTAATAGTAGTAGTAGTAAAGTTGGAAGGGACCTTGGAGGTCATCTAGTCCAACCCCCTGCTCAGGCAGGAAACCCTATACCATTTCGGACAAATGGCTGTCCAGTCTCTTCTTAAAAACTTCCAGTGTTGGAGCATTCACCGCTTCTGGAGGCAGGATGTTTTAGAAACTGGAATTAAATGCTGGAGTGGCTTTAGAAGTGAGCCAAGCCAAGCCAAGATAAATCCAATATGAAAACTTAAAAAATCTACTTTCTGCCTCTGACCAGCTTCTGGTGTATAGGTAGTCCTTGACTTACAATCATTTGTTTAGTGGTCATTCCAGGTTACAGTAGCATTGAAAAAGGGACGTATGACTGTTTTTCACACTTAACAACCATCACAGCACCCTGTGGTCATGTCATCAAAATTCGGACGCTTGGCTACTGGCTCATATTTATGACGGTTGCAATGTCCTGAGGTAATGTGTTCGCCTTTTGCGACCTTTTGACAGGCAGGAAAAACCAGAGTCACCTAACAACTATGCTGCTAATGTAATAACTGCAGTGATTCACTTAATAACTGTGGCAAGCAAGGTCGTAAAACGAGGCAAAACTCACTTAAGAACTTGTCTTGCTTAGCAACAGAAATTTTACCTCAGTTGAGGTCGTAAACCGAGGACTACATTGATATCCAGCGGGTCTGAAATCCTTTTGCCGTCACTCTACTGTATTTTGAATGCAGCTCACTGAAGTTTTAATTTAGCATTTGTCATAATCTGTTGTCAATAATCTTCGAGCAGACAGCTTGATGTTACTTTGTTGACTTAGAAATACACATTTGCAAAACATATGTCGACGCTTCGCAGCGCCCCTTTTTTTGTTGTGTAGTTAAGAACGGTCTTCCCAAACTGTCTGAAAAGATGCTTCGCGGACTCAGTTTTATCCTCATTAAAGCTGCGGGGTTTGTAAACTACCATTTGGCAAAGGCAAACAAGCCAAGATGCTAAACCATAGTCATGATTCATGAACCAGTGTAGGGAGTGAACACACATGTATGTAGTCCTCAAGTTATCACTACCATCGGGACCCAAATTTCCGTGGTGGTTGTAGTGCCTGTTTTTACTACCCTTTTTTGTTATGGTTGTTAAGTTGTTAAGAACAATTAACCAGCAGAACTACCTGCCTCCAGAAGCTGTGAATACTCCAACACTGGAAGTTTTTAAGAAGAGACTGGACAGCCATTTGTCCGAAATGGTATAGGGTTTCCTGCCTGAGCAGGGGGCTGGACTAGATGACCTCCAAGGTCCCTTCCAACATTATTATTATTATTATTATTATTATTATTATTATTATTATTATTATTATTATTATTGTTGTTGTTGTTGTTATTATGTGAATCATTTGTTGAATGAATAACATAATCATTAAATGAATTAAATGTAAAATAAAAATTATTATTAAATGAATTCAATTCCCCCCCCCCTTGCCTTTGCTTGTCAGAAGCTCCCATGGAAGGTGCTAACTGGCCATCATTGAACTGGGATGCTGCAACTGTTGTATATCTGTGCCTGTTGGCAACTGCCCCAATTTTGATCAAGTGACTACGGGGAATGCTGAGATGGTCGCAAGTGTGAGGACCGATCATAAGTCACTTTTTTCCACGCCACTGTAACTTTAATAAATAAAGCCAGAGTCCCTTGTCAATAAAATGGACAACATACAATTTTAAATAAACATAAATGCTGAATGATCACCAAACAAATGGTTGTTAAGTCGTCACCCTGTAATCAAATTAGACTAGAATAGAGCTGGAAGGGCCCTTGGATGTCTTCTAGTCCAGCCCCCTGCATGAGCAGAATTATTAAGGGATTGCCAACTGGATTTAGCATGGGGGCAATACCAGAAGGGACAAAGGAAAAAAGTGAGATGTATTAGATTTAGATTAGATTAGATTACCTTTATTGTTTTTTTTTTTTTACTGTGGGCACAACGGCACACATTAAAAATGAAATTGAGTTGCTTGCTCTCGAAGTGTACACATACACAACACACATGTAAAACATACTATATACAATGTATGTATAGACCTACACCCTTACCTATAAGTTACATATAAATATATAATCGCTAAATATTAATCATTAATATATTAATCAACCCACACAAGAGAAGAGATGGTATAGGGCAGGGGTGGGCAACCTTGGCTCTTGTATGACTCGTGGACTTCAACTCCCAGAATTCCTGAGCCAGCCATGCTGAGGGGAAAGGGAGAGGTTTCCAAGCTGAGCCATGCTGGCTGAGGAATTCTGGGAGTTGAAGTCCATGAGTCATAAAAGAGCCAAGGTTGCCTATCCCTGGTCTAGACTCTAGGCCTAGGGTAGGGGTCTTCAAACTTGGCCCTTTTATGACTCGTGGACTTCAACTCCCAGAATTCCTGAGTCAGGCAGAAACCCCAGGGCTCCAGTTGATTGGAGCTTCTGGAAGCAGCTGGAGGTGAACTGAAGAAAAGGAGGAGAGGAGAGGCTATAAAAAGGAGGTGGTTTGGGCAGGAAAGGGGGAAAAAGACAACAGGGAAAGGTTTAATCCCTTTAAACAAATGTAATTAGTTTTATCCCCTTTAATTGAGTCTGTCTATAGCTTTTAGAAAGTTTTCTTTGAAGTAAACAGGCTTAATTTAAGGCTAAAGCTTTTTGCAATTGCTAGAGCCTTTCAGTCTTGGGTTGCAACCTTGTGACAAGTCACCCGCCTGAGACAGCTTAAAGAAAAAGAAAAAAAAAACGGAGTTTATTTGTTTATTTTGTGAGCCTTTCTTGCTTTTCTCTTGATTCCTGTGTCTTTAAGGGTACAGGAATGGGGGGGGGGGGAATGCATTCTTACTACACTGTGGAAAGAGCTCAGAAGGGAGAGAGGAAGAAGGGCCGACCAGCTAGGAGTCTACAAACTTAGCAACTTTAAGACCTGTGGACTTCAACTCCCAGAATTCCTCAACCAGCTATGAGGGCTGAGGAATTCTGGGAGTTGAAGTCCACCAGTCTTAAAAGTGCCAAGTTTGAAGACCCCCTGAGGTAGCTGATAGTGGTGCATATTAATAAACATGGATAAATTCATCAGACATTCGTCAGTGCAAAGGGAAAGTGATTCAGCAAAGGAACTACCACCAAAGAAATTAAAACTGGTACTTTTTTTCTTTTTTTTCTACAGTTTGTAATATTAGATTATAGAATAAATACAAAAGCAAATAATAGGCCACAGTAGGGAGGAAAAAGGGGGGGAAAGCGAGGGAGAGAAGAGAAAAGAACAGACTTCCCCTGTTGCAGTAGAAGGAAGCATTAACACTGAACCTCAACTTTTTACTTTTCCATAATATTATAAACTAGCCATTTCTATAACAACAAATGAATCTAATTAGTAACACTCAAAATTCCCCCCCCCTTTTTTTTGGTCAAGTTTTTGACACCTTGCTAAGCACTGGTGGAACTCAAATATTGTCATGTCCTAAAAGTGAAAAGGTTGAAAAGCCCTGGACTAGATGACCTCCCAGGTCCCTTTCCAACTCTGATGATGGTGATCACATATCACAATAAGCCCAAATGTATTTTCATGGATTGTGGTTTGCTGAAAGATCCTATGGGCCATACGTATGAGCCCAGATCAAATATTAATCTTTTTCTGCTTTGATCAATTTCCTTTTATAATTTTTGAGCAGCTGGTAGTGAGGATCAGGGACAAACTGTGATAGGAAGTTAAGGCCGGGGCCCATCTTTGGTGTCCCCTATCCATTGCTACAAGAGCACCTTCATTTTTATACCTTCGTTTGAATTCTGTTCCATTTTCATGGAGAACGAATGACTGACTGCAAACGAGCTATTAATCCATGTTCAGAAGACATGCAGGACGTGGTTAAGCCAAAATCCAGCCGTGGGGCTCCTTAACCACAATATATCCCCTGGTCTGGATTTGGGCAACACGTGAAGCCAAAGCAGAGTGGCTGGATGCGTTGTTGAACCCAAGCCATTGACTCCTGCTGCCAGAGGGCATCAGGAGATCTCTGTAGTGTTCAGAAGTGACTTTTGCCAATCTAAAGACGTAACAGCTGGAATAGACAGGAAGGTCTTCTCCAAGCAAGCCAATTCAGGTGTGTTTCCAGTTATGGTTCAGAACCAGATTCAGCTAATCTCCAAGAAGGCTTGGAAATAGTGGATGAAAGACAGTTCCAATTTGTGGTTGATGCGTCAATGAGAATAGAGCTGGAAGGGACCTTGGAGGTCTTCCAGTCCAACCCCCTGCTCAAGCAGGAGACTCTATACCATTTCAGACAAATGGCTGTCCAGTCTCTTTTAGAAAGCCTCCACTGATGGAGTGCCCATGATTTCTGGTGACCAGCTGTTCCACTGGTTAATTGTCCTCGCTGTCAGAAAATTTCTCCTTAATTCCAGGTTGCTTCTCTCTTTGATCAGTTTCCAACCGTTGTTTCTTGTCTTGCCCTCTGGTGCTTTGGTGAATAATATGACCCCCTCCTCTTTGTGGCAGCCCCTCAAATACTGGAATGCTGCTATCATGTCTCCCCTATTTCATCTTTTCTTTAGACTAGCCAAACCCAAGTCCTGCAGCCGTTCTTTGTATGTTTTGTATGTATGCCTTGGATCAGTTGCTCTTCTCTGCACTTTGTCCAAACTCTCAACATCCAAACTGGATGCAGAATTCCAGGTGGTGACCTTACTAAGGCTTTATGAAGGCAGATGTCCTAATTGTGATTGTTTGGGAGGAAATTCTGTGGATTTTAAGACAGCTGGCAAAACATTGATTGCAATCAGGCTGTAGGCTGAACATTATACTCA
The DNA here is from genome assembly GCA_024509115.1 of Crotalus helleri. Classification (NCBI taxonomy): domain Eukaryota; kingdom Metazoa; phylum Chordata; class Lepidosauria; order Squamata; family Viperidae; genus Crotalus; species Crotalus helleri. The sequence goes on along the minus strand of JAKSXO010000061.1, from coordinate 1,393,763 downwards.
TTTTTACTGAGATAAGCAGATGCCTAAAAAAGGTGCAAACAAAGTCAGAGTGAGCAGTTGATGATCTTATTTTGAGGTAGTCAGATAATTTGGTTGGAAAGAAAAAGCAAAATAACATCCACTTTCATGCATTTAGAACTGAATATGGGAAGAGAATCTTGATCATTGAGATAGCTGGGCTTTCTCTAGATGCCGGTCCAACTTGGTCAACCAGTTATTTAAGTTCCTGCGGATTAAAATTATTTCTGGAGAAACTTGTACATTTGTATCCCTTACACGGCTTCATGTTTACGAGGCCACATACCCCCAAAAGTGTATAGATCAGGAGTAGGCAACCTTTTATGACTCGTGGACTTCAACTCCCAGAATTCCTGAGCCAGTCAGGTTGAGGGGAAAGGGAGAGGTTTCCAAGCTGAGCCAGGCTGGCTCAGGAATTCTGGGAGTTGAAGTCCACCAGTCATAAAAGAGCCAAGGTTCCCCCCCCAAGGGGTCCTCAACCTTGGCAACTTTATGACTCGTGGACTTCAACTCCCAGAATTCCTGAGCCAGCCATGCTGAGGGGAAAGGGAGAGTTTCCAACCTGAGCCATGCTGGCTCAGGAATTCTGGGAGTTGAAGTCCACAAGTCATGAGGGGTCCATAATTCCCCCATGCTGGCTCAGGAATTCTGGGAGTTGAAGTCCACCAGTCATAAAAGGGCCAAGTTTGAAGACCCCTGGTTTAAATATTTCAATATTTTTTCCTCACAGTCACGTGATCAAAATTCAGGCATTTGGGCAGGGGTAGGCAACCTTGGCTCTTTCATATGACTCGTGGACTTCAACTCCCAGAATTCCTCAGCCAGCCATGCTGAGGGGAAAGGGAGAGGTTTCCAAGCTGAGCCATACTGGCTGAGGAATTCTGGGAGTCGAAGTCCACCAGTCGTAAAAGAGCCCAGGTTGCTTATCCCTGACCTTTACTATACTATGCAGAAACCTATTCTGAGATTTGTTTTTTAAATCCTCGTCTAAGATCTGACTTGATTTCAAGTGAGAAGGGTAAAATAACACAAGTAACTTTTAATGTTTTTAGGAATTAATTTAGGCGTCCACAACTGCAATGGGAGTGATGTCGATCTGAGGGAATTATACTGCTATTTCCTGGCCTATACAGGTGGATCTAGGACAGGGGTAGGCAACCTGGGCTCTTTTATGACTCGTGGACTTCAACTCCCAGAATTCCTCAGCCAGCCATGCTGAGGGGAAAGGAGAGGTTTCCAAGCTGAGCCATGGCTGGCTCAGGAATTCTGGGAGTTGAAGTCCACGAGTCATAAAAGAGCCAAGGTTGCCTGCCCCTGGTCTAGATTGTCAAGCTTAGCCACTTTAAGATGTGTGGACTTCAACTCCCAGAATTCCCCAGCCAGCTGAACTTTATGATTAAACTTTGCTTGAGGGTCTGTCCCATGATGTCTGTCCCATGCCCCCTCATGATCTGGTTTATATTTTTAGGGAAATGTGAGGAATAGGCCATTAGAGGTTTTGTTGGTGTTCTTTTATAGCAAATATTCATCTTTGATGGTGTCCCTCAACCAAGAAAGCCAGTCCATGCTGTACACCAGGGTCCTCAAACTTGGCCACTTTAAGACTTGTGGACTTCAACTCCCAGAATTCTGCCAGCCAGCTATGCTGCCTAGGCAATTGTAGGAGTTGAAGTCCACGATGTAAAAAAGATGTTGAGACTCTAGAAAGAGTACAGAGAAGAGCAACAAAGATGATTAGGGGACTGGAGGCTAAAACATACAATATAAGGAACGGTATTGGGTATGTCTGGTTTAACGAAGAGAAGGACAAGGGGGGACATGATAGCAGTATTCCAATATCTCAGGGGCTGCCATAAAGAAGAGGGAATTAAGCTATTTTCCAAAGCGCCTGAAGGCAGGACAAGAAGCAACGGGTGGAAACTCATCAAGGGGAGAAACAACCTAGAACTAAGGAGAAACTTCCTGACAGTGAGAACAATTAATCAGTGGAACAACCTGCCTCCAGAAGCAGTAAATGCTCCAACACTGGAAGTTTTTAAGAAGAGACTGGACAGCCATTTGTCCGAAATGGTGTAGGGTTTCCTGCCCGAGCAGGGGGTTGGACTAGATGACCTCCAAGGTCCCTTCCAACTTTACTACTACTACTATTATTATTATTATTAAATCTTAAAGTGGCCAAGTTTGAGGACCCCTGCTATACACCAAGAGCCCTGGTGGCACAGAGGTTAGAATGCAGTGTTGCAGGCTGGCTCTGCCCACTGCTAGGAGTTCGATCCTGACGGGGTTCAAGGTCGACTCAGCCTTCCGTCCTTCGGAGGTCAGTAAAATGAAGGCCCAGATGGTTGGGGGCAAATATGCTGACTCTGTAAACCACTTAGAGGGGGCTGCAAGGACTAATGAAGTGGTATATAAGTCTAAGTGCAATTTCTATTAAGTGGGAGACTTGGCTTCTTCATTGAAAAAAAATTCAACCATGTAGACCGTGAGAGAAATAAGTCCTGATACTTTCCCATGTTGATACATGTGATCCTCTCTCCTTCCTTTTTAATGTCCATTTGAAGCTAACAATCAAGAAAATGCTAAACAAGGTAGCAATAATCCAGGGGTAGGCAACCTTGGCTCTTTTATGACTGGTGGACTTCAACTCCCAGAATTCCTGAGCCAGCCTGGCTCAGCTTGGAAACCTCTCCCTTTTCCCTCAGCATGGCTGGCTCAGGAATTCTGGGAGTTGAAGTCCACCAGTCATAAAAGAGCCAAGTTTGAAGACCCCTGGCTTAGTTCAGGGGTAGGCAACCATGGCTCTTTTGTGACTCATGGACTTCAACTCCCAGAATTCTTGAGCCAGCATGGGGGAACTATGGCCCCTTCATGACTGGTGGACTTCAACTCCCAGAATTCCACGAGTCATAAAAGAGCCAAGGTTGCCTACCTCTGGCCTAGGCCTAGATCGCTTTATGACTGGTGGACCAGCTCCCAGAATTCCTGAGCCAGCCTGGCTCAGCTTGGAAACCTCTCCCTTTCCCCTCAGCATGGCTGGCTCAGGAATTCTGGGAGTTGAAGTCCATAAGTCATGAAGGGGCCATAGTTCCCCCATGCTGGCTCAGGAATTCTGGGAGTTGAAGTCCACGAGTCATGAGGGGGTCGTAGTTCCCCCATGCTGGCTCAGGAATTCTGGGAGTTGAAGTCTACGAGTCATAAAAGAGCCAAGGTTGCCTACCCCTGGCCTAACCAAAGAACGTCTACGGCCACTCTCCACCAGCATTGAGAGCGAATTTGCTCCTTAATAGAACTGTTACCTAGTTTGGTCATGAATAGTCTGCAAAAATACCAACCACGCTCAGAGAGGACCATAGACCCCACAGTTGTCCTCCTCCTCTTCCTCCTCCTCCTCTTCCTCTTCATCCTCCTCTTCCTCTTCGTCGTCCTCCTCCTCCACCTCTTCCTCCTTCTCCTCTCCATAACCCCCTTCCTTTCTAACACTGATGATGTTATCTAGTTTGGGTCATGAAACATTTGCAAGAAGACCACCAAGTCCAGAGAGCACCAAGGACCCTCATTTCAACCTTGAGCTACAAATATTCTCCTTTATTGGAAACCACCTTTGAGGTCATCCAGTGTTATGGAGTGTGGTATATTCGATATGCTGATACCCAAGTTTACGTTGCCGTCCCAGGCCACAGGGGAGGTGCTACAGTGCCACCATCCTATCCCAGGGTTTAGAGCAGGGGTCCCCAACCTGTGCACCACAGCCCATTACTGGGCCGTGGGCTGTTGGCCACTGGGCCGCCTGAGTAGCTAGCCAGTGCACGTGCGTGGATGCGTGTATAATCCCTCACTCGCGCTAGTGTCACGTGCGGGCGCTAGCAATACCGTGAGCATCGTACAGGGACTAGCTAGCGTCACGAGCTCAACCCCTACTCGCACTAGCATTGCGGCGGCGTGCAGGGGCTAGCATTGCCCGAGGGTCGCGTGGGTGCTTGTGGTCCCGTTTGTGTTGCGCCCGCAGCCTCTAAGCAAAATTGGCCTGATTTGCTAGATTGTGTGGCTGTTGGTGATCCCACAAGCTGAGAGGAGACGAAGGGACTCCCCTTATTGATCATGGCCTCCCATTATTGATCAGGCTGGCTTTCAGGAAATTTATTGTACACTGTACACTGAATTATTTCAGGCTGATTCTAAGCACTGCAGCGTTCTTATTTATGTGCCGGATTAGTGTTTCCCGTTCATGCTGGGTTTTATCTGTAGAATTACCATGGATACTTAAATTGCTATTATCACCCGTGTTCCTTTTCATCTAATTTAATTAGATCTAATTAATCTTTTTCCTCATATGAGTAATTGTATAATTTATTCACTAAAATTTCTTTGAATGGCTGGCACTCTTACAGAAGGACATACTATGATTGTAGAAGTGAAGCTGGAAAAGGCCACGGCAGTTAAGTTTCGGACCTTGTTTGAGTTGAGGTTTGTTGGCTGGGTTGACCCCGCCTGACCTTCCATAATATAATAATAATAATAAAGTTGGAAGGGACCTTGGAGATCATCTAGTCCAACCCCCTGCTCAGGCAGGAAACCCTATACCGTTTCAGACAAATGCCTGTCCAGTCTCTTCTTAAAAACTTCCAGTATTGGAGCATTCACCGCTTCTGGAGGCAGGTGGTTCCACTGGTTAATATATATAATATATAATCCTGTTGAGTTTGGATTTGAAGGTGGTTTGTGGATGTAGACATTGTGGTTTATAGCTACAGCTTTTGACTTAGAATATACTGTGTGGAACCATTACGCCTCTTTAGAGAAGCAGTGAAATTAGCATTATCCCTGTGAACAAGATGTAAATAAATAGATTATAATTAATAGTGTCCTAAATAGAGCAGAACATTTTTACCTTTAGAGCTGGGGTCCCCAAACCCCAGTCCGTGGACCGGTACTGGGCATGGCATGCCAGCAACCGGTCCGCACAAACGAGCGAAGCCCCATCCGTGGGATGCAGGCAGAACACAAAACCACACACCCTCCGGTCCGCGGAAAAACCTCTCTCCACGGAACCGGTCCCTGGTGCCCCAAAGGTTGGGCACCTCTGCTTTAGGGGTAGTCCTTGATTTACGACCAGAGTCTGGATTGGAATTTCCATCACTGAGCGGTGCGGTCGTTAACTGAGTCATGACCGATTTTATGACATTTTTGAGGCAGGGGTTAATGACACTGTCAGTCAGTGAATCTGGCTTCCCCAATTGAGCTAGTGGCGCGTGCGCAAATAGGCTGCGGACACCCGCCCCATGTTAGCATCCCTGTTCACGCCCACGCATATGCGCAAACGGGGCCACGGGTGCTAGCATGAGTGGGGGGGGGTAAATGTGCACCCACGCGTGCATGCACCAGCCAGCCGTTGGGGACCCCTCATTTAGCTGATTAAAATTGTTTACCGCCTTATTCTTCTCTGCAGGCTAACTTTCTCCTCGCTGTCAGGAGTTCAGTCCTGACCGACTCAAAGTTGACTCAGCCTTACGTCCTTCCAAGGTTGGTAAAATGAGGACCCAGATGGTTGGGGGCAAATAGGCTGACTTTGTAAACTGCTTAGAGAGGGCTGTAAAGCACTATGGAGCGATATATAACTCTTAAGTCAGTGGTTCTCAACCTGTGGGTCGGGACCCCATTTGGGGCCGAACGACCATTTCACGGGGGTCGCCAAACAACGCAGTCCGCCATTTCCCCCCCCTTTTCCTTAGCTCTGCTACTCCCTTTTATTCTATGGGCTTTTGAAAGCCAATAGAATAGACTCTCTTGAATAGAGTCTAATTCTATTGGCTTTCCAAAGCCAATAGGAATTGTCCAGGCTGTCTCTGCCCTGCTGAGCCCGCCAAAAGTCCTATTCTGCAAACGGGGCTGCACCAGTTGAGTAGTCCTCGACTTACGACCGGTTGAGTAGTCCTCGACTTACGACCGGTTGGGGGGGGTCGCAGCATTAAAAAGGTTGAGAACCACTGGTCTAAGTGCTATTGTTGCTATTTCTTCCCTCCCTCCCTCCCTGAAGGCCCAGTGGTTAGAAAGTGGTACTGCAGGCTAATTTACTCCTCACTGTCGTCAGTTCGATCCTGACCAGCTCAAGGTTGACTCAGCCTTCCGTCCTTCCGAGGTCAGTAAATTGAGGACCCAAATTGTAGGGGGCAATAAGCTGACTCTGTAAACCGCTCAGAGAGGGCTGCAAAGCATTGTGAAGCGGGATGTAAATCTAAGTGCTATTGCTATTTTCCCTTGAAGCTGACACTGACGTAGAATTTTCACTTGATGGAAAACTTGGATGGCCTTGCAGATGTTCAGCTTCAGTCAAGGCAAGGCTGCTAACAAGGGCTCTTCTTGGCGGTCACCGATAATCCTTTCCGTCCTTCTTTAAGGTCATGATTTGGGGGGAAAGGAGGTGAGGCAAAACAAAGTACATGAAGGGATAGAATCAAGATCACGTGAAGTATTAATACCACTTTACAAGGCCTTGGTAAGGCCACACTTTGGATCCTGCATCCAGTTTTGGTCACCACGATGTAAAAAAGATGTTGAGACTCTAGAAAGAGTGCAGAGAAGAGCAACAAAGAGGATCAGGGGACTGGAGGCTAAAACAAGGAATGGTTGCTGGAATTGGGGATGTCTAGTTTAACGAAGAGAAGGACGAGGGGGGACAAGATAGCAGCCTTCCAGTATCTCAGGGGCTGCCCCAAAGAAGAGGGAGTCAAGCTATTCTCCAAAGCGCCTGAAAGGCAGGACAAGAAGCAACGGATGGAAACTAGTCAAGGAGAGAAGCAACCTGGAACTAAAGAGAAGCTTCCTGACAGTTAGAACAATTAACCAGTGGAACTCCTTGCCTCCAGAATGCTCCAACATTGTGAATGCTCCAACATTGGAAGCTTTCAAGAAGAGACTGGACTGCCATTTGTCTGAAATGGTCTAGGGTTTCCTGCCTGAGCAGGGGGTTGGACTAGATGACCTCCAAGGTCCCTTCCAACTCTATTATTATTATTATCTTGACCATTGTTTTTTTATAAAGATTTTATTCGTTTTTCTCTTACATACATGTATTAATTTTTCAACCAGCGTGCTGTCTGGATTCAAAAACGCTGATACACAATCAATTCCTAATCCTTGGTTCTTTCCTCTAGCCATTTGTAGAATGACTCCCAGATTTAGTAGTATTCTGTTTCTTCTTTATCTTTCAATCTCATAGTTAATCTGTCCATTTCTGGGCATTCCAATATTTTTTTTAATTATTTCTTCCTCCGGTAGTACTGCTTCATTTTTCCGGTATTGCGCGAAACTATTCTTGCTGCTGTTACGATGTGCAAAGCCAAATATAAACTTTGTTTATTAGTCTTTTCTGGCATGATACCTAATAGAAAAAGTTCAGATTTAAATTCCACATGTTCTCCCAACATTTTTTCTAACCAAACATGTATCTTTTTCCAATAAGCCTTTGTTTTACCACAAATATGATAATACGTGCCTGACCATTGTTTCTAGGGCAACTCTTCATGTGTTGGGACCCTTTACGTAGAGGTCCCCAACCGTCATAAATATGAGTCAGTTGCCAAAGGTTGGAAATTTGATTGTGTGACCATTGGGGGGGGCGCTGCTGCAACGGTCGTGTGAAAAATGGTGATAAGTAAGTCACTTTTTTCAGTGCCCTTGTAACTTCAAACAGTCACTAAACGAATAGTTTCTAAGTACTACTGTGTTCAGCCTCTAAAGCAGTGGTTCTCAACCTTTTTAATGCCGCGAACCCCAACCGGTCGTAAGTCAAGGACTAAACTGGTCGTAAGTCAAGGACTAAACCGGTTGTAAGTCGAGGACTACCCAACCGGTCGTAAGTCGAGGACTTTCCCTGCCCAGGAGCGCTGCGCATGTGTGGTGACGCCCCCTGCGCCGGCCGAGGCGTAGCTGGCAAGCGGCAGAGACGGAGCAGGCCGACCACCGGCTGGGCCACGAGCTGGCCCAGCCCAAGGGAGGTAAGACACCTGCCGGAAAGGGGGAAAAAATGGCGGACAGCCTTGCTTGGCGACCCCCGTGAAATGATCGATCGACCCCAAATGGGGTCACGACCCATAGGTTGAGAACCGCTGCTCTAAAGCAATATTCCTCCATCTTGGAATGTATGTTTGTTGTGATCAGTGTTGAATTCACCTGTTGTTCTTCCAAACGGTTGTAGTGGTTGCTAAGACCATCACTTCACGACCTTGCCTAATTTTACAACCTTTTAATATACCAAATGGTTGGTTTTTTTGCCGGAACCCCAAAATAAACCTTGGTTTCCGGCAAAGAGTGTCAAAAATCATGTAAATAGGAGCCAGCCGTGTGCTGCAGCTGCCAAAAAATCCAACACGTGCTGGGCTGCCTTAACAGGGATAGAATCAAGATCACATGAAGTGTTAATATCACTTTACAAGGCCTTGGTAAGGCCACACTTGGAATACGGCATTCAGTTTTGGTCGCCACGATGTCAAAAAAGATGTTGAGACTCTAGAAAGAGTACAGAGAAGAGCAGCAAAGATGATCAGGGGACTGGAGGCTAAAATATAACAAGGAACGGTTCTATGACATAGAGCACAGGTCGGCAACCTGCGGCTCCGGAGCCGCATGCGGCTCTTTGAGCCTTCCCCTGTGGCTCCCAGCCTCCTCTGCCTTTGCAGAGAGAGACAGAGACAGAGACAGAGAGAGACAATTGCGCTTCCCTGCTTCCTTCTCTCTCTCTCTCTCTCTCTCTCTCTCTCTCTCTCTCTCTCTCTCTCTCTCTCTCTCTCTCTCTGTGTGTGTGTTTTGTGTGTGTGTGTGTATATATGTGTGTGTATGTGTAAAAGAGAGTGCACTCACAGTGTTCTCCGAGGATCTGAAAAGCTTTCTGGGCGGAGCTCCTCCCTTTGCTGCGTCTCTGAAGGAAGCAGGAAGCAGGAAGGGCAGGAGAGAGCTAGCTAGCCCAGCTAGGCTGACTCAGGAATTCTGGGAGTTGAAGTCCATGAGTCATAAAAGAGACGAGGTTGCATACCCCTGATCTTGTTGGACAACAGCCTGAAGCTTGCCAGGTGAGCAGCAGATAGGAGGGGAGGGGGAGAAAGAGAGAGAGAGAAAGAGAGAGAGAGGGAGAGAGAGAGAGTGGGGGAAGAGGAGTGGCAGACCAAGGGCAGATAGAGAGGGAGGGAGAGAGAGACCCTTTTGACATCTAAAATGAAGATAACACTGCATATATCCTTTTTTACCTGTGTGTGTATGTAATTTTATTCTCTTAAAGCATTCTCTTGGTGATCATTATTTTAATAGTATGGATATTCCCAAGAGTCATATTTTTACTTTTATTTTTAATGTGTATATGTGTCTCTGTGTGTGTGTGTGTGTGTGTGTGTGTGTGTGTGTCATATATATATATATATATATATATATATATATATATATATATATATATATATATATATATATATATATATATATATATATATATATATATATATATATGTAGGTCTTTGGTTGTTCGGGTTTTCTCCCACGTAAAATTGGAAGTGTCTTGGCGACGTTTCGACGAAGTCCCATTCGTCATCTTCAGGCTGGTGCTTTCAGCTTCGTGCTTTGTGCTTCGTGCTGCTCAAAGCACGAAGCTGAAAGCACCAGCCTGAAGATGACGAATGGGACTTCGTCGAAACGTCGCCAAGACACTTCCACACACACACACATACACATACACACACCTATAATAAAGGTAAAAAAGGATATATGCAGTGTTATCTTCATTTTAGATATCAAAAGGGTTTTGCGGCTCCCAGGGTTTTGTTTTTGGTGGGAAACGGGTCCAAGTGGCTCTTTGAGTGTTTTGGGTTGCCTACCCCTGACATAGAGAAACAACACAGTCTAGTTCGGGTTCTGTATACATGTGCATGGAGAGAAAAAGAAATCTTGTGAGTTTACCAGATGAAGGGCAGAGGGAACAAAGCTATTACAGAATCTAGTAATTCTGCTGTAAATACTTCAAAACCTCCTCCCAGAGGGGAGCAACAGAAAGAGACTGTAAAGTGGGTGTACCTGGGGTCCTTAACCATGCTCCAAGCTCTAAGCACATGGCCCTTGTAAGCAGTATCCTAATAACAGGAAGGGGGCCGTTTAGCCACCATTCAAAGTTATACTGGCCTTAAAAAAAAACGACTTATGACCTGTCCTCCTACTTGCAACTGTCAGGGCATCTCTGGAGGCCTGTAATCAACATTCCAGCGCTTGGCAACTGGCGGGTCTTTAAGACGGTTGTCATGCCCCAGGGTCACATGATCTGTGACCTTCACAGCTGGCCTGACAACCAAGGACAAATCAGGGAAGCCGGATTTGCTTAACGAAGCCACGACTCGCTTAACATCCCTGGAAAAAATTTGGTCGTAAAAACCAGTCAGGATTCACTTCACACCCACCTTGTTTAACGACGATAATTCTGCTCCGAATTGGGCTTGTAAGTTGGGGACTGCCTCTCAAACAAGGCCTGGGCTTTTTTTTCCCCTAGTTCGAAGGAGAAGGCAAATATTTTGGCTTTCCCCGTTTCCACCCACAGAGGCTCCTCTCAAAAATCAAGAAACGGGACATGAGCGGGAAACGGGGTTGCACAAACTGCGGCATCAGATGTGGCGAAATGCTTAATGCAGCATAATGTCAACCCTGAATGGGCCGTTAAGCGGTGGGATTCCCTGTGCTTGTGGGCTGGTGGGAAAACCGGAGAAGCTGAGAGAGCAGCGGTTAATTAAAGCTTTTGAAGGAAAACCTACTTTGCAGCCAACAGAGCTAAATTGTTAAACTGCTACACAAACACACACACCTCCCCAAAAATCAGTTGGCTTTTAAAAGGATAATGAAGCATCGGTTTAATTTTTGTATCGCCAAGATATTGGCATAGATTCATTTGGGGGATATTAAAGGAAGGACAGAAACAAAGGCTGTTAAATCATTTCCCAAAAGACCATATTGATTGCTCCTCTTTCCTGCTTCCCTTATGACACACAACCTGAGATTAAAGTATTTTGGGGGGGGGGACTCAAAACAAAAGTGTCTCCTATTTACACTACTTCTGCTTTCTGAATGCTCCAACACTGGAAGTTTTTAAGAAGAGTCTGGACAGCCATTTGTCTGAAATGGTATAGGGTTTCCTGCCTGAGCAGGGGGTTGGACTAAATGACCTCCAAGGTCCCTTCCAACTTTATTACTATTATTATTATTATTATTATTATTATTATTATTATTATTATTATTATTATTATTATATTTAGGCCATACTCAGCGTGTAGTCCTCAATGGAACTGCATCTATATGGAGGGAAGTGTGTAATGGGGTGCACCAGGGCTCTGTTCTTGGGCCCAGTGCTCTTCAACATCTTCACTAACGATTTGGATGAGGGGATAGTTGGGGAACTCATCAAATTTGCAGACGACACCAAGCTGGCAGGAATAGCCAACCCTCCAGAAGACAGGCTTAAGATACAGGAGGATCTGGACAGACTTGAACACTGGACGCTATCTAACAAAATGAAATTCAGTGGTGAAAAAAGCAAGGTTCTACATTTAGCCAAGAAAAACCAAATGCACAAGTACAGCATAGGTGGCACCATGCTCAATAGTAGTAACTGTGAGAGGGACCTCAGAGTCCTAGTAGACAATCACTTAAATAGGAGCCAGCCGTGTGCTGCAGCTGCCAAATAAGCAAACACAGTGCTGGGCTGCATTAACAGAGGGAGAGAATCAAGATCACGTGAAGTGTTAATACCGCTTTACAAGGCCTTGGTAAGGCCACACTTGGAATCCTGCATCCAGTTTTGGTCACCACGATGTAAAAAAGATGTTGAGACTCTAGAAAGAGTGCAGAGAAGAGCAGCAAAGATGATTAGGGGACTGGAGGCTCAAACATACAAGGAATGGTTGCTGGAATTGGGTATGTCTAGTTTAATGAAGAGAAGGACGAGGGGGAACATGGAAACAGCCTTCCAGTATCTCAGGGGCTGCCCCAAAGAAGAGGGAGTCAAGCTCTTCTCCAAAGCGCCCGAAGGCAGGACAAGAAGCAACGGATGGAAACTAATCAAGGAGAGAAGCAACTTAGAACTAAGGAGAAATTTTCTGACAGTGAGGACAATTAACCAGTGGAACAACCTGCCTCCAGAAGTTGTGAATGCTCCAACACTGGAAGTTTTTAAGAAGAGACTGGACAGCCATTGGTCTGAAATGGTATGGAGATTCCTGCCTGAGAAGGGAGCTGGACTTGATGATCTCCAAGGTCCCTTCCAACTCTGTTATTCTATTCTATTCTATCTGGCTGAGGAACACTGAGGAACAGAAGAAGATAGACAATTTCGAGATTTCTCTGATGTTTGCTAAAGAAACATTTCCTTCTGAAACCAAGCCGAACCCTCAACTTCAGCTAAGTGGAATCGGGAATTAATTGAACCACTGAAGCTGGGCCTGGAGAAGAACAAATCCTTCAGAAGATCTCAGCTGGTGCAGCTGCTCTTGGCCCAGTTCTGCCTTCGCTCTCTCTGGAGGCCACATCTTCCTTTGAACATTTCCCCCCAAGATTAGAACAAATGTGTGGGTGAGGTCAGAAAGAGCTGAGAGCCAAAAAGGGAAGAACTTGAGTAAATTTACTCAAGCGCAAAATTTAAGAGAAAATTTTTATAAAATGTTTTATAGATGGCATTTGGATCCCCAACAGTTGTCCCGCATGTATCCTAATTTACAGCCCAAATGTTGGAGATGTGGAAGTTTAGATGTAACCTATTTTCACATTTGGTGGACCTGTAGAGATATAAAAGCTTTTTGGATTAAGATTTGGTAGAATATTCAAAAGATTTTTAAGAGAAAGATAAAGTTTACTCCGCAGTTATTTTTGTTGGGTGTTATTGTAGATTTTGATGTTAAAGAAATCAATTTGATGTTGAATCTTATAACAGCTGCAGGATTATTAGTGGGGCAATATTGGAAGAAAAGCTCTCTGCCTACTATGGAAGAATGGATACTTAAGGTGTCTAAGTTAGCAGAAATGGCGAAAATCTCCACTTATTTAAAGGACCATTCACAAGAAAAATATATTATGGTTTGGAGAAGATGGACTGATTACATTCCAAAGAGATATGAAACTGAAAAGTATTATCTTGCATATGAGTAGATTTTAGATAATTATTAATAGTTTTAATTATATCATTATTTTAGTTTATAATTTGTTAACACTTGTTTTGAAAAGGAGTTAAACTGTGTTAGGGTTTTGATTGATAGTATAGTTGGTTAATGTTAGTTAGATAGTAATAGTAGTAAAGTTGGAAGGGATCTTGGAGGTCATCTAGTCCAACCCCCTGCTCAGGCAGGAAACCCTACACCATTTTGAACAAATGGCTGTCCAGTCTCTTCTTAAAAACTTCCAGTGTTGGAGCATTTACTGCTTCTGGAGGCAGGTTGTTCCACTGGTTAATTGTTCTCACTGTCAGGAAGTTTCTCCTTAGTTCTAGCTTGCTTCTCTCCTTGATTAGTTTCCATCCGTTGCTTCTTGTCCTGCCTTCAGGTGCTTTGGAAAATAGCTTAATTCCCTCTTCTTTATGGCAGCCCCTGAGATATTGGAATACTGCTATCCTGTCCCCCCTTGTCCTTCTCTTCGTTAAACTAGACATACCCAATTCTAGTATTATGTTTTGTTTATTTGTTACCCTGTAATCAGCTCTGGGAAGTGGGGGAGGGGGGAAGGGGTGGGAGGGGTTTATATTGTATTAAATTTGTAAAACTTTTTTTTTTAAAAAAAGGGAAGAACTTCAAACCAGTAAGGATCGCTCACTTTCTGGTGTTTTTCATTGTTGTACTGGAATATCCAGTCTCTCCAGAACAAAACACCCCCCCCCCCCCTTGCACAGGCCTTGTTTTCTGGCCTATAGTTCAGAATAGGCAGAACATAATAAATCAGGTCACTATGCCATGTGTGTGTCAAGGCTTCTGAAGGACACTGGGCAATAAATGCTATTTAAATGACATGCTTCAAATTTTCTTCTGAGCAAATGGGACAAGGACTTGCACCACCAGCCACCTTGTCCTTGTTCAATTTACTCAGGAGAGAATTTGGTAATGACTTGCAAGGCCTTGGTAAGGCCACATTTGGAATCCTGCATCCAGTTTTGGTCACCACGATGTAAAAAAGATGTTGAGACTTTGGAAAGAGTGCAGAGAAGAACAATAAAGATGATTAGGGGACTGGAGGCTAAAGCATATAAGGAACGGCTGCTGGAATTGGGAATGTCTAGTTTAATGAAGAGAAGGATGAGGGGGGACAGGATAGCAGTCTTCCAGTATCTCAGGGGCTGCCCCAAAGAAGAGGGAGCCAAGCTATTCTCCAAAGCGCCCAAAGGCAGGATAAGAAGCAACAGATGGAAACTCATCAAGGGGAGAAACAACCTAGAACTAAGGAGAAACTTCCTGACAGTGAGAACAATTAACCAGTGGAACTACCTGCCTCCAGAAGCGGTGAATGCTCCAACACTGGAAATTTTTAAGAAGAGACTGGACAGCCATTTGTCTGAAATGGTATACAGTTTCCTGCCTGAGCAGGGGGTTGGACTAGAAGACCTCCAAGGTCCCTTTCAGCGGTATACGGTTTCCTGTCTGAGCAGGGGGTTGGACTAGAAGACCTCCAAGGTCCCTTTCAGCTCTATTCTATTCAAAATTATTCTAAAATCAGCTAGCAACTGGCCTTTGCCACCCCCTGCATCGCAACCTAGCAGTGGTAGTTATAACACATTCCAGAAGAGTAGAGTCGGAGCAAAACAAGAGACCAGCCTCCAGTGCAAAAGGGTGCGTATGTGATGATATGTCGAGCAGAAGGCCAAAAATAGTCGGAGTCAGCCGCGCTCGGCATCCAACTGATCTCCTGCCATTTCAGGCTGCATTTTTAAACAAGGCCGTTTCCGTATCAGGTGTAAAAATTCATTTTCCACCCCACCTCCCCTTCGCCCTTGCTTCTCTGCGTGCTTTGGATTTTTCGCTCGCCAAGTCTTCTAATTTTCCTCATGGGAGGAGAAAAGAGTGAGTAGGAACGAGATATACTGGAGGGCTGCCTGTTCTACAGCAGCTTGTAGAGTTTCAGCATACATCATACATACCGACCCGTCTGGGAGCAGATCAACAAACCAGTTGTTATTTTTGTGTTCCCTTTTTGGCTTTGCCCAGGACTTAACTACCAGTGCCAAGAGCAGATGGAGTTACAACAGGCAAGCTGGGATTCGTAGCATAACTCGGAGATCTCCAATCTTTCTCAGTTTGTGGACCGGTGGGAAAGGGAGGGGGCAAGCATTTTACGCGTGCGTGCACACAATCGGGGCCATCAGCACACGCGACACAAACGGCGGTGCTGGCGCCCGTGTGGCACTCGCTAGCACTGCCCCATTTTTGCTGCGTGGTGCCCTGTTTTTCATTGCACGGCGCCCTGTTTTCACCACACACTGCCCCGTTGGCGTAACGGCAGTGATGCTAGCTTGGGTGGGGATGAGTGCACGCGCACATGTGCACACTAGCCAGCCTATTCTATGCCCCGGTGGCCAGTAGGCCACGGCCCGGTACTGGGTCGCGGCCCACAGATTGGGGACCCCTGGTGTAACTGAGTCACGCGGGAAAAAGGATGGGAGGACTGGAAATGTTGTGTCTTCTGATTTTACAGAATCCCCAATGAGAATGCAGTCTTCCTGGAAGTAGGCCTGTGCGTGCAATTTTAAACGTAATCTTCCTATGTGGTGGTGGCGGCGATTTCAATACCCATACGGTCTGGGGATTCTGGGTGTCGCAGTCCCAACCCATCTGCGGGGGGCGAGGGCAGGACAGGCCAAGCTGAAGGAAGAGGGCCAGAGGCCACAGAGGGAGCCCGCCTGAATATTGTATTCTGGTTAAGCAGAAAGGTAGAGAAATTAGGTTCTTGACTCAGAAGACCAGATAGAGCAGTGGTTCTCAACCTTTTTAATGCCGCGACCCCCAACCGGTCGTAAGTCGAGGACTACTCAACCGGTCGTAAGTCGAGGACTACTCAACTGGTGCAGCACCGTTTGCAGACTGGGACTTTTGGCGGGCTCAGCAGGGCAGAGACAGCCTGGACAATTCCTACTGGCTTTGGAAAGCCAATAGAATTAGACTCTATTCAAGAGAGTCCATTCTATTGGCTTTCCAAAGCCAACAGAATAAAAGGGAGTAGCACAGCTAAGGAAAAGGGGGGGGAAATGGCGGACTGCGTTGTTTGGCGATCCCCGTGAAATGGTCGTTCGACCCCAAATGGGGTCCCGACCCACAGGTTGAGAACCACTGAGATAGAGGTAGTCCTTGACCACAGCTGAGCCCAAAATTTACGTCGCCAAGAGTGATATTTGTTATGTGAATTTTGCCCTGCTTTACGCTTTGTTGCCACCGATGTTAATCACTGCTGTTGCTAAGTTAGTCACACGGTTGTTAAGTGAATCCAGCTTCCCCATTGACTTTGCTTGTCAGAACGTCACGAAAGATATTCACATGACGCCGGGATGCTGCAACAACAACAACAACAACAATAATAATAGAGTTGGAAGGGACCTTGGAGGTCATCTAGTCCAACCCCCTGCTCAGGCAGGAAGCCCTATGCCGTTTCAGACAAATGGGCTGTCCAGTCTCTTCTTAAAAACTTCCAGTGTTGGAGCATTCACCGCTTCTGGAGGCAGGTCGTTCCACTGGTTATTATTCCATTCGTTATCATTATTCTATTCTATTCTATTCTATTCTATTCTATTCTATTCTATTCTATTCTATTCTAGTTTTGAGGAACAAATAATAGGTGAAAGATGAAGTGCCTTTAAAATAATTAGGATGACACCTGCTGGTGATGTTGTACTTTAAGAATCTTGTCAGCATCTCCGCTGAAATATCTGTTTTCAGGGGATTAAAGGTTAATTGGGAAATATCTTTCCACATAGCTAAAGTCATTAGAGGAACATTTTAGCTGCTGCTTTGCTATAAATAAGGATGGCTTTCGCTGAGTAGAAGACTTTGAGAAGTTTGTGAGTTCTTTTTTGCTTGCATAGTATTTACAGTCTCTAAATCTGCCTTCAGCTGAAACCTTGATAGCCAGGAGCGACTCAGCAAGATTCTGTGAAGGGATCATTTCTCTTGATTTCAGAACTACCGGTGAGTCAACCAGAAGGCTGATCCTTAACAATAACAACAACAATAATAATAATATTGGAAGGGACTTTGGAGGTCATCTAGTCCAACCCCCTGCTCAGGCAGGAAACCCTAGACCAGTGGTTCTCAACCTTTCTAATGCCGCGACCCCATAATACAGTTCCCCATGTTGAGGTGACCCCCAACCACTTATACATCACTGGGTCCCAGGGGCGTGGCCAAAGAAAAGGGGAAAAAAACGGTGGACAGCCTTGTTTGGCGACCCCTGTGAAATGGTCATTCGACCCCAAATGGGGTCCCGACCCACAGGTTGAGAACCACTGACCTATACCATTTCAGACAACTGGCTGTCCAGTCTCTTCTTTAAAAACTTCCAGTGTTGGAGATTCTAGAGGCAGGTTGTTCCACTGATTAATTGTTCTGATTGTCAGGAAATTCCTCCTTAGTTCCAGGTTGCTTCTCTCCTTGATGAGTTTCCATCCGTTGCTTCTTGTCCTGCCTTCAGGCACTTTGGAGAAGAGCTTGACTCCCTCTTCTTTGGGGCAGCCCCTGAGATACTGGAAGGCTGCTATCCTGCCCCCCCCTCATCCTTCTCTTCATTAAACTAGACTTAGCCAATTCCAGCAGCCGTTCCTTATATGTTTTAGCCTCCAGTCCCCTAATCATCTTTGTTGTAAGATGTTTCTCTTTCCTGCACAATTTCCATTTTTTTTTTTGCCTTGTGGCCTTGACCTCGGTGTAACTCACATTTGCCATCAAGGAAGCTCTTTGAATCGGACCTAATCTTTGCATGCAATAGGATGAGATGGTAGAGTCTTGAGATATGGACTATTGTCCATCTGTATTGTCAAACCTCCTGCACTGTTTCTCTCCCAGGCACAGTGGCTGAGGAATTCTGGGAGTTGAAGTCCACAAGTCATAAAAGGGCCATGTTTGAAGACCCCTGCTATATTGTTTTTTGTTTTTTTTAAAGTATTTTATTAGTTTTTTATCATTACAATTCATTTGTGTTGTCTGGGTTGGTTTTTGCCTAGTCACAAAGGTTAAATTCTTTATCCCGCTTTTTCCACCCTTGATAAAATAAGTTCCATGTTTGAAAGTATTCTCTATCTTCTTTTCCTTTGATTCTCAATGCGAGTCTGTCCATTTCTGCACAGTCCCAATATTTTCTTAATGATCGCTTCCTCCGATGGCGTTGTCTGGTTTTTCCAGTGCTGCGCAAATATAATCCTGGCTACCGTTAATGCATGTCGTGTTAAATATAATTTTTCCCGCATTTTTAGAGGGCTCGGATAGAGGAGCCTCGCTTATTCCTTTGTGGTCCTTATCCACTCCAGTTAATGATTTGCCATCCCATCATCGCCCCCCCCCCCACACACACACTCCCCCACGTCATGTCATGCTCAGCATTGTCCAGCTGTCACTTCTTAAAAAGCAGTCCCAGTGAACAATGCTCCTCCATGGCTTCTCTCCATTGTCTGCTGCAACAGGGGGGGGGGCAGTGAATTTGCCTCCCAGGTCACCTTCTCCTTCCAAAAGCTTTTGCCTTTTTTTTTTTAGAGTGATGTTATTGTAAAGGTTTTTTTTTCCGTTATATTAGTAGTTAATTGTGAATATGAACTGTGATGTATGTCACATCTGATTTACCATGTTCAATGTTTTTAATTTTTGTTATTCAATAAAAAATATTTTAAAAAAACAAAAACAAAAGCTTTTGCCTTTTGTTTCTTGGCGGATCAGTCCGAAATTTTACAACAGGGATCCCCAATCCGTGGACCAGTACCGGGCCACGGCATGCTAGCAACCGGTCCGCACAAGCACGCAAATCCCCATCCGTGGGATGCAGGCAGTACACAAAACCACGCACCCTCCAGTCCGTGGAAAAACCTCTCTCCACGGAACAGGTCTCTGGTACCCCAAAGGTTGGGGGGGACCTCTGCTTTAGAACATGGAGGTTGGAGACTCTCTGTTGCCCTTTCTCCCTCTGCCCCCCAACATTTTAAAGAGCAGGCTTCATCAATTTGGAGCATTTTGTTCCTGCTTCTTCCCCCCCCCCCATCCCCTGCCTTTTGTTTGTCGACCTTGGAAATGCTTTGTTTGCCCACTGATTGGGCTTCCCTGTGACTCCTCAGTACACAGGCTGTTCTGGAGCACACCTGGAATCCTGCACCCAGTTTTGGTCACCACGATGTAAAAAAGATGTTGAGACTCTAGAAAGAGTACAGAGAAGAGCAACAAAGATGATCAGGGGACTGGAGGCTAAAACATACAAGGAACGGATGCTGGAATTGGGGATGTCTAGTTTAACGAAGAGAAGGACGAGGGGGGGACAGGATAGCAGTGTTCTAATCTCTCAGGGGCTGCCCCAAAGAAGAGGGAGTCAAGCTATTCTCCAAAGCGCCTGAAGGCAGGACAAGAAGCAATGGATGGAAACTGATCAAGGAGAGAAGCAACCTAGAACTAAGGAGAAATTTTCTGACAGTGAGAACAATTAATCGGTGCCTCCAGAAGTGGTGAATTCTCCAACACTGGAAGTTTTTAAGAAGAGACTGGGCAGCCATTTGTCTGAAATGGTGGTAGGGTCTCCTGCTTGGGCGGGGGATGGACTAGCAGACCTTCAAGGTCCCTTCCAACTCTGTTATTCTCTTATTCTGATTTTGTGTGCCCAGCCTGCATTTAGGGCTGTTGGCAACATCTTGTGGTCCTGTGATTGATTTACAACAGGGGTCTTCAAACTTGGCAACTTTATGACTGGTGGATTTCAGCTCCCAGAATGCCTCAGTCAGCCCTTGATTTACAAGATTTTTGCTAGAAGCTGGCATTTCTTTTTTCCAGGAAAAAAAATGGCCCCTAGCAAACAATGGTTTTGCTTAGTGACCGCTGTGCTTGCTTAGCGACTGCCCTATTTACTTTACAACAGCTGTGTTTGCGTAACATTCCTGCGTGTTAGTTTTACAACTGCCACGTTTGCTGAATGTCTGCCACCAAAAAAGGTGGTAAAATCAAGCCGTTCCCGTGGTGACCTGCTTTACAACCCATCGTGACTTAGGACCGTAATGGTCAGACTTGGTTACAGTCGTAAGTCAAGGACTGCCTAGACAGCCATGAAATGCCAGCTCTAAAGCTGGGACTGCACACGTTTCATCCACGCAAACGTTGAGAATTGGCATCCACGTATCATCCCGGGAATACATGATGGTTTTTTGGCCCCTCTCCAAGCATAATAAACCCAAAGTTCTTTGTAAATAGGCAAATTCCAGATTTTTAGAATATGGTTTTGTTTTTGTTTTTTTTTTTTGGCAGCACGTTGACACCTTTTAAATCTTGGCTGGCTCCCAAGGAGCAGATTTATCGTAATAACAAAACTGCAAGGAAAAGGATTGAAGCATGTCGCAGAGGAGCCAGGCAGCTGAAAAACATTATGATAGCAAGTTTGATGATGATGATGATGATGATGATAATTTTGTTAGATAGTTCCCAGTGTTCAAGTCCAGATCCTCCTATATCCTAAGCCTGTCTTCTGGAGGGTTGGCTATTCCTGCCAGCCTGGCGTCGTCTGCAAATTTGATGAGTTCCCCATCTATCCCCTCGTCCAAATCGTTGATAAAAATGTTGAAGATGCAGACCAGCCAAACCCCCACAGCCAGAAGAGGATGCCAATTGTCTACTAGAACAGAGCCCCCCAATTTTTGGGGTACCAGGGACCTGGTCCGTGGAGAGAGGTTTTTCTGTGAACCGGAGGGTGTGCGGTTTTGTGTGCTGCCTGCATCCCACGGATGGGGCTTTGCTTGTTTGTGCGGACCGGTTGCTGGCGTGCCGTGGCCCGATAACGGTCCATGGACCAGGGGTTATGGACCCCTGTACTAGATGGAATGGGAAGAAAAACTAAACACTAGGTGGGGGTTTTAAAGATTCTGTGTGTTTGGCTGTGTTTGGGTGTGTGTGTCTCAGAAAGAGAGGGAGGGAGGGAGGGAGGGAAAATAAGAAGACCAATTAAACCTGATACTTTCTCAATATTGTAAATGAGGGAGTTTAAGCAAGCCTTCGAGCGGGAAAATGATGAAGATGCACTGAAATTAGTATATCAGGAAGGTTTACTAACTACTGGAGAGACCAAACTGGCCTACAAGAAAGATCAAATGAAGAACAGAATAGAGGCATGGGAAGACAAAGCACTACATGGCCAATACATGAAAAAAATAGCTGGGAAAGCAGATAACAATAAAACCTGGCAATGGCTAAGAGCAGGAAAATTGAAGAAAGAGACCGAGGGACTAATTCTGGCTGCACAAGACCAAGCCTTAAGGACAAATGCATACAAAGTCAAAATTGAGAAGACAGCAACAGACAGTAAGTGCCGCCTATGCAAAGAAGCTGAAGAAACAGTGAACCACTTGGTAAGCTGTTGCAAGAAGATTGCACAGACTGATTACAAGCAGCGGCATGACAAAGTAGCAACAATGGTGCATTGGAAGATCTGCAAAAAATATCATTTGCCTGTTAGCAAAAACTGGTGGGATCATAAAATAGAGAAAGTCATAGAAAATGATAAAATTAAACTGCTCTGGGACTTCAGAATTCAAACAGACAAGCACCTGCAACATAACACCCCAGACTTAACAATTGTCGATAAAAAAGACAAAAAAGTCTGGATAGTGGACGTGGCAGTGCCTGGAGATAGCAGAATAGAAGAGAAAGAACTGGAGAAAATAACAAAATACAAAGACCTACAAATAGAAATAGAAAGACTGTGGCAAAAGCAAGCAAGGGTAGTACCAATAGTCATAGGCTCCTTGGGTGCAATCCCAAAACAACTGGAGCACCACTTGAACACCATTGGCATTGACAAATTCGCTATTAGTCAATTGCAAAAGGCGGCCTTATTAGGAACTGCTTCCATCCTGCGACGATACCTGTAATACCATCAAACATCCACATCTGCCTATCCCAGGCCCTGGGTAAGAACTCGATAGGTAGACAAAATGCCAAATCCAGTCTGAACATCTGGCTGACTGTGCGATGATCCATAATAATAATAATAATAATAATAATAATAATAATAATAATAATAATAATAATAAAGTTGGAAGGGACCTTGCAGGTCATCTAGTCCAACCCCCTGCTCAGGCAGGAAACCCTATACCATTTCGGACAAAGGGCTGTCCAGTCTCTTCTTAAAAACTTCCAGTGTTGGAGCATTCACTGCTTCTGGAGGCAGGTTGTTCCACTGGTTAATTGTTCTGACTGTCAGGAAGTTTCTCCTTAGTTCCAGGTTGCTTCTCTCCCTGATTAGTTTCCATCCGTTGCTTCTTGTCCTGCCTTCAGGTGCTTTGGAGAATAGCTTGACTCCCTCTTCTTTGGGGCAGTCCCTGAGATACTGGAAGGCTGTTATCCTGTCCCCCCTCGTCCTTCTCTTCATTAAACTGGACATGCCCAATTCCAGCAACCGTTCCTTATATGTTTTAGCCTCCAGTCCCCTGATCCTCTTTGTTGCTCTTCTCTGACCTCTTTCTAGAGTCTCAGGATTTTCTTTTTCTGGAAATGCCAACTGGACAGTTGATAAAAACTCTAAACATGACTTATCCCTGAATTTCTTACAAATGGTAAGGTGCAAAAACCACACGTTAAGTTGCAGCTCGAAAAGGATTTGTTATTCAAAACAGTAAAGAATCTGATCAACTGGTAGAGCACGGCCGTGTGTTTAGTGATCATTCAAAGTTACAATAGCACTGAAAAAACCCGTTGTTCACACCTGTGACTGTGGCCGCATCCCTGAGGCCACGTGATTCAGAACTGGGATGGTTGGCAACTGGTTCCTATTTATGATGGCCACAGGGACCCCGGGATCACGTGATCCCCTTTTGTGACCCTCAGACAAAGTCAATGGGAAAGCCGGATTCGCTTAACAGATGTGTTCCTAACTTTAACAAGGGCAGTGATTCGCTTAGCAACTGTGGGAGGAATGGTTGCTAAATGGGGAAAAACCTGCTTAACAACCATCTTGCTTAGCAACGGAACTTTTGGGACTCATAAGTCATAATTTGTGGGCATAAGTCAAGGACTACCCGTGTGGGTTTTGCTAGGGCAGGGTAGGCAACCTTGGCTCTTTTCTGATTGGTGGACTTCAACTCCCAGAATTCCTGAGCCAGCATGAGGGAACTATGGCCCCCTCATGACTTGTGGACTTCAACTCCCAGAATTCCTGAGCCAGCATGGGGGAACTATGGCCCCCTCATAACTTGTGGACTTCAACTCCCAGAATTCCTGAGCCAGCATGGGGGAACTATGGCCCCCTCATGACTGGTGGACTTCAACTCCCAGAATTCCTGAGCCAGCATGGGGGAACTATGGCCCCCTCATGACTGGTGGACTTCAACTCCCAGAATTCCTGAGCCAGCATGGGGGAACTGTGGCCCCTTCATGACTCGTGGACTTCAACTCCCAGAATTCCTGAGCCAGCCTGGCTCAGCTTGGAAACCTCTTCCTTTCCCCTCAGCACGGCTGGCTCAGGAATTCTGGGAGTTGAAGTCCACCAGTCATAAAAGAGCCGAGGCCGCTTGCCCCTGGGCATGGGTGACAGCCAGCAGGGCCTCCGGATACAAATTGCCTGGATTCAGCTGATGACTTTTTGATAATTAAACCTTTCATCGTTTTTTATATCTCCTGGCAGACACACAAACACACACGTCTCCTGTGTTGGGTTAATAATTTTGTTCTAGGACAGGGGTAGGCAACCTTGGCTCTTTTATGACGCGTGGACTTCAACTCCCAGAATTCCTGAGCCAGCATGGGGGAACTATGGCCCCCTAATGACTCGTGGACTTCAACTCCCAGAATTCCTCAGCCAGCATGGGGGAACCATGGCCCCCTTGATGACTGGTGGACTTCAACTCCTAGAATCCCTGAGGCAGCCATGCTGAGGGGAAAGGGAGAGGTTTCCAAGCTGAGCCATGCTGGCTCGGGAATTCTGGGAGTTGAAGTCCACCAGTCATAAAAGAGCCAAGGTTGCCTGTTCCTAGTCTAGACTCTAGGCCTAGGGTAGGGGTCTTCAGACTTGGCTCTTTTATGACTTGTGGACTTCAACTCCCAGAATTCCTGAGCCAGCCATGCTGAGGGGAAAGGAAGAGGTTTCCAAGCTGAGCCAGGCTGGCTCAGGAATTCTGGGAGTTGAAGTCCACCAGTCATAAAAGAGCCAAGGTTGCCTTACCCCTATAGAGGAGTACATGGAATGTATAAAATGTCTCAGTCACCAGGTTAATCTTTTTTCTTTCTTTTTTCCCTCTCCCCACCTTAGGACGCGGCAATTCTCGGTTCATCGCAGAGGGGGATGGAAAATTCTTCCGTGGCTTCTGCCTCTTCTGAGGCAGGAAGCAACCGGTCACAGGAAATCGAGGAGCTGGAAAGATTCATCGACAGCTATGTTTTGGAATATCAAGTCCAAGGCTTGCTGACCGAAAAAAGCGAAGGGGATGAAGAGAACGAGAAAACACAGTCCAATATCTCGCAGGTGGGTAGCGGACCTGGAGTGGGTCACTCCCACGGGCTTAAAAACACAAAAAGGGGCATAACAGTAGTGAGAAGAAGGGCAATCCCTGCAGAACTGAATGTTGGATCGGTTCGAGACAGTTCCAAGCGGTGTGGTTTAAATCGGGCGTGGACACCGTTTTAACAAACCAGCAAGTTTGCGGGATCCAATCTGGATCGGTCACCAGGACCAGAGTTTTTTGTCTTCCGAGTTTTCGGAGTCGTGCTGGGAGCCCGTCTTTGGGGAACTTCTCTCTAGCAGAGTGTGTGCTGTTCTGTGGGTGGTATTTGTAGTGTTTATTGTGTGTGGCTTTTTATCAACTGTCCAGTTGGCATTTCCAGAAGAAGAAACTCCTGGGACATGATTTTACCAAGAGTATAATTGTTGTTGTTATTTGCGAAGTAGTGTCCGACCCATTGCAACCCCCTGGACAATGTTCCTCCAGGCCTTCCTGTCCTCTTCCATCTTCTGGAGTCCATTTAAGTTCACACCTCCTGCTTCAGTGACTCCATTCAGCCACCTCCTTCTCTGTCGTCCCCTTCTTCTCTTGCCCTCCATCTTTCCCAGCATCAGGCTCTTCTCCAGGGAATCCTTCCTTCTAATTAGGTGGCCAAAGGACTTGAGTTTCAACTTCAGGATGTGGCCTTCTAAAGAGCAGTCGGGGTTGATCTCCTCTAGGACCGACCGGTTGGATCGCCTTGCAGTCCAAGGGACTCGCAGGAGTCTTCTCCAGCACAACCTTGTGCTGGACTACTTGCAGCCAGAGGCTGCTGGAGGGGTGTGTGTGTTGCCACTTTGCTCTGGGACTTGCCAGAGATGTAAGAGCGTTTGGGGAACATTTGGAGCAATAAAGGGTCGGTTTGAACTGTCCGCTGATTGTGTTGCCTCTGTGCCGTGCCACGGGTCATCACACTGGATGTCATTTCTTTGTGCTGCTCAGCCCTCACCTTCTAAGTACTTGGTAGGCTGGTGGTAAATCAGCCCTCCTGTTGACTAACAAGAGGCCTGTTTCCCAGGCCTCCATTGCTTCCCTGGCTGTTTTTGCGCCTGCTCATCCAACAATCTTGGTAGCTGCGAAACTGAATGTGTGTCCCTGTTAATTATAGTGTGAGGCTACCAATGAATTTGGGTCTCCTCATCTGACCACTTGCTCGTGTTCTTGCAAGCTGGTGGTTAGCTTCCTCCCCATCTGAAGCAGGTTCGTTTGGAAGCTGAAAAGGAACGGTCAGTGACTGCGAGATGGCAGCAAATCAATTTAATAATAATAATTAATAGGAATAATCGGTCACCAGGGTGGGTTTGGGGCAAATCTTCTCAGTCTCTAGGAAGGTGTTTTTAGGAATAAAAGTTAAGAATGGTGTGTTTGGCAGATCAGTCTCGAAAAAATCAAACCTGACTGAAGAACCTCTGATTAGCCCAGTGGTTCTCAAATAGTGGGGCGGGCCCCCCAGGGGGGGCGCGAGGGTCCGTAAAGGGGGGCTCGTTTGACCTCGGCAAATACTGTCATATTGGACGCACGTGACACACGCAAAGGACCCGATTGGATAGACAGTCACGCGGGGGGGCGCGAAATGTTTTCTTCTTCCTAGGGGGGGCATGACAGAAAATAATTGAGAACCACTGGGTTAGCCCGTGATTTACTTTCAGTTACCCAGAGGCCACACGTGGGATCATTGGCTCCCTGCAGGTGGCTTAAGAGCCAGTGTGATCTAGCCCAGTGGTTCTTAACCTTTTTGAATGAATCGCCCCCTTGAGCCAATGAGGAAGTTTTCATTGCCCCCTCCCCCAACATAACCTCTCAATCACAACATAGGAAATAATTCTTCAATTTATGCAAACACTTGTTTTGTTTTCTTTAAAATTGTCATCTGGACATATCGATGCAAATAATTTATTTCCAGTCTTTTCCCCATATCTCAACTGTGTGAAAAATTTTGGCGCCACCCATCACTTTATTCCCAAACTTCTTGACACATGTCTTTCATTATGATCTTATTTATTCAAGACACTTAAATGTAATGACCCCTGAAAACAAAATTCAACGGCAAGAAAGTGAAATGCCCGAAAAGAAAAACAGTAATATTTAATGATTGAATTACAAGTGAAATTTAAGACGCAAAAAGAAATATAAAAAGGGCAGGGGCTGCTACGCAAGTGTGTATTCACATATGTACGGCGTTCTGTGCTGAAGCTAGCTGGAGGAACATTTGAAAACACAATTCAATCCACTAAGAGCGAGTGATCTGATGTTTTTGTACGACAGATATACAGCGATTCACTGTACGAAAAAGTCTCAAAAGTGTCCCCAAAACTTCTCGCTCCATCGCCCCCATATCGCTCCCTTTTCATTCCATCGCCCCCTGGGGGTCGATATCGCCCAGGTTAAGAACCACTGATCTAGTGGATAGGGTGCTGTGCTAGAAACTGGGAGATCGTGAATCCTCCCTTAGACATGAAATCCTGCTGGGTGGTTTGGGGCCAATCACCAGGAGACGGCGAGTTCTAGTCCTGCCTTAGGTGTGAAACCTGGCTGGCTGATTTTGAGCCAATCGTCAGAAAATGGTGATGCCTTTTATTCCTGCCTTAGGAATAAAAGATGGCTGGGTGATTTGGAACCAGACTCTCTTCCCTTCTCCCTCTCTTCCCCCAACCCACCTCATAAGCTTATTGTCGTGGGCAAAATAGAATATGACTCCATTTTGTTAAAGGAAATAAAAGATAAGATAACTTTATTGTCATTTTTTTTTACTGTGGGCACAACGGCACACATCAAAAATGAAATTTAGTTGCCCGCTCTCAAAGTGAAACACATACACACCTCAACATACTATGTACAACATATATATAGACCCACACCCCTACATATACATAGCAAATAAATATTAAATACTGTCCATCTTGAATATATAATGGATGGAGGAAGCTTGAGAGTTCACAAGGTTAATGCTGTATGGAATGAAACTCTGGCTGAATCCGGAGGTTCTGCTATGGATACCACGAAGCCCCCTCCTCCCCCTCAGAAGGGAACAAGGAAAACAGGTCGTGAAGAGGATGTGTAGTGTCCCAGATGATCTTATGGATCCTGCTCAAGCAGCGCTTCTGTGTTATGTCCTGGATGGGAGGGAGGGAATTGCCAATGATCTTTTCTGCCGTCCTCACCACTCTCTGCACCCCCTTCCTGTCCGAAGCAGGGATGCTTCCACACCAGACTGTGATGCTGTAGGACAGGATGCTCTCAATCGTCCCCCTGTAGAAAGTGGTCAGGACAGGGGAAGGAAGATGTGCTTTTCTCATGCGACGCAGAAAATGCAGGCACTGCTGTGCCCGCTTCCCCAGTGTCAGGCTGTTGAGCCACCAAGCCAGCCTACTCGTTAGCTGCACACCCAGGAATTTGATGTTGGTAACCATCTCCACAGGTGAATCATTAATGTACAGAGAAGTATGGCTAGGCCTGCCTTTTCTGAAACCGACAGGCCACTTTAGCTGACTGTGTTCAGCAGGTCAGCGGTTCAAATCTCACCGGCTCAAGGTTGACT
The DNA here is from genome assembly GCA_024509115.1 of Crotalus helleri. Classification (NCBI taxonomy): domain Eukaryota; kingdom Metazoa; phylum Chordata; class Lepidosauria; order Squamata; family Viperidae; genus Crotalus; species Crotalus helleri. The sequence continues at coordinate 1,365,516 of JAKSXO010000061.1, read as the reverse complement.
CAACCTTCCATCCTTCCGGGGTAGGTAAAATGAGGACCCAGATTGTTGGGGGCAATGTAAATATATATATATATACATTGCTTACTGGTGTACACCGCTTAGAGAGTGCCTGCACTTAAAGCGGTATATAAGTCTCATAAATAAATAATAAATAAAACTAGGCGGTTTTCCTTACACCAGTTCACCAACCTCTCAACATCTTTGCGCTAAGCTTCCACCTTGTCATCCTGATATATTTTATCTGACTTTATTTAGCCTTGCTTAAAATCCTGGACTCCCATCCAAATATTAATGAACTCTGAGCCCACTTAGCTTCTGTTGGTCAACCACAATTGGTTAGGTACCCCACCTGGAAATGCTGTGCCATTTCTTTGGGGTGCCCCGTTCCAGAACCAGCTAGGCCAGACCCTGCTTAGCTTTCAAGCTCCGGTAAGATCGGCCAGGTGCAGTCACCTGTCGAGACAGGTATATTCTGTGATACAAGGTGTGAAAGAAAGGGTGTTTTTTCTTGAACAGGCCAGCAAAAGCCAACTCTTTTAATTCCCCTTTGGGTGCCTTGCTGTCACTCTTGCCTTATTTTGTTCAGAATTTATTCGTTTGTCCATTAATCAAATTTACACAGCTGTCCATTGAATCTGGGTGACACACAGCCAAATCTTTCTCTCTTTTCAGTGGACAGTTGACTGCAACCAGGAGATAGAAAGCATGTCCAGCTACAGAGGCAAGGGGTCAGCACCCCATAATCAAAATCAGGTAAGAAAAACTGGATTTTTTAATGCAGAAAAACATCTTTTACTACCAACAGAAGAGAATGTTTGTCGCTTAGGGATGAACTATGGGGTCCTTGGTGCTCTTTGAGCTTGGTTGGGGGTTTTTTTGCAGACATTTCATTACCTACTTAGGTGACATCATCAGTGCTAGAAGGGAGTGGGGTTTCCACTCTTTTTATACATTAAATATTTTTATATTTAGGCTAGAGAGCAGCGGAGTCCTGTTCCTAGTTGTAAAGTAAATCCCATTGAGTGAATTCACACCTACACAGACTTCCCTGGGGGGGGGGGAAACCAGTGGGACCATTGAACAAAGGCAAACCCCGGGTTAACAACGTTCCCTTCCTCATTCTAACTCAAAAGTTGAATGAAAGTTTCAAATTGCATTTAGGAATGTGCTGCCTACTATTAAAAATGGCAAACAAGGTTTCCTTCCTCAAGGACCCTCACAAATTAACAGAATACCAAAGTTCGAAGGGAGGGACCTTGGAGGTCATCTAGTCCAACCCCCTGCTCAGGCAGGAGACCCTATACTATAGGATTTCCTGCCTGACCGGGAGGTTGGACTAGAAGACCTCCAAGGTCCCTTCCTATTCTATTCTATTCTATTCTATTCCATAATTCTATTCTATCCCATAATTCTATTCTGTTCTGTTCTATTCTATCCCATAATTCTATTCTATCCCATAATTCTATTCTGTTCTGTTCTATTCTATCCCATAATTCTATTCTATTCTATTCTATTCTATTCTATTCTATTCTATTATTTTATCCCATAATTCTATTCTATCCCATAATTCTATTCTGTTCTGTTCTAGTCTATCCCATAATTCTATTCTATCCCATAATTCTATTTTGTTCTGTTCTATTCTATCCCATAATTCTATTCTATTCTATTCTATTCTATTCTATTATTTTATCCCATAATTCTATTCTATACCATAATTCTATTCTTTTCTGTTCTATTCTATTCTATCCCATAATTCTATTCTATCCCATAATTCTATTCTGTTCTATTCTATTCTATCCTATCCCATAATTCTATTCTATCCCATAATTCTATTCTGTTCTATTCTATTCTATCCCACAATTCTATTCTGTTCTATTCTATCCCATAATTCTATTCTATCCCATAATTCTATTCTGTTCTATTCTATCCCATAATTCTATTCTATTCTATTCTATTCTATTCTAATTTTCTATATATTCTATTCTATTCTATCCCATAATTCTATTCTATTCCACTCCATTCCACTCCATTCCTTTTCCTATCCCATCCCCATCCCTAATCCTATCCTATCCTTTTCTATACGATTCCAATGGAGCTGAACGATCCTATGGATGCAGCCATTCCGTTTCTTGGAAACTTTACAGGACGTTCTTGACTTAAGGATCGTTCATTTAGCAACCATTCAGAGTTACAATGGCATTCAAAAAGAAGTAACTAAAACCCATCCTTGCATTTAACAACCCTCACAGATTAAAATTTGGGCGCCTGGCAGTGGGAAATTCCGATCCCAAATGTGGCTTTAAATTGAGGATTACTTAAATATCAGAATTTAACAGCTTTCAAAACGATGCCAGTTTTTAAGTGAGTTTTGCCCCATTCTACGCCCTTTCTTGCCACGGTTGTTACGTGAATCGCTGCAGTTGTTAAGTTAGTAACACGGCGGTTAAGTGAATTTGGCTTCCCCGTTGACTTTGTGTGTCAGAAGGTCGCAAAAGGGAGTCACATGACCCCGCGGCGCTGCGACCGTCATAAATGTGAATAAGTTGTCAAGCGTAAGAATTTTGACCATGTGCTTACAATGGTTGCAGGTGTCAAAAACGGTCAATTTTCAGTGATGCTGAAAAACTTTGAATGGTCACTAAAGCAAGCTGTTGTAAGTCAGGGACCAGCTGTATTAAAAATGTACTGCTACAAAGCAAACATTTAACCCAGAAGGAAACATCTTGATTTTCTTGTTTGCTTCCTTTTTTTTAAAGAACAGCAACAAAAACAGCTCCCTGGACATGCTGGGAACGGATATCTGGGCAGCCAACACCCTGGAGCCCTTCAGGTAAGCCCCCTTTCCCCTCGGTCTGTGGATGGATTTCCCCCCCCCCTCTTGCAGACTGTGTGATTGCCCAAGTACAGGGGCACCTCGGCACTCGGCTGCTTTGAAACTCACCAAGTCTGGTACTCGTTTTTGACGTGAACATTTTGTCCCGGTACTCGTTGTTTGTTTGGTACTCAACGCACAAGCTAGAACTTGTTGGCTGCCTTGTGACTCACGATGTTATTCCTTATGGGAAAGATTTGCTTGGTACTCATCCTTTTTGGTACTCATTGTATCAAAAGGTACCACTGTATTCCACGGTTAAAGCTCCAGCACCTGTATATTTATCTGTCTGTCTGTCTATCCATCCATTTATCTTCTCTCTCTCTCTCTCTCTCTCTCTCTCTCTATCTATCTATCTATCTATCTATCTATCTATGTCTTTCTGTCTGTCTATCATATCTATCTATCTCCATTTATCTTCTCTCTCTCTGTATCTATCATCTATCTATCTGTCTGTCTTTTATGTTCTATCATCTCTATATATATCTGTCATCTATCCATCCATGCATCCATGCATCCATTTTTCTTCTCTCTGTATCTATCATCTGTCTGTTCTATCCTCTCTCTCTCTCTCTGTGTATATATATATATATATATAGATAGATAGATAGATATAGATATAGATATAGATAGATAGAGAGATATCTATGATCTATCATCTATCTATCTATCTATCTATCTATCCATTTATCTTCTCTCTCTGTATCTATCATCTATTCATGTTCTGACATCTCTATATCTATTTCCTTCCTTCCTTCCTTCCTTCCTTCCTTCCTTCCTTCCTTCCTTCCTTCCTTCCTTCCTTCCTTCCTTGTGTGCCTAGTGCTCCCAATTCCCTGTTAAACCCAGTTACCCTTTTGCACGGTCTTTCCTTCCAAATCTTCACCCTTTCAGCCTTTCTGTTTCTTTATTATGATTATTATTATTATTATTATTACTACTACTACTACTACTACTACTACTACTACTATTATTATTATTATTATTATTATTATCCTGCAGTGGGGCCACCTGGGATTTGCAACCGGAGAAACTTGACTTCACACAGTTCCACAGAAAACTCCGCAACACTCCAAAGCACCCTCTTCCACAGATAGACAGAGAAGGGTAAGTATCCTGTTTATGTGAAAGGAACAGTTTAAAATGCAGGAAGTTGGTTTTCCTACCTTGGTAACTTTCCCGGCTTTGGCAGTCATTATTTGTTTTATAATTTGAGAAAAACTACCCGGATTATTCTCAAAAAAACAAAACAAAACCCAAACCCCATCAATGTCAGCTTTATGTATATGTACAGTTTAATAATAATAATAAAGTTGGAAGGAACCTTGGAGGTCATCTAGTCCAACCCTCCGCTAGTCCAGGGCTTTTCAACCTTTCCACCCATTGTACCACTTTTAGGATATGGCAACATCCGAGGACCATCCGTTGCCTAGCAAGGTGTCAAAAACTTAATGACCAAAAAAAAAAGAAAGAAGTAGAAGAAGGAAAAAAGTGATATAGTACAGGTAGTGCTCGACTTACAACAGTTTGCTTAGTGACTCTTAGAAGTTACAATGGCACTGAAAAAAGTGCCCCCCAAGCCACAGCCGAGGAAGACGCCTGCCTGCCCGCCCGGGGTGCTCTTCCTCCTGTCCGAGGTTTTCATTGTTGTCAGCATTTCTGTTGAGGATTGGCAGTGGGGGTGGGGTGGGGGTGTTTGGTTTTTATCCCCCCCCCCGTCTGCTGGGTGGTTGCAGCCGGTTTTGGTCGCTTCCCATGACCCTGGGACACTGTGAGCGTCACAAATATGAATCAATTGCCAAGCACCTGAATGTAAATCACAAGACCCTGGAGAGGCTGCAACAATCCAGCTGATCAGCGCTTCTTCTGGGCTCAGCAGAAGCATCAGGATCAGTGCTGAGCTCCAGCTGGAGCCTGGTGCTGATCCTGGGGCTTCCGCTGAGCCCCGACAGCCCTGCAGCTCCAGCCGTCTCACGCTCAGGCTTGTGCGGTGCTGCCACCAGCTCAGCTCATTCCCCTCCCCCACTACCACTTTTCTAGGATGGTCGCGTACCCCCTGCCAGGTGCCAATGGACCACAGGTGGTACCCGTACCATTGGTTGGAAAGCCCCGCACTAGACCATTTCAGACAAATGGCCGTCCAGTCTTTTCTTAAAACCCTCCAGTGTTGGAGCATTCACCACTTCTGGAGGCAGGTTGTTCCACTGATGATGATAATAATAATAATATAATAACAACAACAACAACAACAGAGTTGGAGGGGACCTCGGAGGTCATCTAGTCCATCCCCCTGCTCAGGCAGGAAACCCTATACCATTTTGGACAAATGGCTGTCCAGTCTCTTCTTAAAAACCTCCAGTGTTGGAGCATTCACCGCTTCTGGAGGCAGGTGGTTCCACTGGTTAATTGTCCTCACTGTCAGGAAGTTTCTCCTTAGTTCTCGGTTGCTTCTCTCCCTGATTTAGTTTCGTACAGGCAAACTACCTGTTGCAGGTCCATTGATTAGGGAGCGACATCTAGTGCAGCAGCTCCCAATCTTTTCCATACCCTGCACCTCTAGAACACTTATGATAGATTCTCGCACCCCTTATAAAAGTTCGAAATAATGGCAATGAATTATGCATAGACACAATAATTTTAAAAACCCAAGTTTTCGCAGCCCCTGGAATATCGTCTCGCACCCCCAGGGTTGGGAACCCCTGATCTAGTAGGGCCAAGGAACAGGGCCTTGTCTGTGGTGGCTGCCCTCCTTTGAAATGCCAGATAAGATTGGCCCCCACTTTGAGCAGGGGGTTCGGCTAGATGACCTCCAAGGTCCCTTCCAACTTTATCATCCTCGTTGTTGTTGTTATTATTATTATTATTATTATTATCTTTTCGAAACGCCTTGAAGATGTGGTTCTGTGAGCAGGCCTAGGGAGTCCAGAGAGATATGGAGCCGATCAAATGACTGGTGCGATTGTGTATAGTTGCTACCACTGCCGTGTTTCTGTGTGTGTTATGGATTCTTACACGGTGAATGTTGTAAGCCACCCAAAGTCACGGTGTGTGAGTTGGGCAGTGGTATAAAGTTGCTTAATAGATAAGATAAGATAAGATAAGATAAGATAAGATAAGAAAAGAAAAGATAAGATAACCTTTATTGTCATTTTTTTACTGTGGGCACAACGGCACGCATCAAAAATGAAATGTAGTTGCCCGCTCTCAAAGTGAAACACATACATGACACACACCTAAAATGTACTATGTACAACATATGTATAGACCCCACACCCCTACATATACATAGCAAATAAATATTAAACACTGTCCATCTTGAATATATAACGGAAGGAGGAAGCTTGAGAGTTCGCAAGGCTAATGCTGTACGGAATGAAACTGTGGCTGAAATAATAACCAAAATACATGAAATAATGCTTCACTTCGCCCGTTGTCTCTCTCCCTGCTTTAGAATTGGCAAAGGAAAATGTGACGAAGGGGACGGAATCAACTTAAACGACATTGGAAAAGTTCTCCCAGCCTGGCAGGTAAGTTTCCTCCCGTCCCCGAGGATCCGTACTCTTCTTCGCTGGACCAAATATTTCGGTCCTAATTAACAGCAAACTGCGCGATAAACTAATACAGGTAATTCTTGACTTAAAACCACTTGTTTAATGAGCGTTCGAAGTTACAACAGCACCGAAAAAAGGGACACAGGACGTTTTTCACACTTAACCACTGTTGTAGCAACCCCATTTTCACGTGAGCAAAATTCGGACGCCTGCCAATCGGCATGTATTTAGGACGGTTGCCATGTGTCCCGGGCTCACGTGACCCTTTTTTAGTCACCTTGTGACAAGCAAAGTCAGTGGGGAAGCCAGATTCACCTAACAACTAGGTTACTAACAGGTTACTTAACAGCTGCAGTGATTTACTTAAAAACGGTGACAAGAAAGGTAAAACGAGGCAAAACTCATTTAACAACTGTGGGAAATTTTGGGCTCAGTCGTGTTCGTAAGTCAAGGACGACCCAAATCATTTAGTTATTTGTGTCCTGCCATTATTATTTTCAGAAATAACTCAAGGTGGCGAATTTATCCAACACACCCTCTTCCTTCTATTTTCCCCATAACAGCAACCCTGTGAAGTGAGTTGGACTGAATGACTGAGCCAAACTCACCCAGATGGCTTTCCTGCCTAAGGCGGGACTAGAACTCACCGTCTCCTGGTGATTGGCCCAAAGTCACCCAGATGGCTTTCATCCCTAAGGCGGGACTAGAACTCACCATCTCCTGGTGATTGGCCCAAAGACACCCAGTCGGCTTTTATGCCTAAGGTGGGACTAGAACTCACCGTCTCCTGGTGATTGGCCCAAAATCACCCAGATGGCTTTCATCCCTAAGGCGGGACTAGAACTCACCGTCTCCTGGTGATTGGCCCAAAGACACCCAGTCGGCTTTTATGCCTAAGGCGGGACTAGAACTCACCGTCTCCTGGTGATTGGCCCAAAATCACCCAGCCGACTTTCATGCCTAAGGCGGGACTAGAACTCACCGTCTCCTGGTGATTGGCCCAAAGTCACCCAGTTGGCTTTCATGCCTAAGGCGGGACTAGAACTCACCGTCTCCTGGTGATTGGCCCAAAGTCACTCAGCTGGCTTTCCTGCCTAAGGCGGGACTAGAACTCAACCGTCTCCCTCTTTCTAGCCTGGTGCTCTTAACCGCCAGACCAGTGTTTCTCAACCTTGCTAATGCCGTGACCCCATAATACAGTTCCCCATGTTGTAGTGACCCCCAAGTGGGTGTGGCCACCAGTAAGAGGGAGTAGGACAGCTAGGGAAAAGGGAAAAAAATGGCGGACAGCGTGGTTTGGCGACCCCCGTGAAATGGTCATTCGACCTCAAATGGGGTCCCGACCCACAGGTTGAGAACCGCTGCGCCAGACCAATGGCTCAATGAAACTGGGTCATTTACCTCCCAAATTTCATTTGCCCCCCCAAAAGATGTCACGTATGCGTCATTTCCTAGCAGAGACCCTTGGAACGGGAAGCAAAAGGTCAAACAAGTATTGGACTATTATGACACAGGCTCCGCCCTTTTTCTACGCCCTGATGGCCAGTGCTCATTTTGTCGTTTTGATCAAAGCATCGGATCCTGTGGTTACTTTCTAAGATACGTGTGCGGTGATGTAATAGCAATATCCTGAGCAGGGAGTTGGACTGGATGACCTCCAAGGTCTCTTCCAACTTTATTATTATTATTATCCAGACCTTAAGAGGAGATTAAAACTACAGGTAATACTCAGCTTATGACCAATTGCTTAGTAACTGGTTGAAGTCACAACAGACTCCCCAAAGGTACATCATCATCATCATCATCATCATCATCATCATCATCATAATAATAATCAAATGCATACAAAGTCAAAATTGAGAAGACAGCAACAGACAGTAAGTGCCGCCTATGCAAAGAAGCTGAAGAAACAGTGGACCACTTGGTAAGCTGTTGCAAGAAGATTGCACAAACTGATTACAAGCAGCGGCATGACAAAGTAGCAACAATGGTGCATTGGAAGATCTGCAAAAAATATCATTTGCCTGTAAGCAAAAACTGGTGGGATCATAAAATAGAGAAAGTCATAGAAAATGATAAAATTAAACTGCTCTGGGACTTCAGAATTCATACAGACAAGCACCTGCAACATAACACCCCAGACTTAACAATTGTCGATAAGAAAGACAAAAAAGTCTGCATAGTGGACGTGGCAGTGCCTGGAGACAGCAGAATAGAAGAGAAAGAACTGGAGAAGATAACAAAATACAAAGACCTACAAATAGAAATAGAAAGACTGTGGCAAAGGCAAGCAAGGGTAGTACCAATAGTCATAGGCGCCTTGGATGCAATCCCAAAACAACTGGAGCACCACTTGAACACCATTGGCATTGGCAAATTCGCTATTAGTCAATTGCAAAAGGCGGCCTTACTAGGAACCACTTCCATCCTGCGACGATATCTGTAATACCATCAAACATCCACATCTGCCTATCCCAGGTCCTGGGTAAGGACTCGATAGGTAGACAAAATGCCAAATCCAGTCTGAACATCTGGCTGACTGTGCGATGATCCATAATAATAATAATAATAATAATAAGTTGGAAGGGACCTTGGAGGTCATCTAGTCCAACCCCCTGCTCAGGCAGGAAACCCTACACCATTTCGGACAAATGGCTGTCCAGTCTCTTCTTAAAAACTTCCAGTGTTGGAGCACTTAAGGGTCATAATGGTATAGGATTTCCTACCTGAGCAGGGGATTGGACTAGATGACCTCCAAGGTCCCTTCTGACTTTATTATTATTATTATTAGATTCAAAGTTACAATGGCCATTTCTCCTCTTCAGTCACATGATCCCATTTGGGGCACTCGGCAACTGTTTTTGAAGTCCCCTAGTCCCGTGACCACAATTTATGATTTTTTTTTCTTTTCTTTTTTTTTTTTTGGGCCAGAAACTAGCTTTTATATTCCAGTTCCCAGCAAAAAAAAAATGTCCATTGTGAAAATGGGTTCGCTTAACGACTGCCACGTTGACTTAAAGACCACTGCAAAAAATGTCATAAAATCATGTCAGCCGTCTGGGTGCCTCAACCTCTTCATGACCGTGACATAACAATAGAAATTCCGGCCTCCGTTACAGTCGTAATTGCATAGACACCTTTTTATGCTAGATTTTCTGTTATGACGTTCATGCAGAATGCTTGGAATGGAAGTTGCCAGCTGCCTTTGTGAATTCTCTCCTTCCCCTCCTCTGCATGACTGCAATTGTCAGAATTCTTTTCCGGGCAAGGATGATGGTTGTCAAGAATCTGGGTGTGTATCCTGGGCTGGGCTCAAGCACTGAAATTTACATTCCAGCTTTTTTGCCTGGAAAATTTTCAGGACTATCCTTGCGCCATCTTGTGGCCGTGGATGGACACAGCAGCCCTCAGCTGAAGTTCTCACCAAAAATAGAGAAATGGATGTCTTTCTGGTTTTTTCCTCCCCACTTTTGACTTTCTTTATGGCAAAGTTTTTAACTATCCTTGTCCTGCTGGACTCCTTGGCAGCTTTTGAAACTCTCAACCATGGTATCTTGGTTGGATGTTGGTGATACCATACTGTGGTGGGGCTGCTCCATCCTGAATCGGTGGATCTGCTTGATTTTTCGGTGATAAGAGGAAATAAGTTGGACTCCCTGTTTCTCACAGATAATAATAATAATAATAATAATAATAATAATAATAATAATAATAACAACAACAACAACAACAACAACAACAACACTTGAACACCATTGGCATTGACAAATTCGCTGTTAGTCAATTGCAAAAGGCGGCCTTACTAGGAACTGCTTCCATCCTGCGATGATACCTGTAATACCATCAAACATCCACATCTGCCTATCCCAGGTCCTGGGTAAGGACTCGATAGGTAGACCAAATGCCAAATCCAGTCTGAACATCTGGCTGACTGTGCAATGATCCATAAATAATGATGATGATGATGATGATGGTGGTGGTGATGGTAGTATTGGAAGGGACCTTGGAGGTCATCTAGTCCAAACCCCCACTCAGGCAGGAAACCCTACACCATTCCAGACAAATGGTTGTCCAGTCTCTTCTTAATTACTTCCATTATTGGAACATTCACCTGGAGGCAGGTTGTTCCACTGGTTAATTGTTCTCACTGTCAGGAAGTTTCTCCTTAGTTCCAGGTTGCTTCTCTCCTTGATTAGTTTCCATCCGTTGCTTCTTGTCCTGCCTTCAGGCGCTTTGGAGAATAGCTTGACTCCCTCTTCTTTGGGGCAGCCCCTGAGATACTGGAACAGTGCTATCATGTCATGTCATATTGGGTATAGACATACCCAATTCCAGCAACCATTCCTTATATGTTTTAGCCTCCAGTCCCCTAATCATCTTTGTTGCTCTTCTCTGCACTCTTTCTAGAGTCTCAACATCTTTTTTACATCGTGGTGACCAAAACTGGATGCCGTATTCCAAGTGTGGCCTTACCAAGGCCTTGTAAAGTGATATTAACCCTTCACTTGATCTTGATTCTGTCCCTCTGTTAATGCAGCCTAGCACTGTGTTGGCCTTTTTGGCAGCTGCAGCACACGGCTGGCTCCTATTGAAGGGATTGTCCACTAGGACTCCGAGATCCCTCACAGTTGCTACTAGTGAGCAAGGTACCCCTTATACTGCAGTTCACTTTTCCTGGAACTGCCCTTGAAAACCATCCAGAAACTTCAACTGGTGCAGCGTGCAGCAACCCTCACCGAGCTGTGTAGCTTCCGCCCTGTTGTATCGCATAATTGATTGCTTATGTGTTTCAGAGGGCAGTTCAACAAATTGGTTAGTTTCCTCCTTCCGTATAACAACTTGTCAATCCATCCCAAGACCGTGGAGAAGGTCTTCTGAAGGCTCCCCCCACAGGGAGGGACCGAAAAATCTGGCATCCTGCGTGGTTTCCCTTCCCTTTCCTGCTTAGCCCAGAGTGAACCCCGTTTTTGTGGCCTTCCACAAAAGTTGTAAAGATGTGGAGTTCGGGAACATCTTTCGGGCTTGATTCTGGTGCAGCTGCTGACGCCTGATATCAAATGATTGTGATGTAGTGATCCCTCTTGGATATACAACTTGTCCTCCTTACAACCCCTTGTTTAATGACCGCTTGGAGTTGTAACGGCACTGAAAAATGTGGCCATGATTGTTTTTCACACTTACGACCATCGCAAGATCCCTATGATCAAGGGATAAAAATTCGGACACTTGGTAACTAGCTCATATTTATGACGGTCTCAGCGTCCCTGCGGGGGTGTGTGTGTCATGTGATCTTTTCTGTGACCATCTGACATGCAAAGTCAACGGGGGAAGCCCGTTCACTTCACGACCGTGTTACTAACTTAACAACTGCAGTGATTCATTTAACAACTGTGGCAAGAAAGACTGTAATGTAGGGTAAAACTCTCTTAATGTCTGTCTTGCTTAGCAATAGAAATTTTGGACTCAGTTATACTCGTAAGTCAGGGACTACCTCTAGTAAATTTTATTGTGGGTCATTTTTTTTTTTCCATTCTTTTGTATTGGCTTTTTACTTGCCCTTGTATACTGCTTTGGAGTCTTTAGATGGGCTATAATTGTCACAAATAAATAGGAATAGAATGTGGAATAGAATAGAAGAGAAGAGAAGAGAAGAGAAGAGAAGAGAAGAGAAGACAGAATATAGAATAGAATAGAATAATAAGAATAGAGTAGAATAGAATAGAATAAAGATAGAATAGAATAGAATAATAAGAATAATTAGAATAGAATAGAGAATATAGAATAGAATAGAATAAAGATAGAATAGGAATAGAATAAAGATAGAATAGAATAGAATAATAAGAATAATAATTAGAGTAGAGTAGAATAGAACAGAATAGAACAGAATAGAATAAAGATAGAATAGAATAGAATAAAGATAGAATAGGAATAGAATAAAGATAGAATAGAATAATAATTAGAATAGAATATAGAATATAGAATAGAATAGAATAAAGATAGAATAGAAATAGAATAAAGATAGAATAGAATAGAATAATAATAATTAGAATAGAATATAGAATATAATAGAATAATAAGAATAATAATTAGAGTAGAGTAGAATAGAACAGAGTAGAGTAGAATAGAACAGAATAGAATAAAGATAGAATAGAACAGAATAGAATAGAATAGAATAGAATAGAATAAAGATAGAATAGAATAATAATAATAATTAGAATAGAATAGAGAATATAGAATAGAATAGAATAAAGATAGAATAGGAGTAGAATAAAGATAGAATAGAATAATAATAATAATTAGAATAGAATATAGAATAGAATAATAAGAATAAGAATTAGAGTAGAATAGAACAGAGTAGAGTAGAATAGAACAGAATAGAATAAGAATAGAATAGAATAGAACAGAATAGAATAAAGATAGAATAGAATAGAATAAAGATAGAATAGGAATAGAATAAAGATAGAATAGAATATAATAATAATTAGAATAGAATAGAGAATATAGAATAGAATAGAATAATAAGAATAATAATTAGAATAGAGTAGAGTAGAATAGAATAGAACAGAATAGAATAAAGAGAATAGAATAGAGTAGAACAGAATAGAATAGAATAGAATAGAATAAAGATAGAATAGAATGGCTGAGGAATTCTGGGAGTTGAAGTCCACAAATCATCAAAGGGCCAAGTTGGAAGACCCCTGGCCTAGAATGCTGATGGCTGCAACGTCCCTTTGCTAAAGTTTTCTAACCGGAGCTAAAACTGGTGGTGCTTCCTCCACTGCGGTAACTTAGCCCAGAAAAAGCAAAGCCCTTTTTGGCCGTTATTCCACATTCCATTCCAGAAATGTTTGTCGTTATTGATAGCCAGGAGAGGGCAGCCTGTGTTCGTATTTTGTTTCGGCACAGTTAATTCGGCTTTAGAGAAGGGAGCGTCTTCCGTTCCATCCACCGTGCAGCGCAGAAGAAATGAAGCTGCCTTGAACTTAACCACCTCAACCGGGGCCACCATTTCTTTTGCTAAGCAAGGAAAGGGATTCACCGAATCGGTTTTGTGAACTGTTTTGCCACAGTGGCTAGGTGCATCACTGCAGTTGTTAGGAGAAGCATGCAGGCGTTAAGCAAGCCCAACCTCTCCCATTGACACTGAGTGTTGGAAGTTAGCTGGGAAGGGGGCTAGTGGGATTCACGGAAGGACACGGCAAGCGTCATACATTCAGGTGGTCCTCCGCTTACGTCCGTTTAGGGACCGTTCAGAGATACAACGGCACTGAAAAATGTGACTCGTGACTTGTGTTTTTCACGCTTATGAGCGTGGCAGCATCCCCACAAGCCACGTGATCAAAATTCAGACAGACGCTTGGCAACTGACTCACATCGGTTTGTCTCGTGTAATCCCAAATGTTTGACAAGCGAAGTCAACGAGGAAGCCAGATTTCACTTAATAAACTTAACACCACAGCAGTGGTGAGACAGGTGGTAAAATGGGGCAAAATCCACTTAACAACAACAACAGTAGTAGTAGTAGTAGTAGTAGTAGTAGTAGTAGTAGTAGTAGTAATAATACGACCTCCAAGGTCCCTTCCAATGTTGTTGTTGTTATGTTTAATGAATAATAATAATAGTAGTAATATAATAATAATAATAATAATAATAATAATAATAATAATGTTTGAAGGGACCTTGGAGGTCATCTAGTCCAGTGGTTCTCAACCTGTGGGTCGGACCCCATTTGGGGTCGAACGACCATTTCACGGGGGTCGCCAAGCAAGGCTGTCTGCCATTTTTCCCCCCTTTTCTTTGGCCACGCCCCTGGCACCCGGTGATGTATAAGTGGTTGGGGGTCACCACAACATGGGGAACTGTATTATGGGGTCGCAGCATTAGAAAGGTTGAGAACCACTGATCTAGTCCAACCCCCTGCTCAGGCAGGAAACCCTATACCATTTCAAACAAATGGCTGTCCAGTCTCTTCTTAAAGATTTCCAGTGTTGGAGCATTCACCGCTTCTGGAGGCAGGTGGTTCCACTGGTTAATTGTTCTCACTGTCAGGAAGTTTCTCCTTAGTTCCAGGTTGCTTCTCTCCTTGGTGAGTTTCCATCCATTGTTTCTTGTCCTGCCTTGTTCAGGCACTTTGGAGAAGAGCTTGACTCCCTCTTCTTTGGGGCAGCCCCTGAGATATTGGAACACTGCTATCATGTCCCCCCTCGTCCTTCTCTTCCTTAAACTAGACATTCCCAATTCCATCAGCTGTTCCTTATATGTTTTAGCCTCCAGTCCCCTGATCATCTTTGTTGCTCTTCTCTGCACTCTTTCCAGAGTCTCAACATCTTTTTTACATCGTGGTGACCAAAACTGGATGCAGTATTCCACATCTGGCCTTACCAAGGCCTTGTAAAGGGGTATTAACACTTCACGTGCTCTTGATTCTATCCCTCTGTTAATGCAGCCCAGCACTGTGTTGGCTTTGTTGGCCGTCTCACTTAGCAACAGAACTAAAGTCTCATTTGTGGCTGTAAGTTATAAGCAACCAGATCCACATGTGTAGAGATCAAGCTAACTACTTTATTACATTCAGCCTATAATACAGAAATTTCTCCAGACTTCTCAGCCTGGGAACACATAGATAAGGTTCTGTGGAGCTTAGTGGGGTGAGTTCTGGATCTCTTGCGGCTGCACAAAGATTCAAGGCTGATTCCTTGCTTGCTTCCTGCCTGGCTGGGTGTTTCTCAGCCTCCACGCTGGTTCCAAGCATCCAAACCTCAATCCTGTGGCTGTGGGGACACTGCCACCGTTGTACGTGCGACAACGAATCCTAAAGTCACTCCAAACCGCTCCATAGCAAAATGATGGGTTTGCTTAACCATAACATTCAATATGGCTCTGATTTCCCTTCTTTTAGCTTAAGCTGACCTTACCTTAACCCAAGCAGGACTTGGGTTTGGCTAGTCTAAAGAAAAGAAGAAATAGGGGTGACCTGATAGCAGTGTTCCAGCAGTATTTGATAGCATGATAGCAGCATTTGAGGGGCTGCCACAAAGAAGAGGGGGGGGGTTGCCTTATTTTCCAAAGCCCCAGAAGGCAGGACAAGAAACAGTGGATGGAAACTGATCAAAGAGAGAAGCAACCTGGAATTAAGGAGAAACTTCCTCACAGTGAGGACAATTAACCAGTGGAACAGCTTGCCACCAGAAATTGTGGGTGCTCCATCACTGGAGGTTTTTAAGAAGAGACTAGACAGTCACTTGTCTAAGATGGTATAGGTTCCCCTGCTTGAGCAGTGGGGGCTGGACTAGGTCCCTTCCAGCTTCTGTTCTGTTCTGTTCTATTCCATACCATTATCTAATTCTATTCTATTCCATTCTATTCTATTTTATTCTATTACATTCCATTATCTTATTCTGTTCTGTTCCATTCCATTCCATTCCATATTTTCTATTCTATTCTATTCTATTCTATTCTATTCTATTCTATTCTATTCTATTCTATTCTACATTCCTCTATTCTATTCTATTCCATTCCATTCCATATTTTCTATTCTATTCTATTCTATTCTATTCTACATTCCTCTATTCTATTCCATTCTATTCCATATTTTCTATTCTATTCTATTCTATTCCATATTTTCTGTTCTGTTCTGTTCTGTTCTATTCTATTCTATTCTTTCTCTATTCTATTCTATTCTATTCCATTCTATTCTACATTCCTCTATTCTATTCCATTCCATTTTTTCTATTCTATTCTATTCTATTCTATTCTATTCTATTCTATTCTACATTCCTCTATTCTATTCTATTCCATTCCATTCCATATTTTCTATTCTATTCTATTCTATTCTATTCTATTCTATTCTATTCTATTCTATTCTATTCTATTCTACATTCCTCTATTCCATTCCATTCCATATTTTCTATTCTATTCCATTCTATTCCATATTTTCTATTCTATTCTATTCCATATTTTCTGTTCTGTTCTGTTCTATTCTATTCTTTCTCTATTCTATTCTATTCTATTCCATTCTATTCTACATTCCTCTATTCTATTCCATTCCATTCCATTCCATATTTTCTATTCTATTCTATTCTATTCTATTCTATTCTATTCTATTCTATTCTACATTCCTCTATTCTATTCCATTCCATTCCATATTTTCTATTCTATTCCATTCTATTCCATATTTTCTATTCTATTCTATTCCATTCTATTCCATATTTTCTGTTCTGTTCTGTTCTGTTCTATTCTATTCTATTCTTTCTCTATTCTATTCTATTCTATTCCATTCTATTCTACATTCCTTTATTCTATTCCATTCCATTCCATTCCATATTTTCTATTCTATTCTATTCTATTCTATTCTATTCTATTCTACATTCCTCTATTCTATTCTATTCCATTCCATTCCATATTTTCTATTCTATTCTATTCTATTCTATTCTATTCTATTCTACATTCCTCTATTCTATTCCATTCCATTCCATATTTTCTATTCTATTCCATTCTATTCCATATTTTCTATTCTATTCTATTCTATTCCATATTTTCTGTTCTGTTCTGTTCTATTCTATTCTAATCTTTCTCTATTCTATTCTATTCTATTCCATTCTATTCTACATTCCTCTATTCTATTCCATTCCATTTTTTCTATTCTATTCTATTCTATTCTATTCTATTCTACATTCCTCTATTCTATTCTATTCCATTCCATTCCATATTTTCTATTCTATTCTATTCTATTCTATTCTATTCTATTCTATTCTATTCTATTCTACATTCCTCTATTCCATTCCATTCCATATTTTCTATTCTATTCCATTCTATTCCATATTTTCTATTCTATTCTATTCCATTCTATTCTACATTCCTCTATTCTATTCCATTCCATTCCATTCCATATTTTCTATTCTATTCTATTCTATTCTATTCTATTCTATTCTATTCTATTCTACATTCCTCTATTCTATTCCATTCCATTCCATTCCATATTTTCTATTCTATTCTATTCTATTCTATTCTATTCTATTCTATTCTTATTCTATTCTATTCTATTCTACATTCCTCTATTCTATTCCATTCCATTCCATATTTTCTATTCTATTCCATTCTATTCCATATTTTCTATTCTATTCTATTCTATTCCATATTTTCTGTTCTGTTCTATTCTATTCTATTCTATTCTTTCTCTATTCTATTCTATTCTCACTTCTCTTCCTTTTTTTCTTTTAAATGAAAAACCTGAGCTCACCCTGGGGGAGATTTCCAACCCTGCACTTTGCACGGGCACCACTAGAGGGCGCTGTGATCTTTGCCATGCTGAACCGAAATGGCTGCTGGCAGCCGGCTCCTTTAGCCAAACACAGCTCGGTGGGGAAAGGAAGCTGTTGTCACTTTTTCCGTGTATGTTAGTAGCAGCCTTTCTATACACATCCTGAACAAGGGTCAGGGCGCGCTGTCTTCCCATTGAAGTCATCACGGCTGACCTCAAGCTACCCACAAGCATCAGGGCTTGGCAAACGTAAGGCTCAGCCTTGCATAAAAGAGCTCGGATGTTGGTGGATTCCACAAAGGGGGGGGGGGAAGCCTCGGGGTTGGGCTTCGTAGAGTAGAACAGAGCCGGAAGGGACCTTGGAGGTCTTCCAGTCCAGCCCCTCAAGGAGGAGACCCTATACCAGGGGTAGGCAACTTTGGCTCTTTTATGACTCGTGGACTTCAACTCCCAGAATTCCTGAGCCAGCCTGGCTCAGCTTGGAAACCTCTCCCTTTCCCCTCAGCACGGCTGGCTGAGGAATTCTGGGAGTTGAAGTCCACCAGTCATAAAAGAGCCAAATTTGCCTACCCCTGGCCTAGGTCTAGGCCGCTTTATGACTCTTGGACTTCAACTCCCAGAATTCCTGAGCCAGCATGGCTCAGCTTGGAAACCTCTCCCTTTCCCCTCAGCATGGCTGGCTCAGGAATTCTGGGAGTTGAAGTCCACGAGTCATAAAAGAGCCAAGGTGGCCTACCCCTGGCCTCTACCATTTCAGACAGGTGGTGGTCCAGTCTCTTCTTAAAAATCTCCAGTGATGGAGTGCCCACAATTTCTGGTGGCAAGTTGTTCCACTGGTTAATTGTTCTGACTGTCAAGAAATTTCTCCTTAGTTCTAGGTCAGGGATGTCAAACTCAATTTCATTGAGGGCCACATCAGCATTGCGGTTGCCCTTGGGGGGGCCGAGTGGGTGTGGGCATGGAGTGGGTGTGGCCTAATGGGTGGGCATGGCCAGCTCTACACTGTTCGCGTCAAGGGTGCCTGTGGGGGCCTGGGCAGGAGTGGGACAGATCTGAGGGTCTCTGGCAAAAGGGGCTGGGACCGGGGCAAGTGACGAGGCATGGTCCACTGGAGGAGCCTCACTGTTCCTCTCAGGCCATGCAAGGGGAGTCTTATGGAGCCAAGACTGAATGCATTTCAGCATAGATGGCCACCACAAAATTGTACATTGGCTCCCGGCCGGCCTGGGCCAGGGCCAAGGCAGAGGGGTCTGTTCCCTCACTGTTTCCAGGATGGCTTCGCGGGCCACATGAAACCACTTCGCCGGCCGTATCCATCCCCCGGGCCTTGTGTTTGACATGTCTGTTTTAGGTTGCTTCTCTCCTTGGTTAGGTTCCATCCGTTGCTTCTTGTCCTGCCTTCAGGGGCTTTGGAGAATAGCTTGACTGCCTCTTCTTTGGGGCAGCCCCTGAGATACTGGAACGCTGCTATCCTGTCCCCCCTCATCCTTCTCTTCATTAAACTAGACATCCCCAATTCCAGCAACCGTTCCTTGTATATGTTTTAGCCTCCGGTCCCCTAATCTTTGTTGCTGATGAAATTGGTTTAACTCAATATTCTAAATTTGGCCATGTTTCATCCTGTTGTTTTTTTTAAAAAAAAAAACCGAATTCTGTTTTATGGCCCAAACATGAAATTAATATTAGCCGTTCTTTCACGTTCAGTTTTAGCCAAGGAGAGCATTGAAAAACGCCACTACAATGGGAGGGCCTGTTTCTGCTAGGGAAAATTAGCCTTTCCAGCATCGTGCATCACCTTGCTTGCATTTCCTTGCTAGATCTGTGCTAATGGGACATCCTTTCTCGTAATATAATAGATTTAATGTTTCCTGTGGAGACTAAAATGGGTTCTTCGCTGGTCCTCCGTATTCTTTCTTCTCCCTCCCTCCCCCCCCCCCCCGCCTGATTCCCCAAAGCATTTCCTCCGATATTATCAAAATAGCAACCAATACAATGTTAAGTTCTTCAGATGTTGGTTTCCTGTCCTCGGCTAGTAGGTAGGCACTTAGGAGCTATTGTACGGTGTTGCCTCGGAGTCTGGATCCTCTCTTCACCGTGTCAAACAAAGACCTGGATTTAATAAATACGGCGCCAGCCATGTGAAGGACTTACAATGCAGAATCCTCCGCATTTAGTTGAAAGCATGCTCCTGGCTTGCTCTTCGCACTCCAGAGCACGGCACGTTCTACTGCTTTGTTAAAGCTGCTTAAGTCATTCTTATTTCCGATATAAGAGAATATTAGTAGATCGGGGTTGAATTGTGGGGTCCGTGGTGTTCTCTGAGCTTGCTTGTTTAATAATAATAATAACAACAAAACAACAACGAAGACAACGACAACAATAAAGTTGGAAGGGACCTTGGAGGTCATCTAGTCCAACCCCCTGCTCAAGCAGGAGATCCTACACCAGTGGTGGCGAACCTATGGCACGGGTGTCAGAGGCGGCACCCAGAGCCCTCTCTGTGGGCACGCACACCATTGCCCCAGTCCTAGGCCTTCAGCTGGGTTTTATAAAACCTTTTCGCTTTAGGCCTCCGCCGCCGTGTGCAAAAACACCCCCAAAGGTTCAATCAGTCAATTTCAACTTCTCGCGGGAAAAAAAAAGATCTTGCAAAGTTGGAATTGATTGATTGAACTTTTTAATCCCACCCAGTTCTGCCTTTACCACTGCAGTCATGCCCACCCAATGGGCCATGCCCACCCAATGGGCCACACCCACCCGGGGCTCGACGATGCATAACTGGGTTTTGGGTTGCAGTTTGGGCACTCGATCTCTAAAAGGTTCGCCATCACTGTCCTACATCATTTCAGACAAATCGCTGTCCAATCTCTTCTTAAAAGCCTTCAGTGATTGGGCACCCACAACTTCTGAAGGCGAGCTTAATAATAATAATAATAAAGTTGGAAGGCAGCTTGGAGGTCATCTAGTCCAACCCCCTGCTCAGGCAGGAGACCCTATACCAAGTGGTGGCGAACCTATGGCACGGGTGGCAGAGGCAGCAGCCAGAGCCCTCTCTATGGGCACACATGCCGTTGCCCCAGCCTCACCTCCCCCCATGACCCCCTCCTCACCAGCAGCCACCCTGGAGGAGAGTCACCCCTAAGCGTGGCCCACGCAGAGCATCGCAGCCAAGGACATGGCAGCCAGGCAGCGTAGACAAGACTCCGCCCTCACGCCCCATCGCGCACAGTTGATGCTGCCGGGCGCGGGCAGAGGGCGTGGCCACCATGGCGCTGCTGGGCTGCCTGGGCGATCTGCAGCGGGCCCTGGAGGCGGTGAGTGGCCCTGCGGGTAGGCAGGGCGAGGCAGGGGTGGAGTGGGGGCGGGGCCAGTTTTTGGGCACTCGGTCTCTAAAAGGTTCGCCATCACTGCCCTATCTAGGTCTAGAATTGAGACTCCCATTCTCCAACTTTCTCCCAGAGGTTAACATAATGGGGGGGGGGATTTGTGCTTGATTATGGAGACCTGTTAGGACTCCCCATTAATTCAATCAGAAACCTCCCACATTCTTGCTTCCTTCTCCAGCCTGATGCTCTTCGGAAGAACGGTAGCTGCCAGTAGAGGCTGCTTGGCCCTCCCTCCCAATGCACACCCGTCTTTGAAATTAGGCAGCCAAAGGCTTCCAGCAAGGAATCTTCCTCAGTTGGCCATCTGCCAGGGGCATGCAGAATTCCAGGAACTATAGATGCCAACACGTATGGGAGAACATTTCACATTTAACTCAGTAATATGTTGTCATGAGATAGTCTGGCTGTCTGATGGACGGGCCACGTACCTTAAAAAGCAGTATTGTTTGACTTTATTGTTCGACTATGTTGTCAAAAAATACGGTCCAATTTGAGTGTATTGTAATAACAACAACAACAACAACAGAACAGAACAGAACAGAATAGAATATCTGGAATGAAATAATAGAACAGAAAAGAATAGAATAGAATAGAAAACATGGAATAGAATAGAGTAAAATAGAATAGGATAGGATAGAAAATATGGAATAGAATAGAATAGGATGTAGAATAGAATAGAATAGGATGTAGAATCGAATAGAATAGAATAGAATAGAATAGAATAGAATAGAATAGAATAGAATAGAAAATATGGAATAGAGTAGGATAGGATAGGATAGAATAGGATAGAAAATATGAAATATGAATAGAATAGAATAGAAGTTATGGAATAGAGTAGGATAGGATAGGATAGGATAGAAAATATGAAATATGAATAGAATAGAATAGAAGTTGGAAGGGACCTTGGAGGTCATCTAGTCCTACCCCCTGCTTCGGCAGGAGATCCTATACCAGGGGTCTTCAAACGTGGCCCTTTTATTACTAGTGAACTTCAACTCCCAGAATTCCTCAGCCACGCTTCCCTGGCTGAGGAATTCTGGGAGTTGAAATCCACAAGTCATAAAAGGGCCAAATCGGAAGACCCCTAACATAATGTGAGGGGGAAATAATGCTAACTCATAAAGAGCTAAACTGGTGTTTCTCAACCTCGGTCATTTTAAGAGGTGTGGACTTCAACTCCCAGAATTCCTCAGCCAGCGTGCCTGGCTGAGGAATTCTGGGAGTTGAAGTCCACAAGTCATAAAAGGGTCATAGTTCCCTCACGCTGACTGAGGAATTCTGGGAGTCGAAGTCCACCAGTTATAAAACGGCCAAGTTGGAAGACCCCTGGTCTGGATCCAAGCCCGCAGTTTCATCAAAATGGCCGACTGAGGAATTCTGGGAGTTGAAGTCCACCAGTCATCAAAGGGCCGAAGTCTGAAGATTGCTGATTTACCGCATTCTAAGTAACCATTGAACCGGATCTCCAGGTTCCGGCTGGCAAAACCTGCTTCTCCGGGGCCGTCTGAAAGGCCAACGGGACCAGGCCCAGTCTAATCTTAACACCCAGGAGTAACGAAGTCTCTGTGGAGATCAACCTACTTCCTAATGCTTTGTTTGCCCATTCAAAAGCAAATGTTGCTCTTTGGGTTTTTCCACTTGGCCGACATAGGCAGCCCTCGTGAGATCCCGATGAAAAACAGCATTGTACAAGGGACGCTTTCGAGAAATTGCCCTTCTGCCTTTAGGAACAAATAATGGATTTATTTTTAATCCATTCCTGCCCGTCACTTACAGACCGGGCTCTCTGCCGGCAAAGAGGTTACTTCCCTTGTGTCTAAACCTGCATTGGTTACTTCCCTTGTATCTAAGCCTGCATTGGGGTGGGGGAACCTCACTTCCTTGGTTTCCACCCCCCAAACATTATATTTCTGGGGGAGAAGGAAGTTGTTTTTAGCTGGTCCAGGCCCTCTGCTCCTGGCCTTTCCTGGCTCTGTGTGGCTGGGGCCGGTGGGGGTGAGAGTACGTGATAAGTAGCAGGTATTTGTGAATGGACTTCAACCCAGTGACTCCCTGTGGCTCAGCCCAACAGAGAGGGGAGGCGGCGGGAAGGGAGAAGCCCTCTGCATGGCTTGACTTGGCTGGAAAATATTTTTTTCGACGTGGCAGTTCCAACACTTGGAGGAAGGCTTTTTCTAGCCCAAGAACAATAAAGGGGTCAGCGGTGAGATCTTCTCCTTTACACCCTCTTCCTTCCATTGTGCAGAGAGTCCCAGCCTTGTTTTCAGCACTCCAGCCCTGAGCAAAAGGCTCCGGACAGCACGGGGAGGGAGGGAGAAGGTCTGGCTGACCAAGTTTGACATTCATCATCTAGGCTTCATCAAAGAACGCCTCAAAGTCATCGAGGCTGATTGTATTTCCTCGGGGTAGGGCAGGGGTCTTCAAACTTGGCCCTTTGATGACTTGTAGGCTTCAACTCACGTGCCTGGCTGAGGAATTCTGGGAGTTGAAGTCCACCAGTCATCAAAGGGCCATGTTTGAAGGCCCCTGGTCTGGATCCAAGCCCGCAGTTTCATCAAAATGGCCGACCGAGGAATTCTGGGAGTTGAAGTCCACCAGTCATCAAAGGACCAAGTTGGAAGACTCCTGGTCTGGATCCAAGCCCCCAGTTTCATCAAAATGGCTGACTGAGGAATTCTGGGAGTTGAAGTCCACCAATCATCAAAGGGCCAAGTTGGAAGACCCCTGGTCTGGATCCAAGCCCGCAGTTTCATCAAAATGGCCGACTGAGGAATTCTGGGAATTGAAGTCTGCCAGTCACAAAAGGGCCAAGTTGGAAGGCCCCTGGTTTGGATCCAAGCCCCCCAGTTTCATCAAAATGGCCAACTGAGGAATTCTGGGAATTGAAGTCCGCCAGTCATAAAAGGGCCACGTTTGAAGACCCCTGGGGTAGGATTTAGAGGTGGGACTCCTAAGAATGATGGTGTGCTGAAATGTTCATAGTAATTGGCATTGAAAAGCAGTCAGTGGAGAGGGTGACCCTGGTCTCCTGACAGTTAGGCCAAGCTGGACCAAGATATCAAGTCCATGCAGTGGGTCAAAATAACAAAGTAAAAGAGTTGGAAGGGATTCTGGAGATCCTCTAGTTCAACGTGCTCAAGCAGGACACCCTATACCATTTCAGACAAATGATGATGATGATAGTGATGATGATGACGATGATGATGGAAGGGACCTTGGAGGTCATCTAGTCCAACCCCCTGCTCAGGCAGGAAACCCTATACCATTTCAGACAAATGGCTGTCCAGTCTCTTCTTAAAAACTTCCAGTGTTGGAGCATTCACAACTTCTGGAGGCAAGGAGTTCCACTGGTCAATTGTTGTCACTGTCAGGAAATTTCTCCTTAGTTCCACCTTGCTTCTCTCTTTGGTTAGCATGATATATTGTCTGCTAACCCAGGATTAGGATTTACCAGGTTGCGTAAACCCAGCCATGAGGTGAGATCCATTTCTCATCGGAAAAAGAGTCCCTTGGCGTTGTGGTAAGGAGAAAAAAAGATTAGAAAGTTTTCCATGTGCTTAGTTTGAGAAATAGTTTTTGGCCTGTGTTCCGTTCTGATATTAATCTTTGGGCTGTTGTTTTAGTGCAGTGCAGTTGGACTACACTTCATATGAAGCTTTTACACATTCCTGACAATTGTTTCGCACAAACAGCAAAGTCCTATAAAACCACCAGACAGTTTAGGAGAGCTGTGGAAATATGTTGGAAGGTTCTATAAAAATGTTCATCAACAGATTGGAACGCGTTTTGGGGAGAAAAAAACCCTGAGATTGGTGTAGTAAAGAATTGGTACATTGCAACCCCTCTCTGCCTAAATTACTTGCTCTGATGGATGATGATGATGATGATGATGATACTAATAATCTTCTGGAGTCCATTTGGATTCCAGAAGATGGTAGAGGACAGGAAGACCTGGAGGAACGTTGTCCATGGGGTTGCAATGGGTCAGACACGACTTCGCAATTAACCAACAACAATAATAAAAAGTTGGAAGAGACCTTGGAGATCATCTAGTCCAACCCCCTGCTCAGGCAGGAAACCCTATACTATTTCAGACAAATGGCTGTCCAGTCTCTTCTTTAAAACTTCCAGTGTTGGAGCATTCACAGCTTCTGGAGGTAGGTTGATGAAGCTGCTTGGATGAGCAATGAAACGTCTCAAGCCAACATCAAGCTAACAAAGATTTCTCCAGTTGCCATGATTCCATCTTCAGACACCTTTGCCTGGATGACTGACAGTCTTCATGGACATGTTCTAGAGAAAGGAGAAAAAAACACATAGAAACATAGAAAACTGACAGCGGGGGGGGAGACACCTCGTGGTCCATCAAATCTGCCCTTTGAAGTTTTTTTTTTAATATTTATATTTGTTTTGTTTTTTTCAATTTGTGTTGGATGATGGACACGTCTTTATCCCAAGCATGTTTAAACTCAGTTACTGATGTTGGACCTACTATCTCTGCTTGAAGTTGGTTCCAAGCTTCCACGACTCTTTCTGTGTAGTCATGTTTTCTAATATTACTTTTGAATTTCCCTCCTGTCGGTTTGAGGTTATATCCTCGTGTTCTGGATTTTGGCTCCATGTTGAAAAGACTGCCTTCTAGAACCTCCTTCACAATATATTTAAAGGTTTCAGTCACGCCCCCCCCCCTTTCTTTCTCTGTCCTCAAAAGCCAGGGATCTGGCAATTTTAAGAGTTGTGGAGTGCAACTCCCAGAATTCCTCAGCCAGCCAAAAGCCTTAAGGTTGACAAGGTTGGAGACCCCTGCTCCAGGCTGTAGTATCCATTTCCTCCATGCAATATGCACATGCCATAAATTGTAAGCAATAGAGTAGAGTGGAGTGGAGTAAGGCAGAGCAGAGCAGAACAGAACAGTAGAATGGAATGGAATGGAATATATGGAATGGAATGGAATAGAACAGAACAATAGAATAGAATAGAAAATATGGAATGGAATAGGATAGGATAGGATAGGATAGGATAGGATAGGATAGAGAAAGAATGGAATGGAATGGAATAGAATATGGAATAGAATAGAATAAAATAGAATATATGGAATGGAATGGAATAGAATATATGGAATGGAATAGAACAGAATAGAATAGAATAGAAAATATGGAATGGAATAGAATAAAATAGAATATATGGAATGGAATGGAATAGAATATATGGAATGGAATAGAACAGAATAGAATAGAATAGGAAATATGGAATGGAATGGAATAGAAAATATGAAATAGAATAGAATAACAGAGCTGGAAGGAGGTCTTGGTTTTGCTGCTGCATGATATATACTACTACTACTACTACTACAAATAATAATAACAACAACAACAATAATAAAGTTGGAAGGGACCTTGGAGGTCATCTAGTCCAACCCCCTGTTCAGGCAGGAAACCCTATACCATTTTGGACAAATGGCTGTCCAGTCTTTTTGTAAAAACTTCCAGTGTTGGCGCATTCACCGCTTCTGGAGGCAGGTGGTTCCACTGGTTAATTGTTCTAAAGGAGAGGTCCCCAACCATGCTTTGCTGAGGAATTCTGGGAGTTGAAGTCCACAAGTCCTAAAGTGGCCAGTGTTGGGGACCCTTGTTCTCAAGTCGAGGAGAATCCAGCTTTGAACATCCAAACACTCTCTTTCTCTCTCTCTTGTTTTTCTGGGGGATGAAGTGACCTACACAGCATGCCCTTGTCTCCTGTTGGATCTGTGGAAAAAGTTGCGTGTTCTTTCACCCTCGTATGCTGGTCCAGCAAAGATTTCACTTCACCTGTTCTGTCCCACCAGCTAATACCACGTCTGCAGAAGGCTGTGTACCATTGCTAGCTCCTTCCTTTCCCCCCAGTGAGCTGATAATAATAATAATAATAATAATAGTAAAGTTGGAAGGGACCTTGGAGGTCATCTAGTCCAACCCCCTGCTCGGGCAGGAAACCCTACACCATTTCGGACAAATGGCTGTCCAGTCTCTTCTTAAAAACTTCCAGTGTTGGAGCATTTACTGCTTCTGGAGGCAAGCTGTTCCACTGATTAATTGTTCTCACTGTCAGGAAGTTTCTCCTTAGTTCTAGGTTGCTTCTCTCCTTGATTAGTTTCCACCCGTTGCTTCTTGTCCTGCCTTCAGGGGCTTTGGAAAATAGCTTTATTCCCTCTTCTTTATGGCAGCCCCTGAGATATTGGAATACTGCTATCATGTCCCCCCTTGTCCTTCTCTTCGTTAAACTAGATGGCAGGACACACCGTACGCATGAAGCCCTCCATGTTCGGGGCTTCCCGCGAACAAAAGCGGCAGCTCGCCAGTCTTAAATTTTTCCTCCTTTTGGGTGTGTGTGTGTGTGTGTGCACACCGTGCCCCTGGCTGCCATAAATGGAGAGATACTATCCCTTTACTTAGGTAGCTGGAGCCAAAGATTTGCTCAGAGCTGAGCTACTTTCAGGAGAGGAAGTCGCCGTGAATCGGACGAAATTCCCTCTTTTTCTTAGAAGCCTGCAGCCCGACTTCAAGTACGTGCAACCTGACACGTTGTGTAGGGAATTGTGGAAAGAAACAACCCTTCCACCCCCTCCCATCTCCCTTGTGGGAGATGATAAGTCTGCCTGTGGGAAAGTTTTTGTCACTGCAAACGATTGTATATCACAGATACGCAAGGTAAACAGCACCTTGGCTGGCTGAGGCTGTGTATGCACACACGTAGGCAAGTTCCCCAGGCTGGCCCTTTGGTGGGTAAATGTGGGAGTGTTTCGCCCCACATTTTAGGGCAAAGGCGTATGGCAGTGTTTCCCAAACTTGACAATTTTAAGGCATGAGGACTTCAACTCCCAGAATTCCACAGCCAGCAACGCTGGCTGTGGAATTCTGGGAGTTGAAGTCCACATGCCTTAAAATTGTCAAGTTTGGGAAACACTGGAGTATGGAATGAACTCCACACACTGTAAGCACACCGGCTTTGATCTGCTCCATTCAATAAGATTTAACCTTCCTTGGTAGAAATATCAAAGTCCAAACGTCCACGCCTAAAAAAGACAAGTAGTTCCCTTCCCATAATTTCTATTTCTGCTTCCTAAGAAAAGCCATTTCTTCTTCTGGATGAAGTTGTTTTCTCCCTTGCAAAGCATGTCTTGTCATCTGGGTTTGTCCTTGAACTCACAGCTCCTGCTAAAGCAGCAGACGGAGGTTAGGAGTCCCCAAGTTATATCTTGGGTTCCAGTTGTGACTGTTTTTAGAACTGGAAGCTTTTCTGAAGGTCACCTAGGCTGTTATCTAGAAAGAGGGCAGAGCAGAGCGACGAAGATGATCAGGGGACTGGAGGCTAAAACATATCAGGAACAGTTGCTGGAATTGGGTATGTCTAGTTTAATGAAGAGAAGGACGAGGGGGGACAGGATAGCAGCCTTCCAGTATCTCAGGGGCTGCCCCAAAGAAGAGGGAGTCAAGCTATTCTCCAAAGTGCCTGAAGGCAGGACGAGAAGCAACGGATGGAAACTAATCAAGGAGAGAAGCAACCTGGAACTAAGGAGAAACTTCCTGACAGTGAGAACAATTAAGCAGTGGAACATCTGACCACCAGAAGTTGTGAATGCTCCAACACTGGAAGTTTTTAAGAAGAGACTGGACAGCCCTTTGTCTGGAATGGTCTAGGGTTTCCTGCTTGAGCAGGGGGTTGGACTAGATGACCTCCAAGGTCCCTTCCAGCTTCTATTCTATTCCATTCCATTCTGTGTTCTATTCCGTGTTCTGTTCTGCATCCTATTCTATTCTATTCTATTCTATATTCTATTCCAATCCATTCCATTCTATATTCTATTCTATATTCTATTCTACTCTATATTCCAGTGATGGCGAACCTTTTAGAGACCGAGTGCCCAAACTGCAACCCAAAACCCACTTATGCATCGTCGAGTGCCGGGTGGGTGTGGCCCATTGGGTGGGCGTGGCTGCAGTGGTAATGGCAGACTGGGTGGGACTAAAAAGTTCAATCAATCAATCCCAACTTTGCGAGAACTTTTTTTTCCCGTGAGAAGTTGAAATTGACTGATTGATTGAACCTTTTTTTTTTTTTTTTTGCACACAGCGGTGGAGGTCTAAAGCCAAAAGGCTTTAGACCTCCACCGCTGAAGGCCTAGGACTGGGGCGATGGCGCGCATGCCCACAGATTGCTATATTATATTCCTATTCCATTCTATTCTATATTCTATTCTTTCCCCTCCTATTCTATTCTGTTCTATTCTATTCTACTCTACTCTACTCTACTCTACTCTACTCTACTCTACTCTACTCTACTCTATTCTATTCTATCCTCTATTCTTATTTCTATTTCTATTCTATAAGGCAGTGTTTCTCAACCTTGACAATTTTAAGGCATGTGGGCTTCAACTCCCAGAATTCCACAACCAGCAATGCTGGCTGTGGAATTCTGGGAGTTGAAGTCCACATGCCTTAAAATTGTCAAGGTTGAGAAACACTGCTATAAGGACTTCTGTTGAAAAAGCAAAAGCAGCAAAATTTAAATACGTTTGCATAGCTCCACTTGGTGTTCTTTCCATTGCCAGGGTCTTCCCTGACTGAATTATCTTTCCTTTTATTGTGAGGATTCCTGTCTTGGGCTAAACCATTCATTCAAGGAGGCCTCTTGAGGCTTTTTCCATCTTAGGGTGTTTCTGCTGGGCGGCCTCTCCTTAATCACCGCCGAGGCGAGACCATCTTGGGTAAAAGAGAAGCAAGGAGGAAGTAATTTGCCCGGCGTAATGTGGTTCTTTTTTTAAAGCTAGTTAGAATAGTTTTTCCTCTCGGAAACCTCAGGCATTTCCTTCGTTTCCTCCCTTGCAGGCCTTGTCTGGGTGGGGATTTCAGAAAAGAGTCTTGGTGACCACGGGGCTGGCTGACACGACACGCAGCCCAACGTGAAGTGTTCCTTGGGGTAGTTTAATGGCCGGGGGCCACGAGGACATGAGGAATCTCTCCCCCACCCCGCCTGCCACAAAATCTTTCTGCAGAAAGAACATTCATACTTCCCCCACCTCAACCGCAAGATTTTCCACACTCTTTGAGTTAAAGGAGTCCTTGAGTTACAACCGAAATTTGCTCCATTTTCCCTCCTTGCCGTAGTATGGAGCTGGAGAAGACTCCGGCGAGTCCCCTGGACTGCAAGGCGATCCAACCGGTCAGTCCTGGAGGAGATCAACCCCGACTGCTCTTTAGAAGGCCAGATCCTGAAGTGGAAACTCAAGGACTTTGGCCACCTAATGAGAAGGAAGGACTCCCTGGAGAAGGGCCTAATGCTGGGAAAGATGGAGGGCAAGAGAAGAAGGGGACAACAGAGAAGGAGGGGGCTGGAGGGAGTCCCTGAAGCAGGAGGCGTGAGCTTCAATGGACTCCAGAAGATGCTAGAGGACAGGAAGGCCTGGAGGAACATCGTCCATGGGGTTGCGATGGGTCGGACACGGCTTCGCAACTAACAACAACCCTCCTTGCCACAGTTGTGACTCACCGCAGTTGCTAAGTTAGTGTCACAGTTGTTAACCCAAAGGTGCTTTTTTAGGAGTCAACTGGACGTCCTTGTTATTCTTTGGAGACATTTCGCTTCTCTTCCCAGAAGCTTCTTCAGTTCTGATTGGATGGTGGGGAGTGGAAAGATTTATACTCCTTGCAGACAGCTGGTCCTCTGCCTCCTTTGAGAGAGTCGTTAAAGCTACCTGGAGGCTTACCTGTGTCCTCAGGGTCACCTGAGTGGTGCAAATGGGGGTGGAGCCTTCTTTGGCTGCAGGATGTTTTCTGCCCTGGGTCCCTTCCCTGTTGAAGACGGGCGCAGGATGATGGGGATGAGTCCGTGTTGTCTGCATCTCAAAGCGCAAAGGGTTCCTGGAGTCTGCGATGTTTTCTGGAAATCTGTTCGTGCTCTTGCACCATTCGAAGGTCGTTCATCCCAAAGTACACACATAGCTTGTCTTCAACAGGGAAGGGACACAGGGTGGAAACATCCTGCATCCAAGAAGGCCTCACCCCCATTTGCACTGCTCAGGAGACCCTGAGGACACAGAGATAAACCTCCAGGTGGCCTCAACGACTCTCCAAAAGGATGCAAACGACCGTCTGTCTGCAAGGAGTGTCAATCCCTCCATTCCCCACTATTCCAGTCAGAACTGAAGAAGCTTCTTGGATGAGAAGGGAAAGGTCTTAAAGAAAAGACCCCACACCCATTTGTACCACTCAGGAGACCCTGAGGGCACAGAGATAAACCTCCGAGTGGCCTCAACGACTCTTAGTCTAAAAGGATGCAAATGACCAGTGGTCTGCAAGGAATATCAATCCTCCCATTTTCCCAACAGCCAGTCAGAGCTGAAGAAGCTTCCTGGAGGAGAAGCAAAATGTCTTCAAAGCAAAACAAGAAAGTCCAGTTGCCTCCTGAAAAAGCATCTTTGGGATAACTGTGACCTGGATGACTGAGAAAGATTGGACCACCGTTTGGCCAGGATGGAATAAGGAGCCTTGCCTTGGCCGGGGGGGGGGTTGGACTAGAAGACCTCCAAGGGCCCTTCCAGTCTTAGGATTCTACCCTTTCATCTAGTGGAGAACCTTTTGCCCCAGATGAGAACAACTGCTAGAAACAAACACGGCTCTACCAAAGGTGCTTTTTTTTTTTTTTCAGGAGACCACCGGACTTCCTGGTTTTCCTTTGAAGACCTTTCGCTTCCCATCCAAGAAGCTTCTTCAGCTTCTTGGACAAGGCAAAGGACCAGCTGTCCGCAAGGAGTATAAATCCTTCCCTTCCCCGCCATTCAGTCAGAACCTGAAGAAGCTTCCAGGATGAGAAGTGAAATGTCTTCAAAGGAAATATAAGGAAGTCCAGTGGCCTGTTGAAAAAAGCATCTTGGGGACAACCACGACTTGGATGACCGAGAATCTCTGTAGACCTTTAACACGGTTAGTCAGTGAACCCGGCTCCCTCATTGACTTGGCTTATCAGAAGGTCGCCAAAGTGGATCCCACGGCCTCGGGGCACCGCAACCATCATAAGTATGAGTCTGTCGCCAAGTGTTTGAATTTTGATCACGTGACCACGGGGATGCTGCAACGGTCCTAAGGGTGAAAAATGGCCAGCAGTCCCTTTTTTCCAGTGCCGCTGAAACTTTGAACGGTCATTAGACAAGCTGTTATAAGTTGAGGGCTACTTGTTCCTTCTTGGGGAAGGAAAAAAAAATATATGTAGGTCCACTTTTCACAAGGAAGCAGAGCTGGTTCTTTTGACTTTGCAGGTTAATTTAGCAGCTGGCAGTGTGGGTGGGTGTGTCTCAAGCCAGCCAGCCAAAGGGGTAGTAAGACAGCCCCTTAGCTCAGAGAGCATCAAGAACCCCACAAAGAGCATCAAGAACCCCACTAGTCCTTCTCTTGGTTAACTAGGGGCTGATACGAGAGCAGCCTTGAGAGGTCCCCACAGAGAAGAGGGGGCTGACCTGTTCTACAAAGCACCTGAGGACAGGACAAGAAGTAAAAGATGAAAGATGACTTGAGAGGAGGAGGAGGAGGAGGAGGAGGAGGAGAAGAAGAAGAAGAAGAAGAAGAAGAAGAAGAAGAAGAAGAAGAAGAAAGGGACCTTGGAGGTCATCTAGTCCAACCCCCTGCTCAGGCAGGAAACCCTATACCATTTGGACAAATGGCCGTCCAGTCTCTTCTTAAAAACTTCCAGTGTTGGAGCATTTACCACTTCTGGAGGCAGGTGGTTCCACTGGTTAATTGTTCTGACTATCAGGAAGTTTCTCCTTAGTTCCAGGTTGCTTCTCTCCTTGATGAGTTTCTATCCGTTGCTTCTTGTCCTGCCTTCAGGGGCTTTGGAGAATAGCTTGACTCCCTCTTCTTTGGGGCAGTCCCTGAGATACTTGAAGACCGCTATCGTGTCTCCCCTGGTCCTTCTCTTCATTAAACTAGACATACCCACTTCCAGCAGCCGTTCCTTATATGTTAAGGAGAAATTTCCTGACAGTGAGAATGGCTTATCTCCGAGAATTGCGTAGAACCTTACAATTTTCACCATTGAATGGAATGCAATGAATGGAAACTAATCAAGGAGAGAAGCAACCTGGAATTAAGGAGAAACTTCCTAACAGTGAGGACAATTAACCAGTGGAACAACCTGCCTCCAGAAGTTATGGGTGCTCCATCAATGGAGGTTTTTAAGAAGAGAATGGACAGCCATTTGTCCAGAACTGTATAGGGCTTCCTGCCTGAGCAGGGGGTTGGACTAGAAGACCTCCAAGATCCCTTACAACTCTATTATTCTATGTGTTCTAGTGGGGTCGTGAAATATATACAAGCAAACCACCTAGCTCGGGAAGCACCAAGAAAAACATAAACCCCTTGATCCCATGCGCAGAGCATCCGAGGACCTCTTTGGCCCTAGGCCATAGCCGGCCTTTTACATAAGGAGAGACGGAATCCACACGGGGCAGAGCCTGAGTGGCTGGGAAGACTGAGGTCCTCTTAGTGGATCTGGAGATCGCCCGGCTAAGGAATAAGAGTCTTTTGGTTTTAATTTGCCCACTGTTGCAGCTCTCACGTTTCTTTTGTAAAATACATAATCTGGGTTTGTGATTCCTGGCTGGCTTCTCCAGTGCTCTTTGCTGCAGGCCACCCAGGGAAACATTGATGTGTCCAGCAAAATACCTTAGTATTTGTTTAGGCCCTGGGGGGAAAAAAACCCCCAAACCACCACAGAACAAAAACTGTATTAATCGTCCTGCGCCCGTAATTTATCTGATTGTAGCGCAGCTTAGAACATGGAACACTTGGCCACGTAATCTGGAGTGGCGTGGCTGAATCAGGATGAGGGATGAACTTGCAACGCGTTCTGTCTGGCAAGGAGACCTGCCCCGGTTTTGCCAAATTGAATTTCCCAGATTCCAAGAGTTGTGGTCTGAACAGATCTACAGGGAGCCAAGTGGGGGAAAGGATGGTGGTGGTGATGGCGGATGGGTGGGAATCGCTCCGTATAAAAACAGACAAGAATTTAAACTTTCATTTCCCAGCGTCAGGGAGTCCTCGGCCTGCGACCGTAATTGAGTCTCTTTTTTTTTCAATGGTCACTAAACAAACACCCGTAAGCCGAGGAGGACCTTTTCCTTGTATTCTTGATCTCTTGAAGTTGGCCAATTTAAGCGCGATCAGTTTGCATTGGCACAACGTTTAGTTTGATTTATTTAGGAAAGGCTGCTTCTGGATATGTTTTATTTGTTTGTTTTTAAAATGGCAGGGGGAAAGAGGGGGAAAGTTGTAATGAAATAAACCAGATTTCTCCAGCTCTTTTGATATGAAAACTATTTGGCAGTCTCCATCCCATTCATTCCCCCTGGGTTCCTGCAAATGCAAATGGAGATCCAAAATTTGAATTCTGGCTTCTCAATTTTGCACGAAAGATAGATTGGGGGCTAAAGCAGGGGTCTTCAAACTTCAGCCCTTTGATGACTTGTGGACTTCAACTCCCAGAATTCCTCACTCGGCCATTTTGATGAAACTGCAGGCTTGGATCCAGACCAGGGGTCTCCAAACTTGACCTTTTTATGACTGATGGACTTCAACTCCCAGAATTCCTCACTTGGCCATTTTGATGAAACTGCGGACTTGGATCCAGACCAGGGGTCTTCCAACCTGGCCCTTTGATGACTTGTGGACTTCAACTCCCAGAATTCCTCAGTCGGCCATTTTGATGAAACTGCGGGCTTGGATCCAGACCAGGGGTCTTCCAACCTGGCCCTTTGATGACTTGTGGACTTCAACTCCCAGAATTCCTCAGCCAGGCACATGTGCCTGGCTGAGGAATTCTGGGACTTGAAGTCCACAAGTCATCAAAGGGCCAAGTTGGGAGACCCCTGATCTAGATCAGTGTTTCTCAACCTCAGGAACTTTTAAGACATGTTGAGTTCAACTCCCAGAGTTCCCCAGCTGGCGTGCATCAATTAAAATAGCATTCTGGGAGTTGAAGTTCCTACGTCTTAAATTCCTGAGCAATTCTGGGAGTTGAACTCCACAAGTCATCAAAGGGCCCAGTTTGAAGACCCCTGGGCTAAAGGGATAATTAAAGCATGATTTTAAAAAAAAACGGATAAAAAGAGTAAAGACAACGCAGGTAGTCCTCAAATCATGATCACGCAATTTGTGACAGCTTTGCTCTGCTGTTAAGTGTCCCGCCATATCTTGGGATGGTTTGTTTTTTTTTAACCAGGATTGTTAAGAAAAATCACTGCAGTTGTTAAGGGAATGACGCGGTTATTATGGGAGCACAACTTCGCCCATTGACTGCGCTGGCTGGAGCTGCCTGGGAAGGCCACAGATGGGGATCACTTGATATGATGATGATTAAAGGAAACTCAGATGTTCCAAACCAGACTGTGACGATGCTGTGTGACAGGATGCCCTGGATCGTCCCTCCGTATGGGAAGCCATCGACAGCTAAGGGAAGGAAGCCTTGCAGGGTCTATACCAGTGTTTTTCAACCTTGACCATTTTAAGGCATGTGGACTTCAACTCCCAGAATTCCACAGCCAGCATTGCTGGCTGTGGAATTCTGGGAGTTGAAGTCCACATGCCTTAAAATGGTCAAGGTTGAGAAACACTGGTCTAGACCCAGTCGCACGAAGGCACAAGTACTCCTCGACCTGACGGCCACAACTGAGACAATTGTGAAGTGAATTTTGCCTCATCTTGTGACCCTTTTTCACCACGGTTGTTAAGTGCAGCACTGGAACACGGTCGCTAAGAGAATCCGGCTTCCCCATTGACGTCACTTGCCAGGAGGTCGCCAAAGGGGATCGCAGGACCCCCGGGACACGGCGACTGTCATGAGTCAGTGGCCGAGCCTCTGGATTTTGATCACGGGGCCGTGGGGATGCGGCAGCGGTTGTGAGGATGAAAAATGGTTGTAAGTCCCTTTTTTCCCCTTCCCGGACCGGTCGCTAAATGAACCATTGTAAGTCGAGGACTACCTGGAGTGGAAATTCTTTTCCCAATTGTGTTTGTGAGTGGAGGACTGCCTGCACTAAGTCAGGCGGTCGTTAAGTGAGTCCTGCCTGCTTTTATGACCTTTTTTGCCATGGTGGCTGTTAAGGGAACCTGTCTTCCTTGACTTTGCTTATCCCAGGGATAAGTTCTTTTATGACTGGTGGACTTCAACTCCCAGAATTCCTGAGCCAGCATGGGGAAAACTTTGGCCCCTTCATGACTCGTGGACTTCAACTCCCAGAATTCCTGAGCCAGCCATGCTGAGGGGAAAGGGAGAGGTTTCCAAGCTGAGCAATGATGGCTCAGGAATTCCGGGAGTTGAAGTCCACGAATCATGAGGGAGCCATAGTTCCTCCATGCTGGCTCAGGAATTCTGGGAGTTGAAGTCCACCAGTCATAAAAGAGCCAAGGTTGCCTACCCCTGGTCTAGACTCTAGGCTTAGGGTAGGGGTCTTCAAATGTGGCCCTTTTATGACTCGTGGACTTCAACTCCCAGAATTCCTGAGCCAGCCATGCTGAGGGGAAAGGGAGAGGTTTCCAAGCTGAGCCATGCTGGCTCAGGAATTCTGGGAGTTTAAGTCCACCAGTCATAAAAGAGCCAAGGTTACCTACCCCTGGCCTAGGCCTAGGTCGCTTTATGACTCATGGACTTCAACTCCCAGAATTCCTGAGCCAGCATGGAGGAACTATGGCCCTTTCATGGCTCATGGACTTCAACTCCCAGAATTCCTGAGCCAGCCTGGCTCAGCTTGGAAACCTCTCCCTTTCCCCTCAGCATGGCTGGCTCAGGAATTCTGGGAGTTGAAGTCCACCAGTCATAAAAGAGCCACAGTTCCCCCATGCTGGCTGAGGAATTCTGGGAATTGAAGTCCAGGAGTCATAAAAGAGCCAGTTCTCCCATGCTGGCTCAGGAATTCTGGGAGTTGAAGTCCACGAGTCATAAAAAGTCCTAGTTTGAAGACCCCTACCCTAGGCCTAGAGTCTAGACCAGGGGTGGGGAACTATGGCCCCCTCATGACTGGTGGACTTCAACTCCCAGAATTCCTGAGCCAGACTGGCTCAGCTTGGAAACCTCTCCCTTTCCCCTCAGCATGGCTGGCTGAGGAATTCTGGGAATTGAAGTCCACCAGTCATAAAAGAGCCAAGGTGGCTTATCCAAAGCCAGCTGGGAGCGTTGCATGTGGTCATACGTGACCCACGGATGCTGCATCCATATTTTAAAGGCGCCGTCCGGCTCCCCCACCTTTGCTTTATTCTTCAGGCACGTCGTACTCAATATTGACAATTAGGCGGATGTTTTTCGCGACTGTTTTCCCCTCCAAAATGACTCCAGGCACCTTGTACCTTTGCCGCCTTCCGTAATCTTTAGCCTCAACAGCTCAATGGCTGTTTTGTTTTGTTGTTTTGTTTTAATCTACCCGCTCCTTTTTCTGACCGGTTTCCTTCACCCCACCCCCTTTTATCTCTTTTGCAGCCCGTTTAGGCTCACCGAGGCTAAACAGTCTGTTTTTAAACGTGACCTCCATCACGGGAAATGCAGACAAATAAGCAGTAAACCCAAACAGAACTAAAATAACATCAGCTCAAACAATCACAGTCACATCCACGGGTAAAAAAAAGGCATTGTTCCCTGCGCAGCCGTAACATGGGAAAAGCACTTTGGATTTCCTAGATCAGATCGTAACTGATTTTCGCATCGACCGGTTTGATTCTCCCAACAAAAGAGGATTTTGCTTTTGTGAGTTATTTTTGGGCTCTTCCGAAAGTCGGCAACGCGGCCGTTTTACGTGGAGCCTGTGGGTGGGAGAGAGGTCTACCTGGTGCCTGGTCTTGGATAAGGGAAGCAGAAGCGCGGCCTACTTTGTAGGCTGCAGGTCATTCTCATGTTCACTAATCAGAGCTGTTATAGAATAGAGCTGGAAGGGACCTTGGAGGTCTTCTAGTCCAGCCCCCCGCTTAAGCAACAGAACCTACACTGTCTCAGACAAGTGACTATCTAGACCAGGGGTAGGCAACCTTGGCTCTTTTATGATGCGTGGACTCCAACTCCCAGAATTCCTGAGCCAGCCATGCTGAGGGGAAAGAGAGAGATTTCCAAGATGAGCCATGCTGGCTCAGGAATTCTGGGAGTTGAAGTCCACCAGTCATAAAAGAGCCGGGGTTGCCTACCCCTGCCCTAGGATTTTAGAGGGAGAGAAAATCCTGTTATTGCCTAGAGCAGAGATTTCAACCAGTGGTACAGGTACCACCTGTGGTCCATTGGCCCCTGGCAGGGGGTACGCGACCCTCCTAGAAAAGTTGTAGCAGGGGAGGGGAATGAGCTGAACCGGGGGCAGCACCGCACAAGCCTGAGCGAGAGACGGCTGGAGCTGCAGGGCTGTCAGGGCTCAGCGGAAGCGCCAGGATCAGCACCAGGCTCCAGCTGGAACTCAGCGCTGATCCTGACGCTTCTGCTGAGCCCAGAAGAAGCACCGATCAGCTGGAATGTTGCAGCATCTCCAGGGTCTTGTGATTTACATTCAGATGCTTGGCAACCGATTCATATTTGTGATGGTCACAGTATCCCAGGGTCATGTGAAGGGACCAAAACCTGCTGCAACCACCCAGCAGACGGGGGGGGGGATAAAAACCAAACACCCCCCCCACCCCACCCCCGCTGCTAATCCTCAACAGAAATGCTCACAACAATGGAAACGTCGGACAGGAGGAAGAGCGCGGTTGGGCAGGCGGGGCAGGTGTCTTGCTCGGCTGTGGCTTGGGGGGGACTTTTTTCAGTGCCATTGTAACTTTGAACAGTCACTAAGCGAACTGTTGTAGGTCAAGGACTACCTGTACTTTATCACTTTTTTCCTCCTTTTAGGAGGAAACTGGTGGTCCTCGGATATTGCCATATCCTAAAAGTGGTACAACGGGTGAAAAGGTTGAAAAGCCCTGGCCTAGAGCAGGGGTCCTCAACCTTGGCCACTTTAAGACTTGTGGACTTCAACGCCCAGAATTTCTCAGCCAGACAAAGTTTCCTAGCACTCTGTTGCTATAGGCAAGGGGTCTCCAAATGTGGTCACTTTAAGACGTGTGGACTTCCAGGCATGCTGGCTGGGGAATTCTGGGAGTTGAAGTCTACAAAGTCTTATAGTTGGTACGTTTGGAGACCCCTGGCCTCCATCAATAGAGTGTCCATGTAGATTCTCAGTCGTCCAGGTCATCGTTATCCCAAACATGCTTTTTCACGAGGCAACTGGACTTTTCTGTTTTTGTCCAAGAAGCTTCTTCAGCTCTGACTGGATGGCGGGAAATGGAAGGATTTATACTCCTTGCAGACAGCTGGTCATTTGCCTCCTTTTGGAGAGTCATTGAGGCCACCTGGAGGTTTATCTGTGTCCTCAGGGTCACCTGAGTGGTGCAAATGGACGTGGAGCCTTCTTGGAACTGCTGAAAGGACCGTGTTGTAGAGTGGAGATGGATGATGTCCTATCCCTCCCCCTCTGTTGAGGGAGGGCTGTTCAGTGTTGCCCTAGATGGCCTCTTGGACCCCCCTTTCAAACCAGCGGTCCTCTCTGTCCAAAATGTGGACTTTGCTGTCTTCCAAAGAGTGGCCTTTGTCCTTTAAATGCAGATGGACAGCTGACTCTTGTCCTTATGGGCTTGTTCTCCTATGCTGTGCCAGATGTTTATGAAGTGGTTGTTTCATTGCCCCCAATGTACAGATCTGCACATGGCTGACTGCATTGTACTCCATGTACCACGTTGCTCGGTCAGAGCTGAAGAAGCTTCTTGGAGGAGAAGCGAAATGTCTTCAAAGAAAAACAAGGAAATCCAGTGGCCTCTTAAAAAATCATTTTGGGATATCAGTAGAGGGCTAGTACTGTGTTTCTAGCAGAGTCCATTTCCTGATGTGGATTACCGTGCAGGGCTGGACGAGTCAGAGGGAGATTACCACGTTGCCCTTCCCCCCCAAGTTATCTAGGATTGTTTGAGCAAGCCATGGCTACGAAAGATAATAAAGATCTCCAAATACTGCTGCAGCTGCCTCCAGTTGCAAAAGCAGGAGTAAAAAATAGCTTCGGTTTGGACTTAACCATGATCCTCACAGTCTTGTTTCCAAGGAAACCTTGGTGCTCAGGTGCTGAATAGATCTTCTCCCACGCAGACGGCCCACACATTAATACACACACACACACACACACACACACACACACACAGCCTCACAAAGTGGTGAGATCCTTTTATCAACATGGCTCCCGGAAAAAATCCATTTCCTTGCATCTGAGAGCAAACGCTGAATCCGTGTCCTGTTGAGGTTTCCGTTGAGGTAGGTCACGCAGGGGCATCCACAGGATGCGGTCAAAAAAAAAAAAAAACCCCAAACCACCGTTTTCCAAACTTGGCGAGCTTAAATAGTGTGGAGTTCCCCAGCTGAGGAATTCTGGGAGTTGAAGTCCGGGCCCTGTTGAAGTGGTCAAGTTTCAAAAACATTGGTCTAGACCAGTGTTTCTCAACCTTGACAATTTTAAGGCATGTGGACTTCATCTCCCAGAATTCCACAGCCAGCAATGCTGGCTGTGGAATTCTGGGAGTTGAAGTCCACATGCCTTAAAATTGTCAAGGTTGAGAAACACTGGTCTAGATCAGGAGTCTTCCAACTTGGCCCTTTGATGACTTGTGGACTTCAACTCCCAGAATTCCTCAGCCAGGCATGCAGTTTGGACAAGAGGGATATATTCTTCACGAAGAGCAGCTAGCGTGGAGTTGGTATCTCCGCTTGGGATGGCCCTTATGAGTGAGCCAAAGTAGACAGCCATTCTGAGGGGCTCCAGACTTGTAGGCCTCTTGCAAATTGTCATTTGCATTAATTGCAAGCAAACATCCTCTGCAGGAATGGCCCCAATTTCTGAAACGCTATCGGAGAGAGGCTTTTAAAATTAAGTCTTGCTGCTGAAGATACTGGCTAACCCAGGCCACAGTTGTGTGAATGGTGCTCATGAATGTTTTTCCGTCCCACCCTCGTCTTTTAAAAATCCAAATTTCACTTTCGTTTTATATTGAACGCTTTGATTTATTGTAAATCGTTCCCTTGCCATTTTACCTACTTGCCTTTCAACCTAGAACTAAGGAGAAACTTCCTGACAGTGAGGACAATTAACCAGTGGAACAACCTGCCTCCAGAAGCAGTAAATGTTCCAACACTGGAAGTTTTTAAGAAGAGACTGGACAGCCATTTATCCTAAATGGTGTAGGGATTCCTGCCTGAGCAGGGGGTTGGACTAGATGACCTCCAAGGTCCCTTCCAACTTTACTACTATTATTATCTTATTCCAATTATGTGCCTCTCACCAAGACATTTAACACTGGAATGCAGCAGAGAAGTATACTAAGTAAATAAGTTAGTGGAATTCGATATCGGGGTTCAATTGTGCTCAGTCTGTTACAGGATTAAACCATCTTAAAATATTTCGCGTAACGTTGAGATTGCCTCTAAGGCAAGTCAGAACTGTATTATGCTGATAAAAGGTCAGTTGGAAAAAAAAAACAACACAACTGGACAGACTTGAACACTGGGCGCTATCTAACAAAATGAAATTCAATGGTGAAAAAAGCAAGGTTCTACATTTAGGCGAGAAAAACCAAATGCACAGGTATAGTATAGGGGGTACCTGGCTCAATAGTAATAACTATGAGAGGGATCTCGGAGTCCTAGTGGACAATCCCTTAAATAGGAGCCAGCCGTGTGCTGCAGCTGCCAAAAAGGCCAACACAGTGCTGGGCTGCATTAACAGAGGGAGAGAATCAAGATCACCTGAAGTGTTAATACCGCTTTACAAGGCCTTGGTAAGGCCACACTTGGAATCCTGCATCCAGTTTTGGTCACCACGATGTAAAAAAAGATGCTGAGACTCTAGAAAGTGTACAGAGAAGAGCAACAACGATGATTAGGGGACTGGAGGTTAAAGCATATAAGAAAAGGCTGCTGGAATTGGGTATGTCTAGTTTAATGAAGAGAAGGACAAGGGGGGACATGATAGTAGTGTTCCAGTATCTCAGGGGCTGCCCCAAAGAAGAGGGAGTCAAGCTCTTCTCCAAAGCCCCTGAAGGCAGGACAAGAAGCAACGGATGGAAACTCATCAAGGAGAGAAGCAACCTAGAACTAAGGAGAAACTTCCTGACAGGGAGAACAATTAACCAGTGGAACTACCTGCCTCCAGAAGCGGTGAATGCTCCAACACTGGAAGTTTTTAAGAAGAGACTGGACAGCCATCTGTCCGAAATGTTATAGGGTCTCCTGCCTGAGCAGGGGGTTGGACTAGATGACCTCCAAGGTCCCTTCCAACATTATTATTATTATTATTATTATTATTATTATTATTATTACTACTACTACTACTACTACTACTACTACTACTACTACTACTACTACCTGTTGGTCCTACATTTTGTTCTCAAAGGGACTCTCCAGATGCTTCTGCCAGTCTACAGAAATGTAAAAGATATCTCCTGCCATCTGATCAGACTTGATGCAGTTTGAGAAAGGATTCTCCCTAACTTATCAGGCTTTGTAAAAAAAAGAGATCTGTACTTTCAGATTTGCAAGATTCTGTTAATTAGCCTTACGTAAAGGAGAATTAACTCATCTGATTAAGTTTCCTGTTTTGGTCTACCTGGGAAAATTGACACCTAGGGATACTGTCCGCAGATGGAAGGCATTTCCCTATCACAGTAGTTTGGGATGAATAGCAGAGTTTGAAAAGGCTAATCCAGACATCCACAATCTAAGTTCCTTTGGACTTCAATTCCCAGAATACTTTGCAAGGGCCATGGATGCATTACATTTATAATACTACTAATACTAATAATAATAATCCCAAAACAGCTGGAGCACCACTTGAACACCATTGGCATTGACAAATTCGCTATTAGTCAATTGCAAAAGGTGGCCTTACAAGGAACTGCTTCCATCCTGCAACGATACCTGTAATACCATCAAACATCGACATCTGCCTATCCCAGGTCCTGGGTAAGGACTCGATAGGTAGACAAAATGCCAAATCCAGCCTGAACATCTGGCTGACTGTGCGATGATCCATAATAATAATAACAACAACAATGATGATGATGATGTTGGAAGGGACCTTGGAGGTCATCTAGTCCAACCCCCTGCTCAGGCAGGAAACCCTATACCAGGGATAGGGCACCTTGGCTCTTTTATGACTGGTGGACTTCAACTCCCAGAATTCCTGAGCCAGCCATGCTGAGGGGAAAGGGAGAGGTTTCCAAGCTGAGCCATGCTGGCTCAGGAATTCTGGGAGTTGAAGTCCACCAGTCCTAAAAGAGCCAAGGT
The DNA here is from genome assembly GCA_024509115.1 of Crotalus helleri. Lineage (NCBI taxonomy): Eukaryota > Metazoa > Chordata > Lepidosauria > Squamata > Viperidae > Crotalus > Crotalus helleri. The sequence goes on along the minus strand of JAKSXO010000061.1, from coordinate 1,322,088 downwards.
TGCCTACCCCTGCCCTATACCATTTCGGACAAATGGCCGTCCAGTCTCTCCTTAAAAACCTCCAGTGTTGGAGCATTCACCGCTTCTGGAGGCAGCTTGTTCCACTGGTTAATTGTTCTCCCTGTCAGGAAGTTTCTCCTTAGTTCTAGGTTGCTTCTCTCCTTGATGAGTTTCCATCCGTTGCTTCTTGTCCTGCCTTCAGGGGCTTTGGAGAATAGCTTGACTCCCACCGCATGATATGCTGGGTCCTTAAAGCTTTGAAGCAATAGCTTTTTTTCACACTGCGCTTGATTGTATGAACAGCGGGTGATTCTGCCTGTAACCATCATAAGCTTATTTTGCTCTAGAAACTCTTAGGAAAAAATTAAAAGGAGCGGTTTGTCTGAACCCTGGAAGGCCAGGGATAGTCACCTCCTGCTCCTTGCCATAATTGTGAATATTCTTTGGTTCTTCTCATTGAACTTACAACCACCTTTCTTCCCCCCCCCCATTTTATCCCAGGGTGGTCAGCCATTGCCACACGAAGCAGAAATTGCACACACCAAAAAACTGTTCAGGAGGAAGAGAAACGACCGGAGGTAAGGGAAAGAGTTTTGCATCCTGATTTTCTGTCAGTAATTCCTCCACGCTCCCCAAAAGTCCTGGTTCTCCTTATCGTCCACCTCAAGAGATGGACACTCCAGTGCCAGTTTGAGATTTTGCAGGACTCGTCCTACTCTTGATTGCAAAGCAAAAGTTGCTTGCGGTGGTGAGCCAGGATAGGCAGTGAATCAGAGCTTGTAAAGTTCGCCTCTCTCTGAAATTGTGTCTGCTGTGTGCCTGCATCACGGTGAAGGCATGTTGTTGTGAGGGTGCCATGTTGTGAGAGGCCTGTGGCAGTTGCCCTCACAATTCGCTCCCGGCAGGGCGTAGGGGTGGCCCTACTGCCCTCCAGCGAGGGGCACGTGGAAAAGAGAGGTGAGTCCTTTTCTGAAGTGTTGTGTCCTCAAGTCTTGAGCTGCGTCCTTCCCCAACCTCAAAGCAAGCAGCCTACTTGGGAACTGTGAGGTGTGGAACATGGGTCCAGACATGAGAAGAAGGTCCAATTGAACTGATTTAATATCAGTTTATTATATTATTGTTATTTATTATCCTTTTAACTTAAGGTTAGCCCTTGCTTGGATTTGGATAAGGGTCAGGGGAATTTGTGGCTATGAGAAGGTCCAATTAAACTGATTTATTATCAGTTTATTATATTATTATTATTTATTATCTTCTTAACTTAAGGTTAGCCCTTGCTTGGATTTAACAACAACAACAACAATAATAATAATAATAATAAAGTTGGAAGGCACCTTGGAGGTCAACTAGTCCAACCCCCTGCTCAGGCAGGAAACCTCAGACCAATGGCTGTCCAGTCTCTTCTTAAAGACTTCCAGTGTTGGAGCATTCACAGCTTCTGGAGGAAGGTTGCTCCACTGGTTAATTGTTCTAACTGTCCGGAAGTTTCTCCTTAGTTCCAGGTTGCTTCCCTCCTTGATTAATAATAACAACAATAATAATGTTGGAAGGGACCTTGGAGGTCATCGAGTTCAACCCCCTGCTCAGGCAGGAAACCTTATTCCATTTCAGACAAATGGCTGTCCAGTCTCTTCTTAAAAACCTCCAGTGTTGGAGCATTCACCGCTTCTGGAGGCAAGGAGTTCCACTGGTGAATTGTTCTCACTGTCAGGAAGTTTCTCCTTAGTTCCAGGTTGCTTCTCTCCTTGATGAGTTTCCATCCGTTGCTTTTTGTCCTGCCTTCAGGCGCTTTGGAGAATAGCTTGACTCCCTCTTCTTTGGGGCAGCCCCTGAGATATTGGAAGACTGCTATCATGTCCCCCCTGGTCCTTCTCTTCATTAGACTAGACATACCCAATTTAGATAAGGGTCAACGGAATTTGTGGCTATGAGAAGGTCCAATTAAACTGATTTATTATCAGTTTATTATATTATTATTATTATTATTTATTGTTTATTATCTTCTTAACTTTAGGTTAGCCCTTGCTTGGATTTAGATAAGGGTCAGCGGAATTTGTGACTATGTAGGGATTCTAGGCTTATCCCTCTTTTAATTCCACCCTCGCCTTCTGCTACTCCTACAGAGAGGACATCCTGAGTAGCATCAGTAAGTCCTTGTAAGACTTTTCCAAGCAACATTTGGTCTTTGACAGCATCCCGGGACGCACCTTCCCAAAACTGAGAAAGATCAGGAGAAAAACAGCTACAGCTCTTACTGACCACCATCCCTTTAGCCACCGTTCATAGTTACAACAGCAGTAAAAAACAAACTGATTTACGACCGGTCCTCGCATTCGTGGTGGTCACAGCGTTCCCACAACAGCAAAATTTGGGCTCTCGGCAGCCAGCGTGGATTTGTACAACAGTGGCAACATCTTGGGTTGCGCGATCGCCATTTGGGACCTTCCCAGGTGGTCTCTGACCAGCAAAGTCGTCGGGGAAAGCTTAACTACCGTGGGGGAAAAAAAAAAGGTTGTAAAATTGGGTGTGGCTCAGTCAACAACTACTTTGCTTAATAAAGTAAATTTTGCTGCCAGGTTTGGTCGTAAGCCAAGGGTTACCTGTCGTGACTTTTGGTCAAGGCTTGTAAGTTGTACCACAGGTTGTAAGAGATTAGAAGAAGCCTCCAAGCGTCAAGTTGTATGGGCCTGCAATAGAGGAAGAGTGGAGTCCAAAGTAGTCTCCAACTTATGACAGTGAGAACAATTAACCAGCGGAACAACCTGCCACAAGAAGCGGTGAATGCTCTAACCCTGGAAGTTTTTAAGAAGAGACTGGACAGCCATTTGTCTGAAATGGTGTATGGTTTCCTGCTTGAGCAGGGGGTTGGACTAGATGACCTCCAAGGTCCCTTCCAGCTCTATTCTATTCTATTCTGTTCTAATTAATCAGTGGAACTCCTTGCCTCCAGAAGTGGTGAATGCTCCAACACTGGAAGTTTTTAAGAAGAGACTGGACAACCATTTGTCTGAAATGGTACAGGGCAGTGGTTCTCAACCCTTCTAATGCCGTGACCCCATAATACAGTTCCCCATGTTGTGGTGACCCCCAAGTGGGTGTGACCACCAATAAGAGGGAGTAGGACAGCTAGGGAAAAGGGAAAAAAATAGCGGACAGCATGGTTTGGCGACCCCCGTGAAATGGTCATTCGACCCCAAATGGGGTCCCGACCCACAGGTTGAGAACCACTGGTATAGGGTTTCCTGCCTGAGCAGGGGGTTGGACTAGATGACCTCCAAGGTCCCTTCCAACTTTATTATTGCTGTTGTTGTTATGATGATGATGACTATAATGGAGCCCAACATTTCCATTGCTAAGCAAGACAGTTGTTAAATGAATTTTGTCCCATTTTACAACCTTTCGTACCACAGTCGTTAAATGAATCACTGCGGTGGTTAAGTAAATCTGCCTTCCCCATTGCTTGTCGGAAAGTCGCAAAAAGTGATCACATGATCCTGGGGCACTGCAATCGTCATAAATACATGCCAGTTGCCAAACATCTGAAATTTTTTTTTAAAATATATTTTATTAAAATTTTTTAACATAACCATCATTAATATTTGGTAAACCGCAGGTTGTCTGGGTTTATATTTACAAACCATCAATAACAATGAATTTCTGTAGTTCCGTACGCCACATAATAGCTTTCCTTGATTGATTTTCTCTTCTTCCGATAATATGAGATTAGTACATTTCTTAGTAATTTTAGTAAATAGCCATTGAACGGAGACATTTTTGTAATATTTCTACAAATAACATCTGGATTTTGATCACCTGGCCATGGGGGAGGCTACAACGGTCGTAAGTGTGAAAAATGGTCATAAGTCACTTTTTTCAGTGCCGTTGTAACTTCGAACAGTCACTAAATGAACTGTTGTAAGTCACTGCGTAAGCTCAACTCTCTAATTAAGGGGTTGTCAACCTTGGCCCCTTTAAGACTTGTGGACTTCAACTCCCAGAATTCCTCAGCAAAGCAAAGCTGGCTGAGGAATTCTGGGAGTTGAAGTCCACAAATCTTAAAGTGCCCAAGGTTGCAAAGCTGGCTGAGGAATTCTGGGAGTTGAAGTCCACAAATCTTAAAGTTGCAAGGTTGCAAAGCTGGCTGAGGAATTCTGGGAGTTGAAGTCCACAAGTCTTAAAGTTGCCAGGTTGCAAAGCTGGCTGAGGAATTCTGGGAGTTGAAGTCCACAAGTCTTAAAGTTGCAAGGTTGCAAAGCTGGCTGAGGAATTCTGGGAGTTGAAGTCCACAAGTCTTAAAGTGGCCAAGGTTGCAAAGCTGGCTGAGGAATTCTGGGAGTTGAAGTCCACAAGTCTTAAAGTTGCAAGGTTGCAAAGCTGGCTGAGGAATTCTGGGAGTTGAAGTCCACAAGTCTTAAAGTTGCAAGGTTGCAAAGCTGGCTGAGGAATTCTGGGAGTTGAAGTCCACAAGTCTTAAAGTTGCAAGGTTGCAAAGCTGGCTGAGGAATTCTGGGAGTTGAAGTCCACAAGTCTTAAAGTGGCCAAGGTTGCAAAGTTGGCTGAGGAATTCTGGGAGTTGAAGTCCACAAGTCTTAAAGTTGCAAGGTTGCAAAGCTGGCTGAGGAATTCTGGGAGTTGAAGTCCACAAGTCTTAAAGTTGCAAGGTTGCAAAGCTGGCTGAGGAATTCTGGGAGTTGAAGTCCACAAGTCTTAAAGTTGCCAGGTTGCAAAGCTGGCTGAGGAATTCTGGGAGTTGAAGTCCACAAGTCTTAAAGTTGCAAGGTTGCAAAGCTGGCTGAGGAATTCTGGGAGTTGAAGTCCACAAGTCTTAAAGTGGCCAAGGTTGCAAAGCTGGCTGAGGAATTCTGGGAGTTGAAGTCCACAAGTCTTAAAGTTGCAAGGTTGGGGACCCCTGCTCTAATTCCTTATCTCTTCAGGCTGCAAGAGGTATTTGCTCAATATTCACTGAGTAAGTAACAGGAGACAGTCCTTCCAGTTGAGTGACTTTTCCACTGGTCCTTCGATTTGGTGTTTAAATAACCCAAACCAAAATGCTTTTGTTGTTAATGTTTTAATTCACTTCCTATCTGGAGGAAATGACACCTTGCTTTCCATCCGAACCTTAAAATAGCTGCTGGCAAATAGGCCCTGTTTGTTAGGTTTCCGCAAAAAAAAAAAAAAAAAAGCAAAAGCATTTCCTAAGCTCCTTCCCGGTGAACCATTTTTTTTTCTTCGTTTCCACCTTTGATAACAGGCTCGGCTTAGGTTTCTGAAGGAGAAAAAGAAGTTGGATAAGGGGTTGTTGTTTTTTCCTCCCCTTCTTAATAGTTTACTCAGCTAGCCTTTATTTACCTGCTTTTGTTAGACGCAGATCCCACCTTTATTTGTACAACTCAGAATGGTGTACATTATTATTATTATTATTGATGATGATGATGATGATGATGATGATGATAATGATAATGTTGGAAGGGACCTTGGAGGTCATCTAGTCCAACCTCCTGCTCAGGCAGGAAACCCTATACCAGGGGTAGGCCACCTTGGCTCTTTTATGACTCATGGACTTCAACTCCCAGAATTCCTGAGTCAGCATAGATTCCTGCCCTATAGAATAGAATAGAATAGAACAAAATAGAGAATAGAACAGAATAGAGAATTAGAATAGAACAGAACAGAATAGAGAATAGAACAAAATAGAGAATAGAACAGAATAGAGAATTAGAATAGAACAGAATAGTGAATAGAACAGAATAGAAAATAGAGAATAGAACAGAATAGAGAATTAGAATAGAATAGAACAGAATAGAGAATAGAACAGAATAGAGAATAGAATAGAATAAAATAGAATAGAATAGAATAGAATCTGGAAGGGACCTTGGAGGTCATCTAGTCCAACCCCCTGCTCAGGCAGGAAACCCTATACCATTTCAGACAAATGGCTGTCCAGTCATCATCATCATCATTTATTTATTATTATTACATCCTCTACATCTATAAACCAGGTTATGACACATACTGGATCATGTATAAGTTTTGGCGTATCATTTTAACCGCACAGTCATGTCTTATAATGCTGATTTAGCTAATGAACACTCTCATATATATTTTTTTTTGCGTGTGTGGTCTACATGTGTTCTGGTTTCGCTTTTTGAAACCTTTTGATGTGATTTGTTGCTAGTACTTTTTGTACAGCCAACGTTTAAGCCTTCTCTTTGCCTTCCATTTCTTTCCACCGTAGACCATGCAGAGGTCAATTATTCTGGGTGTTTTATTTATTTTTTCATTCACTTTTGTAGCTATGCGGTTTTGTATGACACCTTCGATTCTGTCACATTCAAAATGGTTCCCTGCAAGACCAGGGGTCTTCAAACGTGGCCCCTTTAAGACTTGTGGACTTCAACTCCCAGAATTCCTCAGCCAGCTTTGCTGGCTGGGGAATTCTGGGAGTTGAAGTCCACAAGTCTTAAAGGGGCTACGTTTGTGGACCCCTGTTCAGGACCCTTATTAGCATCCTCTCTTTGTTTGCCTCCATGTATAGGCAGTCCTCAACTTATAACTATTCGTTCAGTGACCATTCAGAGTTACACAGCCTTGAAAAAGGCAACTTACTTGCCTCAGGCAGTCACGCGACCAAAATTCAGGCCCTTGGCAACCAACATGGATGTGTGACAGTTGCACGGTCCTGGGATCACTGGATCGCCCATTGATCATTTTTCCAGTGGTTTCCGACAAGCAAGGTTTTAATAGGGGAAGCTGAATTCATTTAATGAGCATTGTGGTTTGTTTAACAGCCATAGTGGTTTGCTTAAAAACTGGGGCAAAAAGGTGGTCAAATGGGGCAGAAACCAGTTAACGACTGTCTTGCTTAGCAACAGAAAATCTGGTCCCAATTTACATAAAATTTCATTCTCAGTTACTTCACTTGCAACAAACCACAACCGCCGTTTCCCCTTGATAGATACAAATGATCTGTGTCAATTTTGGGGTGTAAATAAGTTTGTGGTCTTGTGTTTTATGAATCATTAATCCTGCTGTGGGCTATTGTAAGCGTAGGCCAGATTATTAATGGCTTTGCTTATATTATCATCGTTCGACTTCCTTTTAAAAACTTTTCTAACTTGTGTTACGTATTCCATGCTGGCTTTCTTTTTCACCGGTGCATCCAAAATATTGTTTAGTTCTAAAACCCCCAAATACTTACAACTTCCCTCCATTGTCAATGCTTTGTGCCAATCCATAATTCAAATCCGCTGTTCAGCTTTTTCTTTTTGTGATTGCTAGTGTCGCACGCTTGATCAGTTTAAATTCCAATAATTATACAAAATTATTGAATCAACCAAGACTGGGCTTGGAAAGATGGAAAAAGCTACAACTGTCGATATTAGGAAGCATTGCTACAGTGAAAAGGAATCTATTACCATAAATCTTGTTTTTATTCCAAACAACACCCATAAAGCTTGAGAAAAAAAATTCTTTGAAGATTTAAATTCATTAATTTTGAAATTTATTTGGCAAGGAAAGAAAGCTAGAATCAAGATGGAAATGTTACAAGAAGCCAAGGAAAATGGAGGTTTTGGTTTGCCAGAGTGGGTCTTATATTATCAAGCATCTGTATTAACATGGGTAAAAGAATGGATAACTCTTAGAAACAAAAGGTTGCTGTATTTGGAGGGACATGATTTACAACTGGCACGCTTTTTTATGGTATGGGAAAAACAAAATCCATCAGACACCACTAAAGATTTTAACTGTACCTAAAAGTAACTGTTTTTCCCCTGCTTTTGCACATAGTTTACTATTATCCATACAGAGCAAATGTAAAACATTTGTCCTTGATTGGATAATACCTAATAATACTATTTTATCAATCAGCTATTGGGCTGGGAAGTTTGAAATTCCATTTTTCCGAGTCCAGTGTCTTTCAAACTTGGCACTTTTAAGACTTTGACTCCCAGAATTCCCCAGCCACAATATTGACTGGAGAATTTGGGGAGATGAAGTCCACAGATCTTAAAAGTTGCCAAGCTTGAAAAACATTACTCTTGAAAGTACAATGAATTTGAAACCAGGTGTTTGTAGATGTTATTGTCAAGGATTCTTGTTAACAGGTTAAGTGTTGTAGGCAGAAAATTGGTCAAAAATTGCTGAGTGTTGTGTGTAGACCAGTCACATCAGTAGACAAGAATGCAGAGTAGAGTAGAGTAGAGTAGAGTAGAGTAGAATAGAATAGAATAGAATAGAATAGAATAGAATAGAATTACAGAATAGAATAGAATAGAATAGAATAAACACAGAATAGAATAGAATAGAAGAAACACAGAATAGAATAGAATAGAATAGAATAGATTAGAATAGAATAGAATAGAATAGAAGAAACACAGAATAGAATAGAATTACAGAATAGAATAGAATAGAAGAAACACAGAATAGAATAGAAGAAACACAGAATAGAATAGAATAGAATAGAATAGAATAGAATAGAATAGAATAGAATAGAAGAAACAAAGAATAGAATAGAATTACAGAATAGAATAGAATAGAATAGAATAGAATAGAATAGAATAGAATAGAATAGAATAGAATAGAATAGAATAGAATAGAAGAAACACAGAATAGAATAGAATTACAGAATAGGATAGGATAGAACAGAATAGAATAGAATAGAATCTGGAAGGGACCTTGGAGGTCTTCTAGTCCAGCCTCCTCCTCAAACAGGAAAACGTATATACCATTTCAGGCAAATGGTTGTCCAATCTCATTTTAAAACCTCCATGGTCGAGCACCCCACAGCTTCTGAACTTGATTGTTCTCACTGTCAGGAAGTTTCTCCTTAGTTCTAGGTTGCTTCTCTCCTTGATGAGTTTCCATCCGTTGCTTCTTGTCCTGCCTTCAGGGGCTTTGGAGAATAGCTTGACTTCCTCTTCTTTTGTGGCAGCCCCTGAGATACTGGAAGACAGCCATCTTGTCACCCCCGGTCCTTCTCTTCATTAGACATCTTATCCTGTTTAAATTCCCAAGTCTGTTCATCCCATTTCAGTTGTCCGTCATCTGTTAAAAGACACACCACAAAACAGCTCATTCGGCCTATGAAGATGCCCGCAAAACGTCACACCAAAAGAAAAGTAGACCACAGCCGTTCAACCCCAAAGCTCTTCGTTGTGTTTTTGTCTTTTGTGATCAGAAATGCTCAGCCTGTAGTGAGCCAATCCTCTCTCGACGTTATTTGCAACACTTTTCAAATGGATTTGTAAAACAGGAACGTCAAATGAATAGGTATTTGAGCTGAAATCCATGAAGTTTATTTTTTTTTTCCTAAGAAACTTGAGTTCTTCACTGTCTGATTTTGTTCTTTTAGCATTTCTGCCTTTTGCTTCTATGTTTACTATTTCCTCAGATGTTGTGTGCCTTTCTGTGTTATGTTCACGTGGACATATCATTCTGGTGGGTTGTGTTCTTTTGAGGGATTATCCCACGCGTTATTTTTCAAAATCCAACATTTCTTCCTTATTTTGGGGATTCCACTTGATTTTATGTTTTCAATTAAGCTTTGTGAAAAATACAAGTGTTCCTTTGTTTGAATGTACCTATTGTTTTGGGAATTGCTCAGCTCTGCTTTCATATTATTCCATTTTGCTAGAAGTGGCCAGGATTCTTTGCTTTAATTCTTCCATAATTCTTCTGCAATTATTTTGCTGTCTTCCTTTTTTTCTCATTTACATTTTTCACATTTTTTTTGCTATAAATTTTGTACATTGCGAATATTTTTTTTAAATCGATTTATTTTCATTTTCCAATTTCGTTTTCCTAGGTTGGCTTCTGATTTTTTAGTTTGGTGGCTTGCTTTCAATTTATAACCCAGTTCTGCTGTGTTATTTTTGCAAGGCTGCTCATGAGCTGATTCATCCCTTTGATCATTTGTGTCATAATTGAGCGGACAGCCCTATTTGCACTGTGCAAAAAAATTTTTTTTAAAATGTTTCCTTTGAATAGATATCAAAGGAAGTAATCTTTTTTTTCTTATCGTTTCTTTCATGCATTCCAAAACTTTTTCCCTCTAAGTAGCTTTTAATAAATTCAGACAGCTGTGGTTCTGTTTTATAATTATGAATGGATGGTTCAGAATTTTTATTGGCTGCTTCCAAATGGATGTTGGTGGTACTAACCCTTATTTTTATTTTTTTGGAAACATTTTTCTTTTTCAGTTTCAAAACTTTTTTTTAAATGCTTTTAATTGATTTTCTAATGTACAGGTAAAAGTCCTAGACTTACGACTACAATTTCTGTTGTTATATAAGACATTTGTTAAGTGAATTTTGCCCCATTTTACAACCTTTCTTGCCACAGTTGTTAAATGAATCACTGCGGTTGATAAGTTAGTAATCCAGTGAAGTAAATCTGTCTCTAGAAGCGGTGAATGCTCCAACACTGGAAGTTTTTAAGAAGAGACTGGACAGCCATTTGTCTGAAATGGTGTGGGGTTTCCTGCCTGAGCGGGGGGGGGGGGGTTGGACTCGATGACCTCCAAGGTCCCCTCCAACTTTTTTATTATTATTATTATTATGGATCATCGCACAGTCAGCCAGATGTTCAGACTGGATTTGGCGTTTTGTCTACCTATCAAATCCTTACCCAGGATCTGTAATAGGCAGATGTGGATGTTTGATGGTATTACAGGTATCGTCGCAGGATGGAAGCAGTTCCTAGTAAGGCCGCCTTTTGCAATTGACTAATAGCGAATTTGTCAATGCCGATGATGGTGTTCAAGTGGTGCTCCAGTTGTTTTGGGATTGCACCCAAGGCGCCTATGACTATTGGTACTACCCTTGCTTGCTTTTACCACAGTCTTTCTATTTTTATTTGTAGGTCTTTGTATTTTGTTATCTTCTCCAGCTCTTTCTCATCTATTCTGCTGTCTCCAGGCACTGCCCCGTCCACTATCCAGACTTTTTTGTCTTTCTTATTGACAATTGTAAAGTCTGGGGTGTTGTGTTGCAGGTGCTTGTCTGTTTGAATTCTGAAGTCCCAGAGCAGTTTAACTTTATCATTTTCTATGACTTTCTCTATTTTATGATCCCACCAGTTCTTGCTTACAGGCAAATGATATTTTTTGCAGATTTTCCAATGCACCATTGTTGCTACTTTGTCATGCCGCTGCTTGTAGTCAGTCTGTGCAATCTTCTTGCAACAGCTTACCAAGTGGTCCACTGTTTCTTCAGCTTCTTTGCACAGGCGGCACTTACTGTCTGTTGCTGTCTTCTCAATTTTGACTTTATATGCATTTGTCCTTAAGGCTTGGTCTTGTGCAGCCAGAATTAGTCCCTCGGTCTCTTTCTTCAATTTTCCTGCTCTTAGCCATTGCCAGGTCTTGTTATTATCTGCTTTCCCAGCTATTTTTTTCATGTACTGGCCATGTAGTACTTTGTCTTCCCATGCCTCTCTAGCCCACAAGCTATTCACTGAATGTTTGATTCCAGACCATTTATTTGCTAAAGTCATACATTTGTTTCCAGAAACCATGTTGTTGCTAGTTGCTAAGTCATGTCTGACCCATCGTGACCCCATGGACAATGTCCCTCCAGGCCTTCCTGTCCTCTACCATCTTCTGGAGTCCATTTAAGCTCACGCCTGCTGCTTCAGTGACTCCATCCAGCCATCTCATTCTCTGTCGTCCCCTTCTTCTCTTGCCCTCCATCTTTCCCAGCATTAGGCCCTTCTCCAGTGAGTCCTTCCTTCTCATTAGGTGGCCAAAGGACTTGAGTTTCAACTTCAGGATCTGGCCTTCTCAAGAGCAGTCGGGGTTCATCTCCTCTAGGACTGACCGGTTGGATCGCCTTGCAGTCCAAGGGACTCATAGGAGTCTTCTCCAGCACCAGAGTTCAAAGGCCTCCATTCTTTGGCGCTCAGCCTTTCTTATGGTCCAACTTTCACAGCCATACATTGCAACTGGGAAAACCATGGCCTAGACTATACGTACTTTTGTTGGCAGGGTGATGTCTCTGTCTTTTTAGTATGCTGTCTAGATTTGCCATAGCTTTCCTCCCCAGGAGCAAGCGTCTTTTAATTTCTTGGCTGCAGTCCCCATCTGCGGTGATCTTGGAGCCCAGGAAGATAAAATCTGTCACTCCCTCCATTTCTTCCCCATCTATTGGCCAGGAATTGAGAGGGCCGGATGCCATGATTTTGGTTTTCTCAATGTTGAGTTTCAAGCCAACTTTTGCACTCTCCTCCTTCACCCGCATCAAGAGGCTCTTTAGTTCCTCTTCACTTTATGCCGTTAGAGTGGTATCATCTGCATATAAACCATAAATTGATGGATTTGACTTTTATCATTTCACAATTTCTTGATTTTTGCTAAGCGGCCAGATTTTCGGGTGATTTCCTTCCAGCTTTATCTGCAGGTTGCCCAGCAAAGAGAACTGGACCCTATAACCCATTCTCCACAGTTTCAGCCCATGGGGTACTGGAACACCCAGATTTTTTTTTTTTTACTAATATTCCACCTGAATTAATGCGGTGGGAAGATGCGTCCGATCCTCATGGGAATCTGGTTACACGGTCAGATCTGCTTCCAGAGAACGGAATTTGAGAATGCAGGTTTTTATTTGAGCCACTAATCTTCTCATTAAGCTCCCACAAAGTTATGATAACTCTACAGCCAACATAGTGTGCAGAAATGCATGTGGGTTTACATCTGGACCTAGTTCTGTACGAGTTTTTTTCCCCAGGAACTGACCAGGGTGCTTGTGTGTCCTGGAACATTCATAAACAGTATAACTTCTGACAAGGTTCACTGACAACGTGTTGTGAATCATCCATTCAGCAGCCGAAAGGGAAGGGTGAAGTCAGTTTTGAAGTCAGATTTAAAAAAATAAAATAAAAATACAGAAACTCAGAGCGTGGTTACAGAAGGAGAGCCAGCTTTCACCCATGATTCAGAATGACCAACCCCATCCTTGGCTGCACCTCTCTGGTTGTGGATACATGTGGGAGAGCTAATTGCATCGGGTTCGTTGGCCGCCCTTGGTGCACGCTCCCATGCGCGGCATGCCTTTTGCAAAAACCGCAGACCGGAAGTCCCTGTGCGCCATGGAAAATTGGGGTTGGTTTACCTTCCTGAGAGTCCCGGGGTGGGGGGGGGGCAGAGTGTCTCTCTGTCTGGTGCTTGAACAGCCCTAGGTTGTTGACTCAAAGGCCAGGCTGGGCGCTTCTTTGGGGGAAATAGAATAAAAGCTAGAGAGAGATGACTCATTGCCTCAGCCTAGGTCAAAGATTCATGGAGATATAAATAAAAAGGGAAGGGGAGGGAGGGAGGGCAGCTAGGGAGGAAGGAAGGAAAGCTGGAAGAAAGGAAGACAGGAAGGAAGGAAGGAAGGAAGGAAGGAAGGAAGGAAGGAAGGAAGAAAGGAGGGAGGACAGCTAGGAAGGGAGGGAGGGAGGGCAGTTAGGGAGGGAGGAAGGAAGGAGGACAGCAAGGAAGGAAAGCTGGAAGGAAAGAAGGAAGGAAGGAGGATAGCTAGGAAAGAAGGAAGGAAGGAAGGAGGACAGCTAGGAAGGAAAGCTGGAAGGAAGGAAGGAAGGAAGGATAGCTAGGAAAGAAGGAGGGAGGGAGAATAGCTAGGAAGGAGAAGGAGGGAGGGAGGAAGGAAAGAAAGCTGGAAGAAAGGAAGACAGGAAGGAAGGAAGGAGGGAGGGAGGATAGCTAGGAAGGAAGGAGAAGGAGGAAGAAAGGAGGGAGGACAGCTAGGAAGGGAGGGAGGGAGGGAGGAAGGAAGGAGGACAGCAAGGAAGGAAAGCTGGAAGGAAGGAAGGAAGGAAGGAGGATAGCTAGCAAAGAAGGAAGGAAGGAAGGAGGACAGCTAGGAAGGAAAGCTGGAAGGAAGGAAGGAAGGATAGCTAGGAAAGAAGGAAGGAAGGAAGGAAGGAGGACAGCTAGGAAGGAAAGCTGGAAGGAAGGAAGGAAGGAGGGAGGATAGCTAGGAAAGAAGGAAGGAAGGAGGACAGCTAGGAAGGAAAGCTGGAAGGAAGGAAGGAAGGAAGGAAGGAAGGAAGGAAGGAGGATAGCTAGGAAAGAAGGAAGGAAGGGAGGGAGGGCAGCTAGGGAAGAAGGAAGGAAGGAGGACAGCTAGGAAGGAAAGCTGGAAGGAAGGAAGGAAGGAAGGAAGGAAGGATAGCTAGGAAAGAAGGAGGGAGGGAGAATGGCTAGGAAGGAGAAGGAGGGAGGGAGGAAGGAAAGAAAGCTGGAAGAAAGGAAGACAGGAAGGAAGGAAGGAGGGAGGGAGGATAGCTAGGAAGGAAGGAGAAGGAGGAAGAAAGGAGGGAGGACAGCTAGGAAGGGAGGGAGGGAGGGAGGAAGGAAGGAGGACAGCAAGGAAGGAAAGCTGGAAGGAAGGAAGGAAGGAGGGAGGACAGCTAGGAAGGAAAGCTGGAAGGAAGGAAGGAAGGAAGGAAGGAAGGAAGGAAGGAAGGAAGGAAGGAGGATAGCTAGGAAAGAAGGAAGGAAGGGAGGGAGGGCAGCTAGGGAAGAAGGAAGGAAGGAGGACAGCTAGGAAGGAAAGCTGGAAGGAAGGAAGGAAGGAAGAAGGAAGGAAGGGCAGCTAGGATGTATGGAAGGAAGGAAGGAGGGAGGACAGCTAGGAAGGAAGGAAAGCTGGAAGGAAGGAGAAGGAGGAAGGGCAGCCAGGATGGAAGGGCAGCTAGGAAGGAAGGAAGGAAGGAAGGAAGGAAGGAAGGAAGGAAGGAAGGAAGGAAGGGGACTGGTGGAGTCATTTAAATTCATGGTCTCTTAGAGAGGACCAATCCCACTGTGATTGTGTGCCTAGTTATCTGATCTTGCAGACATTGATGGGCCTGATTATGCACCTTCCACTGAATATCCAGAGTGAGCCAGTCAGGGACCAAGAAAAGGGGTCACGAAGCTATTTTACCTGCGTATATTTTTTTATAAAAGGGCTTCTGACAAGCAATTCTGTGTATATCCGGTTGTGGTTTTGTCCTTTGAATTTGCTGCTCCCAGATTTAGCCGAGGCCTCCTTTTTCTTAACCTTTTAAAGTCTGGACTGTCGGTTGCATGGAAAACCAGCGGTCTCGGAGTTTGCAGTATTTCAAAGTTTTTGTTTGCTTGTCTGTTTTGGTTTGTTATATATTTCACTGCGCAGTCTTAACTCGTGTCTACCAGGAAGTCAGTCAAATAGGACTTAACTCCAGATAAAGCAATACGACGGCCAGCATCCTTCTCCAGCATGACCAACGAGAGAGTGATGGACTCTGCAGTCCAAAATATGTGGGATGTGCCAAGTTAACTGCTCTTTAAAACCACCTGGCGTTGGTGACGCCCCATTTAAGGGGTGAGAAGAGCTGGCAGGAGGTGGATGCAGACCTGCCCCCCTCATAAAGAGCATATTTTAAAGATTTTGGGGAGCCTTTGATTTATTTAGACATTGGGGTCCAAAAAACACCTAGTGGATTCTTTGCCCAAACGTGAAAGCTTCCAAACGGAAGAAATTGGACAAAGCAATAAACGGAAGGCTGGAGTAGGTGGCCATAAAGCCTGATCTGGATTTTAGGTCTGCTCTTATCCAGTACAGTAGTCCTTGAGTTACGACCACAATGGAGTCCAAAATTTCTGTCGCTAAGCGAGACGTGGGTTGAGTTTCGCCCCGTTTTACAATCTTTCTTGCCACAGTTGTTAAGTGAATCACTGCAGTTGTTAAGTTAGAGCCCTGGTGGCGCAGAGGTTAGAATGCGGCATTGCAGGCTGACTCTGCCCACTGCCAGGAGTTCAATCCTGACCAGTTCAAGGTTGACTCAGCCTTCCGTTCTTCCGAGGTCGGGAAAACGAGGACCTAGATCCTTCCTTCCTTCCTTCCTTCCTTCCTTCCTTCCTTCCTTCCTTCCTTCCTTCCTTCCTTCCTTCCTTCCTTCCTTCAGCATTGCAGGCTGACTCTGCCCTGTACACTGCTTAGAGAAGGCTGCAAAAACACTATGGAGCGGTATATAAGTCTAAGTATTGTTGCTACTGCTAGTAACAGAGTTCTTAAGTGAATCTGACTTTCCCACTGACTTTACTTGTCAGAAGGCCACAGAGGGGATCACATATAATCCCGGGACACTGCAACCGTCATAAATATAAACCGGTTGCCAAGCGTCTGAACTTTGATCACATGACCATGGGGACGCTGCAATGGTCATAAGTGTGAAAACCGATCATACGTCATTTTTTTCAGTGCTGCTGTAACCTTAAACAGTCACTAAACGAACAGATCTAAGTCAAGAATTACCTGTATTTCTAGAAATAGCCCTTGACTTCGCCATCATTCATTTAGCAACGATTTGAAGTTACAGTGGCGCTGCAATGAGTTAAAACTGGAATTTGCACTTTACTACCATCCCAGCATCCCAGCGGTCACTAAGCAAGGACTACCTGTATTGTTTCTCAGATGGATTCACACACAGATATTTTGTGACGCAGGGTGTGCTGTGGGAGTGATGTCTGGGAGGCCTATTTCATGGCCACGTGCAGACAGACATCCATCCCAAAGGTGCCTTTTTTCAAGACGCAATTGGACTTTCTTTGTTTTTCTTTGAAGACATTTCGCTTCCCATCCAAGAAGCTTCTTCAGCTCTGACTGGATGGCGGGGAATGGAAGGATGTATACTCCTTGCAGAAAAACTGGTCATTTGCATTCTTTTAGAAAGTCGTTGAGGCCACTTGGAGGTTTATCTGTGTCCTCAGGGTCACCCGAGTGGTGCAAATGGGGGTGGAGCCTCCTTGGAATCGCTGAAAGGACTGAGAAGGCCCCACCCCCATTTGCACTACTCAGGGGACCAAGACAACACAGATAAGCTCCAAGTGGCCTCAACGACTCTCTAAAAAAGATGCAAATGACCAGCTGTCTACAAGGAGTATAAATCCTTCCATTCCCCACCAACCAGTCAGAGCTGAAGAAGCTTCTTGGGTGAGAAGCGAAACAGTCTTCAAGGTTGTCCAGTTGCCTCTGCAAAAAGCACCTTTGGGACAAAGATCGAGAATCTCCATAGAGACCCCTGCTGACCCTTCTCGTTTGGCCTTGCAGGAAACAAAGGGCGCCCGGGGGGAACAAGCCGCAGCAGCATCCAGAACATCAGCAAGGCACCACCAAGCACAACAAAGAGCACCAGAAACCCTCGCAAGGAGGCCCGGCGCCACACGCCTCGGGGCGATGTGGCCACCACGGCTACAGCCAGAACCGGCGGTGGCACCACAACCAGAAACACTCTCCCAATGACAAAGAGACGCACCGGAACGCCAAAGAGACCGAGAATCTGAAAATAGACGATACCTCCGTCTGCACGGTGCACATCCCTCTGGAGGTGCATCGCAACCACGACGTCACCGAGAGGCCCTCGCCGCCATATCTCCAGGATCCCGAAAGCAAGCGGAAGGACGGCGTCCACGAGCGGAAGAACGAGAGGCCCAAAGTGAACTTGCTGCAGTCTTCCAAGGACAGGCTACGCCGGAGGCTAAAAGAGAAGGTAGCTGCTTTTTTTCCCCTCAGGTCACTTTTGTTTTTTTTTAATACCACTTTATTAAATTTCAGAAAGAATTAAAACGCATGCTGGCTACCCAAACAGGGGAGGGAGAAAATTCAAAAGGAGATTAAAGAGTTAAAGAGTGGTAGAAAAAGGAGAAAAGCAGGGGAAGGCGTTCAGCTTTTCTCAGTGCAAATAGATAATATCTAAATTAAACCTAACCTAATCAACCACTAACTTCAAATTTAGAAACCTGTACAATATTTCTGTAATCTTCAACAAATCCGGCCATCCAGTTATTAATTCAGAAATACTTATCCGTCATTCTCAAAGCCAGTTTAGTCTGGTGGTTAAGGCACCAGACTCTGAGTTCTAATCCTACTTTAGGCATGAAAGCCATCTAGGTCACGGGTCTCCAGCCTTTTTGGGGTGGCAGCCCGGTGGGAGAGGGAGGGGCAGGCGCCTTACGCGCACATGCACAAACATGGATGTGGCCGCACGTGCGCGTGTACAAACAGGCTGCAAGCATGTGCACCATGCAAGCGGGGCTGTGAGCATGCGCAGGAGGCACTCAGTGATGGCAGTTCCTGTGTGAGGTTGTGGTGCCGTTGCCAGACTTGCGGCGAGGATAGCGCCACAGCCCGCAACAATGCTATCCCCGCAAGAGGATTGCGCTGCCGCCCCGTGCGAGGATCGTGCCTTCCTGCGAGAATTGCACCGCAGCCCACAGTGATGCTGCCCCCATGCGAGGCTTGTGCTGCTGCTCCCGCCCGAGGATCATGCCGCAGCTTACTTGCAGTGCTGCCGCGCCCTGTGCAATGTTCGTGGCAACGCCGCCACCCACGGGATACAAGGTGCTGCAGCTGCCCACACAACACTCGCAACGATGGCACGAGGCGGGATGAGCATGCACACATGCGCGTCCACTGCCCAGTTACTCACGCAGCCAAGAGGCCACGGCCTGGCTGTGGGCCACGGCTCATAGGTTAGGGACCTCTGATCTAGGTGACTGTGGGCCAGTCACCGGGAGACGATGAGTTCTAATCCCACCTTAGGCACGAAAGCTGGATGGGCGACTTTGGATCAATCATCAGGAGACTCTCAGTTCTATCCCAACTTAGCCATGAAAGCTGGATGGGTAACTGGGCCAATCACGGGGAGAGTTTTAAGTCCTAGTCCCACCTGAACCCTGAAAACCAGCTGGGCGACTTTGACCCAGTCCCTTTTATTTCAGTTCAACTCACCATTGTGGGGAAAACCGGAGGAAGGAGATAGGTTCGCTGCCTTGAATTATTTATAAAAACATATATAATAAAGGGTAGGATGTAAATAAAAACTAATCTACCAGACTGCAAAAATAACTTCTAGTTGAAACATCAGCCTAAACCAAATCTTAACACAAGCCTGGTGTTCCATTTCCACATCTCTGTTAATTCATTTTTTCCAGTCCACTTTTTGATTACTCATTTTTACATTTCATCTCTATGTATTATATTTCCTCGTTAATACAGCCCTAATAAGAGAAAGAAAAAAAACCCCATATTTCCTCCATTCTGTTGATCCCTCCTAACAGGAAAAAAGACCCCCGTCTCAAAATTCACATCCATCTTTTTTTTTTTTCCTCACTCATTTCCTGAGCAACCAAAGCATCAGACATTTACAAGTTTCTTGTGTCAGGGAGTTGCACTGACCTCATTTCTGAGGATTGGTGACCGTGATGTGTCACTGGAACAAGCGGAACCAAAATAAGAGTTTTGAGAGGGCTTGAGGCATCCATTTTGCCCTTAAATCCTCCCAAATGGAAAAAAATGGGGGGGGGGCAGAGGACTGGCAGAAATAGGTGCTTTAAACCTATACAATAAGTTCAGTTCTCTGGAGTCATCTGTGTATGATTCCCTCCTATGAATACTTTGTTATTTCCACCTGAAGCCACCTCTGTTACCTGTATTTAAACCCAGATGGGTGATATTCTGTCACAGCATGCACAGTCTTATTGCGCTGAGGTAACCCAGGAGTAAATACAGTAAACAGCGGTCTGTACTAAATGGTGGTTTATATTACACTATCTACAAATATACACTGGAAACAAGAGACCTACATGTGGTCATTCAGCAAACTCTAACACACAGCAATTAGAACAGGAAACGGATGAGAGAGAGAAAGACTATCTAGCAAGGCCATCCCTTTTATACTCAAGCTCTTAAAGGGATACAGACGCCTGCTGAGTCATTCCTAACATTGCATCATTCATCTCACATTATACAAACTGGTTAGCTTCTAAATCGGGTAGGCAACCTTGGCTCTTTTATGACTCATGGATTTCAACTCCCATGGCTGGCTGAGGAATTCTGGGAGTTGGAGTCCACGAGTCCTAAAAGACCCAAGGTTGCCTACCCCTGTTCTAAATCATTACCTTGACATATTCTCATCAGCAAAATTGAGATGCATCTGCTATGTTGTACATTCCTAATTTATTCATTAAACAAACGTATATAACTGCCCAACTCACACACACACACGCACACACACACACAGTAACTCCAGGTAGTGTACAACATTAAAAGCCAAGAGTTTAAAATTCATCATTGAACCGACCCACTGCCCAACCTATGGCGGTAACGAGTGGGGGTCCCTTTTCTTTCAAGATTTTGCAGAAAAAGCAACAGGGATGGAGCCACTGCAGAGAAGGCCCTGGACAGTGAGTTAGCTTTTTCATGGCCTTGTCGTCGGGAAATCATGTAAGACACCAGAAAGAAAAGCAGAATAGAAAGGATTACTAATATATATTGTTGTTGATATTGTCAACTTTGCAGAAACTATTGCTCTTTGGCTTTATTTTGTCTTGAAAAAGTCTGTTGTCATTTAGCGTCCTCGTTTAAATTTCTCTTCTGCTTCAGCAAAACCAGCACAATGTCCTATAATACCACGTTCTACCTGTAGGTGTCACTCTATATTATTTGTTGCTTTTGCTTTCTATCGATCAGAGCTAACCGTTGTTTTGACCGGAATAATTTAATTTCCAGATCCAGGGAAAGTACCCACTTAAAACAGTGTCCTGGGCACTGGTTCATGAACCTTAACAAACCAACTGTTGAATTTCTTTTCTTGTGCCAACTTACCTGAAGACAGCCAGTGAATTAAAGTTAGAATGCAATTTTACCTCTAATGTTGGAGGTAAATGTTTAATCGTTGGTCCCAGCATGGAATGAGTAATTCAACGAAAATGAATTTCATCTTGTATTTCATCGTGAAAATGATGAGTGGAAATTCAATGGGCGTAGCTTCCCAGTATTTTTTTAGGATTATTCGTCCCTTTAATTGCTGTCTGCCATACGGGCATTAAAAGTGCAGAGTTTCTGCCCCAAAGGTTCTACATTTCTACATTTAGGCAAGAAAAACCAAATGCACAGGGTATAGTATAGGGCGCCGCCCCCTGAGGGGGGGAAATGGCGGATCGCATTGTTTGGCGACCCCCGTAAAATGGTCGATCGACCCCAAATGGGGTCGCGACCCATAGGTTGCGAACCGCTGGTATAGGGCGTACCTTGCTCAATAGTAGCAACTGTGAGAGGGACCTCGGAGTCCTAGTGGACAATCACCTAAATAGGAGCCAGCCGTGTGCTGCAGCTGCCAAAAAGGCCAACACAGTGCTAGGCTGCATTAACAGAGGGAGAGAATCAAGATCACGTGAAGTATTAATACCGCTTTACAAGGCCTTGGTAAGGCCACACTTGGAATACTGCATCCAGTTTTGGTCACCAGGATGTAAAAAAGATGTTAAGACTCTAGAAAGAGTGCAGAGAAGAGCAACAAAGATGATTAGGGGACAGAGGCTAAAACATACAAGGAACGGTTGCTGGAATTGGGGATGTCTAGTTTAAGGAAGAGAAGGATGTGGGGGACAGGATAGCAATCTTCCAGTATCTCAGGGGCTGCCCCAAAGAAGAGGGAGTCAAGCTATTCTCCAAAGCGCTTGAAGGCAGGACAAGAAGCAACGGGTGGAAACTAATCAAGGAGAGAAGCAACCTGGAACTAAGGAGAAACTTCCTGACAGTTAGAACAATTAACCAGTGGAACAACCTGCCTCCAGAAGCTGTGAATGCTCCAAGTTTTTAAGAAGAGACTTGACAGCCATTTGTCCGAAATGGTGTAGGGTCTCCTGCCTGAGCAGGGGGTTGGACTAGATGACCTCCAAGTCCCTTCCAACTTTATTATTATTGTTATTATTATTATTATTTGTCAGGTTGAGCAAGTAGGCTTCTCTGCCAGCTTTTGTTTGATGCCTCCTAACCGTCGTGGCTTGTCGCAGAGTGCTGATCTCCTCTTCTCTTCTCTCTCTCCCTCCATGTCTCCCTTGCGTAACAGATGCCTTGTCTTTCCCTTTTCACGGACCAGGACGAAGGGGTGGTGGAGTCCACGGACCCACAAAGGAACAAAATGGACAAATTAATTGAGATTCTCAACAGCATGCGGAACAACCCGAGCAGCGGGGTGGACGCCAAGCTCACCAGCTTCATGGAGGAAGCCCAGAACGCCACCAACTCCGAGGAGATGCTGGGGGAGATCGTCCGGACCATTTACCAGAAGGCCGTGAGCGACCGCAGCTTCGCCTGCACGGCGGCCAAGCTGTGCGACAAGATGGCGCTCTTCATGGTGGACGGCACCAAGTTCCGGAGTCTCCTCCTCAATATGCTGCAGGTAACCGGGATAAATGATTTGCTTCTGCTCCGTCGGGCGTTCCTTCCCTTGGCGGGCCGAGGTTTCCATGCCGGCTGGCCCTGCTTCAAAAGCAAGCCGGCGTTCCTTTTGGCACCCAATTAATTTTAGAAAAATAAAAATAGCGGGCAGAAAGGGGAAAGGGGCGGTGTGGCACCTCTGTTTGTTGACAGGACGCGTTTCATGGTTACAGGGAACCGTTATAGTTTTTACAGGCACCACCGTCCTTCCCCGGCTCTCTTTTAAACACTCAATTTCCCGAGGTGCGATTCTGCTCTGTTCTGCGAATGGGGAGGGGGGGGAACTGCTTTTTTGGGGAGGGGGGGAAACTGGTTGAAAAGCTGCCTCTGTTGATCTACAGAGGGATGGAGTTTTGGGGTGTTTTTTTTTTCCTTTCCCCTTTTTGCTTTGAACATTGGCTGGAGCTCAGAAAGAGCCAGCAAAGGAGCTGGTTTTATAGACGGCTTTTTTCATGGCGTTTGAGTAAATAGGTAGGAATTCCCAAGGCACCAGGAGGCGAAAGACTTAGCAGGGGAAGCAGAAACCACAAGCAGGGCCCAGAGACAGGATGAGGTGCAAGAGGTGTGGTGGGAAGGAAGAAGGTTGAAGAGCCTGGAGAACTGAATAGATTGTGATTTATTTATTGACATCACTGGCTAGCTTTTGGCTGCAAGTCTTCCCTTTTATATGAATGGTGTGTGATCCAGTGGAGTTTCTCTCTGACTCTCTTTTTTTAGTGAATTGTGTGCAGCAAGGGTGTCCCAGTGTGGCCACTTTAAGACCTGTGGATGGAGTGGAGTAGAGTAGAGTAGAGTAGAATAGAATAGAATAGAATAGAATAGAATAGAATAGAATAGAATAGAATAGAATAGAATAGAATAGAATAGAATAGAATAGAATAGAATAGAATAGAATATGGAATGGAATAGAATAGAATATGGAATGGAATAGAATATGGAATGGAATAGAATATGGAATGGAATAGAATAGAATATGGAATGGAGCTGGAATAGAATAGAATAGAATAGAATAGAATAGAATAGAATAGAATAGAATAGAATAGAATAGAAATATCGAATGGAATTGAATGGAATACAGAACAGAACAAAATAGAATAGAATAGAATGCAGAATGGAATAGAACAGAAAATATGGAATGGAATAGAATAGAAGAGAAGAGAAAATATGGAATGGAATAGGATAGGATAGGATAGGATAGGATAGGATAGGATAGGATAGGATAGAGTAGAAATAATAGAAATAATCAAATTGGAATGGAATGGAATAGAATAGAATGCAGAATGGAATGGAATAGAATAGAAAAAATAGAATGGAATGGAATAGAATAGAATAGAATAGAATAGAATAGAATAGAATAGAAAATATGGAATGGAATAGAACAGAATAGAATAGAGAAAGAATAGAATAGAATAGAAAATATGGAATGGAATAGAATAGAATAGAGAAAGAATAGAATAGAATAGAAAATATGGAATGGAATAGAATAGAATAGAATAGAATAGAATAGAATAGAATAGAATAGAATAGAATAGAAATATCGAATCGAATTGAATGGAATACAGAACAGAACAAAATAGAATAGAATAGAATGCAGAATGGAATAGAACAGAAAATATGGAATGGAATAGAATAGAAGAGAAGAGAAAATATGGAATAGGATAGGATAGGATAGGATAGGATAGAGTAGAAATAATAGAAATAATCAAATTGGAATGGAATGGAATAGAATAGAATGCAGAATGGAATGGAATAGAATAGAAAAAATAGAATGGAATGGAATAGAATAGAATAGAATAGGATAGGATAGGATAGGATAGGATAATAAAATATGTACTGGAATGTAGAATGGAATGGAATGCAGTGCAATGCAATACAATACAATACAGAATACAATATTTTATTTGGCCAAGTGTAGTTAGACACACACAATGAATTTGTCTCTGGTGCAGAAGCTCTCAACGTACATGCAAAGCAACAGAGTAATAATAATCATAATAATGATACCAATAAAAGGGGGTAATAGAGAAAATGAGAAGGGTAAAAACAATACTATAGCGATACAACTTGGATAAATATAAGACAACACTGTGAGGATTTGTTGTTCATCAGAGTGATGGCAGGAGGGGAAAACACTTGTCTCTGTGTCTAGTTATTTTGGCCTGCAGTGCCCTGCAGCAGCGTCCCGAGGGGAGGGGTTCAAACAGTTTATGTCCAGGATGTGTGTGTGTGGGGGGGGGTGTCTGTAGATATTAGGGAATAACAGAGTTTGCACGATTCTGATCTTTCGAAAGCAAAGTCTGGAACCTGGCCGTTCTCCGATCCTTAACTAGAAATAGGGATGCCCTTTTTTAAAAGCCTGTTTGATTCAGCTACCTGGTGCAAGTCAGCCTGATGTGACTGCAGGGTGTTGGCTACGTAGCACCAGATTCCCCCTTCCCTTCCAGCTCTGTTTGCTTCTACTCTCCCTTTGCTGTTTTTTTCCTTTGCCGCTGGAATTCCTTGTACTGTACGAAAAGGGGAGAAGAGGCAAATCTTTTACACAGGGCCCATATCAGTATGAAATCCCCCCCCCCCCGAGGCTGAAAAAGATGTTTGGAGAGACCCCTGGCTACCTTCCCTCTCTTAAAGGATTAGGAGACCAGGAGAAAGAGTGCAGAGAAGAGCAACAAAGAGGATCAGAGGACTGGAGGCTAAAACATACGAGGAACGGTTGCTGGAATTGGGCATGTCTAGTTTAATGAAGAGAAGGACGAGGGGGGACAGGATAACAAGCCTTCCAGTATCTCAGGGGCTGCCCCAAAGAAGAGGGAGTCAAGCTACACTCCAAAGCCCTTGAAGGCAGGACAAGAAGCAAGGGATGGAAACTCACCAAGGAGAGAAGCAACCTGGAACTAAGGAGAAACTTCCTGACAGTTGGAACAATTAACCGGTGGAACAACCTGCCTCAAGAAGTTGTGAATGCTCCAACACTGGAAGTTTTTAAGAAGAGACTGGACAGCCATTTGTCTGAAATGGTATAGGGTTTCCTGCCTGAGCAGGGGGTTGGACTAGATGACCTTCAAGATCCCTTCCAACTCTGTTATTCTGTTCGGAGCTGGGATGGCTTTCGTGGACGTAGCAGAGAGCAAACACCAATAAATGATTCGCAGCTGGAGCTGGAGAAGCCAAAAGGTCAGGAGTGGGCCACTATGACCCCTTTATGACCTGTGGACCTCAACTCCCAGAATTCCTGAGCCGGCTGAGGAATTCTGGGAGTTGAAGTCCAGAGGTTGTAAAGAGGCCATAGTTACCCATCTGGGCAAAAGATGCTTAGAAAACCCCAGGTTATTCTGTGGTCTGTTGAGAGTTGGATTAATTTTCCCCGTCACCTGCTACCCAGTCACGTAGGAATAGAATAGAATAGAATAGAATAGAATAGAATAGAATAGAATAGAATAGAATAGAATAGAATAGAATAGAATATAGAATACAATATAGAATACAATATAGAATACAATATAGAATGAGAATAGGACAGAATAGAATAGAAAATAGAATAGGATAGAATAGAATAGAATAAAGAAAATATGGAATGGAATGGAATGGAATAGAACAGAACAGAACAGAATAGAATTATGGGATAGAATAGAATTTTAGGATAGAATAGAGTAGAATAGAATAGAATAGAATAGAATAGAATAGAATAGAATAGAATAGAATAGAATAAATAAATTAGAATAGAATAAAATAGAACAGAACAGAATTATGGGATAGAATAGAATTTTGGGATAGAATAAAATAGAATTATGGGATGAGATAGAATAGAATAGAATAGAATAATAGAATAGAATAGAATAGAAGCTGGAAGGAACCTTGGAGGTCTTCTAGTCCAGCCCCATCTCAGATAAGTGACTGTCCAGTCTCTTCTTAAAAATTTCCAGTGATGGAGCACCAACGATTTCTGGTGGCAAGCTGTTCCACTGGTTAATTGTCCTCCCTGTCAGGAAGTTTCTCCTTAATTCCAGGTTGCTTCTCTCTTTGATCAGTTTCCAACCATTGTTTCTCATCCTTCCCTCTGGTGCTTTGGAGAATAACCTGACCCCCTCCTCTTCTTTGGGGCAGCCCCTCAGATACTGGAACGCTGCTATCATGTCTCCCTTATTTCTTCTTTCCTTTAGACTAGCCCAACCCAAGTCCCGCAGCCGTTCCTCGTATGTTTTAGTCTCCAGGCCTCGGATCATCGTAGTTGCTCTTCTCTGCACTTTTTCCAAAGTCTCAACATCTCTTTTTATGATGTGATGACCAAAATTGGCTGCAGTATTCCAGGTGTGGCCTCACTAGGGCTTTGTAAAGCGCTACTAGTAGCTGCTTGGAACTCAGTAGCTTTCTGCCATCTGGACAGAAAAACAATCCTTGTAGCTTAGCTCCCACCCACCCCTCTTTTTGTTGCCTGCCCCCTTGCTGACCCGGAGCTGTGAAAGCAAAGCCCCCCCCCCCCCAAGTCAAAGTCTGTTGGCTGGAGTTTAGGTCAGTGTTTCTCAACCTTGACAATTTTAAGGCATGTGGACTTCAACTCCCAGAATTCCACAGCCAGCAATGCTGGCTGTGGAATTCTGGGAGTTGAAGTCCACATGCCTTAAAATTCTCAAGGTTGAGAAACACTGGAGTTTAGGTGATAGACATCCCTGGTGACTTTTTCTCTCTCTCTCAAGCCACCCACCACCCACGAGTAATCTGTTATCACTCCCAAAGGCAGAGGGGGGGGATCTGTTGGAGGGAGGATCTGCTGCTTCTTGTAGACTGGGTGCATTCTGGGATTAGCCCTCTGTGTGCGTGTCTGTGCCTGTGCATTGGGTTTTCCGCCTAGGGAACAGATGGGTGCAGAAAGAGACTCCCCGCAGTGCAGAGAAGAGTAAGGCTACACAATTTTGTCGTAACATCTGGAGCAGATTCCTCGTCTCCCAGCTTGGTGTATATTTGGGTCCCTTTTGAGGGCTGAGTTAAATAGACCCAAGCTCTATTTTGGTTCTGACGAGGGAGTAGCGTTTTTTTCCATCCCCATGCAAAAGTCTCAGGTCTATTTAAACCCTGATAGACCTCAGCTACCAAAGGCCGGCATTGTTTAGACCAGGGCTCTTCAAACTTGGCAACTTTAAGATTTCATTGTTGTTAGTTGCGAAGTTGTGTCCAACCCATGGCGACCCCATGGACCACGTTCCTCCAGGCCTTCCTGTCCTCCACCATCTTCTGGAGTCCCTTTAAGCTCACGCCTGCTGCTTCAGGGACTCCATCCAGCCCCCTCCTTCTCTGTCATCCCCTTCTTCTCTTGCCCTCCATCTTTTCCAGCATTAGGCCCTTCTCCAGGGAGTCCTTCCTTCTCATTAGGTGGCCAAAGGACTTGAGTTTCAACCTCAGGATCTGACCTTCTAAAGAGCAATTGGGGTTGATCTCCTCCAGGACTGACCGGTTGGATCGCCTTGCAGTCCAGGGGACTCACAGGAGTCTTCTCCAGCACCAGATTTCAAAGGCCTCCATTCTTTGGCACTCAGCCTTTCTTATAGTCCAACTTTCACAGCCATACATTGCAAGTGGGAAAACCATGGCCTGGACTATACGCACTTTATAGGGCTGGCTGAGGAATTCTGGGAGTTGAAGTCCACAAGTCTTAAAGTGGCCAAGTTTGAAGAGCCCTGGTTTAGACATTAAAATCTTGAATTAGGAGATAAGTTGTGACCCATCATCAGCTATGGACACAACCTGGACGATGATGGGCTGGCAGGCTGCCTCTTAACCCACCTCCCAGGGTTTGTTGTTGTGGGGAAGAGTTGAATGAAGGATGCCGCGTTCATATGAGGCGTGGGGTCTCTCCAAGCAATGCTTCCAGATCTAGCCTTAGGCATGATGATGATGATAATAATAATAGAGTTGGAAGGGACCTTGGAGGTCATCTAGTCCAACCCCCTGCTCAGGCAGGAAACCCTAGACCATTTCAGACAAATGGCCGTCCAGTCTCTTCTTAAAAACCTCCAGTATTGGAGCATCCACCGCTTCTGGAGGCAGGTGGTTCCACTGGTTAATTGTTCTAAATTTCTCCTTAGTTCCAGGCTGCTTCTCTCCTTCACTAGTTTCCTTCCGTTGCTTCTTGTCCTGCCTTCAGGGGCTTTGGAGAATAGCTTGACTCCCTCTTCTCTGGGGCAGCCCCTGAGATACTGGAACACTGCTATCCTATCCCCCCTCGTCCTTCATTAAACTAGACATACCCTATTCCAGCTTAATTGTTCTAATGGTCAGGAAGTTTCTCCTTAGTTCCAGGTTGCTTCTCTCCTTGTTTAGTTTCCACCCGTTGCTTCTTGTCCTGCCTTCAGGCGTTTTGGAGAATAGCTTGACTCCCTCTTCTTTGGGGCAGCCCCTGAGATACTGGAAGACTGCTATCCTGTCCCCCCTCGTCCTTCTCTTCATTAAACTGGACATAAAGCAGTGGTAAATCTTGGTTCCCAATTGTGGGAAGCGGAAAGCTTATATTTCCCAGGAACTTCTTGCTAGCCATTGTTATCAATATTAGCCCTCCCATCGCAGGCTGTGTGGAGCCAGGAGGTTGAGTGGCCAGCCTGCAAACTCCGGGGATGTAACCTAAGTGAAAGGATTCCTCTGCTGAAATGGACAGGCTCCTTAGAGCTGGAGAGGTGTCTGCTCCTGAGCTATGCACAGAGTAGGGTATTATTAGAGCAAGCCTGGCTGGTTGTAACAGAACCCCCGTCTCCCTAGCAACCCTTTCCAACAACATGTCAAACAGAAGGATGGGATCCCTTTCAGGAAAAAAGAAAAAAAAGAGGTGGGCTGGGCTTAGAGCAGTGGTTCTCAACCTTTTTAATGCCGTGACCCCATAATACAGTTCCCCATGTTGTGGTGACCCCCAACCACTTATACATCACCGGGTGCCAGGGGCGTGGCCAAAGAAAAGGGGGAAAAAATGGCGGACAGCCTTGTTTGGCGACCCCCGTGAAATGGTCGTTCGACCCCAAATGGGGTCCCGACCCACAGGTTGAGAACCGCTGGCTTAGAGAGAGAAATGCCCACATGAGCAGATCTGTTCCCTGTTTTTCCAGGACCCCCGGACTGTTGCAAAAGAGAGATGCAGAAACGAAGGCATAAAACTTTTGTAAAACAATTCTCATTTTGACAAGAGTCGTTGCACCTTGTCATTATCAAGTCAACAAGGGACTGTCCTCCTCCTTTCGTCTCCAACCAGCAAGTGGATATTTTATGCTTTCCATTTTTTCCATAGATTTAATGAAGCCTGGTGGGTTTTTCTACCCACGGTGTTTTTCCACGAGGCAACTGGACTTTCTCGTTTATGTTTGAAGACCAAGTCCAGTCGCCTTGTGGAAAAGCATCTTTGGGATAACAACTATAATAATAATAACAACAACAACAATAATAATAATAACAATAAAGTTGGAAGGGACCTTGGTGGTCATCTAGCCCAACCCCCTGCTCAGGCTGGAAACTCTGTACCGTTTCAGACAAAGGGCTGTCCAGTCTCTTCTTAAAAACTAGTATCATGCATAAAAACATAATGGAGCCGTTTTCAGCTTTGCCCGAGACACCACCGGCTATTGTAAACTACGTCATCCCTGTGACATCAAAGTTCAGGAGATGGGGATCCCGAGTTCTAGTCCAGCCTCACCCAAGGAAAATGTTGCTCAGCATAGCCAATCTCCTAAGGTCGCACGGGACAAAAAAAATGGAAGAATACGCGCTGTGAATGCTGCCTTCTGCTCATGGAGAATAGATAGAATCGAATGGATGGATGGATGGATGGATGGATGGATGGATGGATGGATGGATGGATGGATGAATCCAGACGTTGTGGGTGCTCCATCATTGGAAGTTTTTAAAAAGAATTGGACAGACATTTGTCTGAAATGGTCTAGGGCAGGGGTAGGCAACCTTGGCTCTTTTATGGCTGGTGGACTTCAACTCCCAGAATTCCTGAGCCAGCATGGGGAAACTATGGCTCTTTTATGACTGGTGGACTTCAAATCCCAGAATTCCTGAGCCAGCATGGAGGAACTATGGCTCTTTTATGACTGGTGGACTTCAACTCCCAGAATTCCTGAGCCAGCATGGAGGAACTATGGCTCTTTTATGACTGGTGGACTTCAACTCCCAGAATTCCTGAGCCAGCATGGGGGAACTATGGCCCCCTCATGGCTTGTGGACTTCAACTCCCAGAATTCCTGAGCCAGCATGGGGGAACTACGGCCCCTTCATGACTGGTGGACTTCAACTCCCAGAATTCCTGAGCCAGCCTGGCTCAGCTTGGAAACCTCTCCCTTTCCCCTCAGCACGGCTGGCTCAGGAATTCTGGGAGTTGAAGTCCGCCAGTCATAAAAGAGCCAAGGTTGCCTACCCCTGGACTAGGAAAAGTGTCAATTTCAGTGTTCCCCAAAATCCCCTGTAGCTTTCTAAACCTAACTTTTCTGTCCCGGATGGGTCCCTTGGCAGACAAGATCACTGGGTTCCAAGATCCTCAAGAGATCCCTAGCCGATATTAAAACCGCCGCTTGCGTATTGGCATAAAAATGTACTTGGCGATTTGAACATCCCCCATGGCAGCCAATAGTTTGAATTGCTTTTAACCTTAACGTGCTGCCCTGTCTCTACCTGATCACCAGGCCGAGACCCCTGTGAGGCGGGCAGCCTCGCAATCGGAGACAGCCCGGATCACATCGGAATGCTCAGCATCCAAGTGACAGGTCACAGAAGAATCCAGAATGTTCTCTTTGGCCGTATCGACATCCCTGCTAAAACCTTTTAATGCCTGTATCATGTATCATAAACCATTGACTCAAGAGCCCACACTTAAAAAAAAAATAAATCTGTTTTTCCTATACGTGGCAAGGGCTTTACTGAAATTGTCCCCACCGCCACCCTCACCATGTTGTGAGCTCCAAGGATTATTTATTAATTATTTTTTTATCCCACCGTTATTACTTTGCAAATAATTCAAGGCGGCCACGTACCTAATTCTCCTTCCTCCCCTCAGTTTCCCCACAATTTCCCCCTCCTGTGAGGTGAGTTGGGCTGAGGGACTAGCTCATTGCTAAGGCGGGACTAGAACTCACCGTCTCCTGGTGATCGGCCCAAAGTCACCCAGCCAGCTTTCATGCTTAAGGTGGGACTAGAACTCACCGTCTCCCAGTGATTGGCTGAAAGACACCCAGTCAGCTTTCATGAGTAAGGTGGGACTAGAACTTACCATCTCCTGGTGATCGACCCAAAGACACCCAGTCAGCTTTCATGCCTAAGGCGGGACTAGAACTCACTGTCTCCTGGTGATCGGCCCAAAGTCACCCAGCCAGCTTTCATGCTTAAGGTGGGACTAGAACTCACCGTCTCCCAGTGATTGGCTGAAAGACACCCAGTCAGCTTTCATGAGTAAGGTGGGACTAGAACTTACCATCTCCTGGTGATCGACCCAAAGACACCCAGTCAGCTTTCATGCCTAAGGCGGGACTAGAACTCACTGTCTCCTGGTGATCGGCCCAAAGTCACCCAGCTAGCTTTCATGCTTAAGGTGGGACTAGAACTCACAGTCTCCTGGTGATCGGCCCAAAGTCACCCAGCTGGATTTCATGCCTAAGGCAGGACTAGAACATACTGTCTCCTGGTGATTGGCCCAAAGACACCCAGTCAGCTTTCATGCCTAAGACAGAACTAGAACTTACTGTCTCCTGGTGATTGGCCCAAAGTCACCCAATTGACTTTCATGCCTAAGGTGGGACTAGAACTCACCGTCTCCTGGTGATCGGCCCAAAGTCACCCAGCCAGCTTTCATGCTTAAGGTGGGACTAGAACTCACCGTCTCCCAGTGATTGGCTGAAAGACACCCAGTCAGCTTTCATGAGTAAGGTGGGACTAGAACTTACCATCTCCTGGTGATCGACCCAAAGACACCCAGTCAGCTTTCATGCCTAAGGCGGGACTAGAACTCACTGTCTCCTGGTGATCGGCCCAAAGTCACCCAGCCAGCTTTCATGCTTAAGGTGGGACTAGAACTCACCGTCTCCCAGTGATTGGCTGAAAGACACCCAGTCAGCTTTCATGAGTAAGGTGGGACTAGAACTTACCATCTCCTGGTGATCGACCCAAAGACACCCAGTCAGCTTTCATGCCTAAGGCGGGACTAGAACTCACTGTCTCCTGGTGATCGGCCCAAAGTCACCCAGCTAGCTTTCATGCTTAAGGTGGGACTAGAACTCACAGTCTCCTGGTGATCGGCCCAAAGTCACCCAGCTGGATTTCATGCCTAAGGCAGGACTAGAACATACTGTCTACTGGTGATTGGCCCAAAGACACCCAGTCAGCTTTCATGCCTAAGACAGAACTAGAACTTACTGTCTCCTGGTGATTGGCCCAAAGTCACCCAATTGACTTTCATGCCTAAGGTGGGACTAGAACTCACCGTCTCCTGGTGATCAGCCCAAAGTCACCCAGCCAGCTTTCATGCTTAAGGTGGGACTAGAACTCACCGTCTCCCAGTGATTGGCTGAAAGACACCCAGTCAGCTTTCATGAGTAAGGTGGGACTAGAACTTACCATCTCCTGGTGATCGACCCAAAGACACCCAGTCAGCTTTCATGCCTAAGGCGGGACTAGAACTCACTGTCTCCTGGTGATCGGCCCAAAGTCACCCAGCTAGCTTTCATGCTTAAGGTGGGACTAGAACTCACCGTCTCCCAGTGATTGGCTGAAAGACACCCAGTCAGCTTTCATGAGTAAGGTGGGACTAGAACTTACCATCTCCTGGTGATCGACCCAAAGACACCCAGTCAGCTTTCCTGACTAAGGCAGGACTAGAACTCACCCTCTCCTGGTGATTGGCCCAAAGTCACCCAGTCAGCTTTCATGCCTAAGACAGAACTAGAACTCACCGTCTCCTGGTGATTGGCCCAAAGTCACCCAGCTGGATTTCATGCCTAAGGCAGGACTAGAACTCACCGTCTCCTGGTGATTGGCCCAAAGACACCCAGTCAGCTTTCATGTCTAAGGCGGGACTAGAACTCACCGTCTCCTGGTGATTGGCCCAAAGTCACCCAGCTGGATTTCATGCCTAAGGCAGGACTAGAATTTACTGTCTCCTGGTGATTGGCCCAAAGACACCCAGTCAGCTTTCATGACTAAGGCGGGACTAGAAGTCACCGTCTCCTGGTGATTGGCCCAAAATCAACTAGCCAATATTCATGCGTAAGGCGGGACTAGAACTCCCAGTCGCCTACTTTCTAGCCTGGTGCCTTAACCACTAGACCAAAGTGGCTCAAATAGCCCTCGCAGTCAGGAGAGTGAGGATCTCTGGGTAAAGCTTCCACTTGGTTCTTCTCTTGTCTTCGGAGGATGGATCTGCTCCCTCTTCTGACTCTGGCATCGTCCATGGAGGGGAAAGCGGCTGTTCTGTCTGCCCTTCGCCTTCTCGCCTTCTTTAAGCTAAACAAACCAAGTTCTCCTGACTACTATTTGTAGTTAAGGCCCCCGTTAGTGCGCTCTGCCCCACTGACGCTGTGCAAGCTGAAGGGCGCCCTGAAAGTTGCTTCTCACGCAATCAGTGAAAGACAACAAGGCAACACATCTGACCGAATCTGGCCAGGAAGAGAAGGAGCTGGGTCAGCCGGTCCAAAAACACTCCATCCAACTGGACAGAAAGGAAACCAGGCCGAAGAGGGTCCAGACGTGGTTTTCTGTTTTTCCTTCCGTCACTTGCTGCAATAAATATTGTTTGTGAAAATTTCTGGATGTCTTGTGGCCTGTGGGCTTGTTTAAATGGTTTGTTCCGTGCAGTGGGGTCTTTTTCTACCCTTGGTTTTTGTAATAATAATAATAAAAAAAAAAAAGTTGGAAGGGACCTTGGAGGTCATCCAGTCCAACCCCCTTTTCAGGAAGGAAACCCTATACTATTTCAGACAAATGGCTCTACAGTCTCTTCTTAAAAACTTCCCATGTTGGAGCATTTACTGCTTCTGGAGGCAAGTTGTTCCACTGATTAATTGTTCTCACTGTCAGGAAGTTTCTCCTTAGTTCTAGGTTGCTTCTCTCCTTGCTTAGTTTCCATCCGTTGTTTCCTGTCCTGCAAATTCAGGTGTTTTGCAGGATAGCTTGACTCCCTCTTCTTTGGGGCTGCCCCTGAGATACTGGAAGACTGCTATCATGTCCCCCCTCGTCCTTCTCTTCGTGAAACTAGACATACCCAATTCCAGCAGCCATTCCTTATATGCTTTAGCGTCCAGTCCCCTGATCATCTTTGTTGCTCTTCTCTGTACTCTTTCTGGAGTCTCAACATCTTTTTTACATCATGGTGACCAAAACTGGATGCCGTATTCCAAATGTGGCCTTACCAAGGTCTTGTAAAGTGGTGTTAATACTTCATGTGATCTTGATTCTATCCCTCTGTTGATGCAGCCCAGCATTGTGTTGGCCTTTTTGGCAGCTGCAGCACACGGCTGGCTCCCGTTTAAGGGATCGTCCACTAGGACTCCAAGATCCCTCTCACAGTTACTACTGTTGAGCAAGTGCCCCCTAGCCATATATTTAATTTCTATCCTCCTCGCTAGTCAGGTGGAGGAGCCTGCACTCTTCCCAGATTCCCCCTCTAGAGATGTCAGATATTGGGAGGGGGGGAGATGGAGGGTCCCTTGACAAGGTCGGACGTATTCTGGCTTTGCTTTTGAGCAGGGATGCCAAACTGCCGGATGCGTCATGCCGCAACCCATGCCCACCCCATTGTGGCAATGGAAAAAAAAAAAGTCACGATACGTCACGACACGTCACGTGGCGCTGGAAGTTTGACATCCCTGCTCTTGAGGTTCTGCCAGCCCTTTGCTCCACGCAGAGAACATCTCCCCCCCCCCGGCGCAGACCTGGGTCTGGCCCAACGGTCCTCTAGGCGTTCCCCCCCCTTTCTAATCTCCTGATAGGCTCCCCCCCTGTGTGTTTTGTTCATGTTACGTGAGCCTCGTGCACCTGGATCCGAGCAGATCAAGTGAGCCGTCAAAAAGCTGGTATTAAGTGTCCAGCCAGCCACGGGGTTAGGGAGCTGTCCCAGGGCACGAGGGGAGCGATGGCACCGCTCGGGCTGGGTGCATCGGACAAGCACCTTGTGCAAATAACCTTTCTGTCACCCCCGGCCGGGGAGCGCTGGAACCGGTGGGCTGGGATCGACTCCTGTCTAGTCAGTCCAAAAGGCCGGAGAATCCCTGGCACGCCGAACAGCAACGCGCTGAAGCTCAGCCTGAGACAAGCACGTCTGGCACGCAGTGAAGGGAAGAGACCGCTGATACTGGCTAGGCTGGAGGAGGCCATGTGCACACACACAAACACACACACACACACACACACACACACACACACACCGAGACTGCATTCCTGGCAGTTCCCAGCTAGAGAAAAATTGCTCTCCCGTGTTATGTAAGGCTGACCTTGCCCTTTCTCTCAAGTGCGCCTTGGAGTCAGATCCCGAACAGGAATCTGGAGAAATGCGTGAATCAGTCGGTTCTCATCCAGGGAAACTGAGCCAGCTGGACGGTGGTTGGTGTGTGTTGAAAGGGGATGGAGCCATGTTCCCTGATCCCCAGCTTGGCTGGATAGTCAGTAAGACCCACCTGGGATACTGCAGCCAGTTTTGGTCACCACATCACAAAAAAGATGTTGAGAGTTTGGGAAAAAATTCAGAGAAGAGCAACTAAGATGATCCAAGGCCTGGAGACTAAAACATACGAAGAACAGCTGCGGGACTTGGGTTTGGCTAGTGTAAAGAAAAAAAGAAATAGGGGAGACATGATAGCAGTATTCCAGTATCTGAGGGGCTGCCACAAAAAAGAGGAGGGGGTCATGTTATTCACCAAAGCACCTGAGGGAAGGATGAGAAACAACGGTTGGAAACTGATCAAAGAGAGAAGCAACCTGGAATTAAGGAGAAACTTCCTCACAGTGAGGACAATTAACCAGTGGAACAGCTTGCCACCAGAAATCGTGGGCGCTCCATCACTGGAGATTTTCAAGAAGAGACTAGACAATCACCTGTCTGAGACGGTATAGGTTCTCCTGCTTGAGTAGGGGGCTGGACTAGAAGACCTTCAAGGTCCCTTCCAGCTTCTATTCTATTCTATTCTACAATCTGTTTATCCTATCCCATCCCATCCTATCCTATCCTATTCTATTCTATTCCATCCTATCCTATCCTATCCTATCCTATTCTGTTCTACAATCTGTTTATTCTATCCTATCCCATCCCATTCTATTCTATTCTATTCTATTCTATTCTATTCTATTCTATTCTATTCTATTCTATCCCATTCCATCCCATCCCATCCTATCCTATCCTATCCTATTCTATTCTATTCTAGTTTTGGGCAAGGAGTTCCCTTTTAGATTCCGCTTCTTCCCTCTTTTTATTTGCCAAAGGTGAGGAAGGATCTACAACGAGTCCTCAACTTATGACCACAACTGAGCTGAAAAATTTCCAGAAGAAACCAGAAGAATCAGAGCCCCACTTTATTTACAGCAGAAAGGCAGACTCACTTCTAGACGTTCTGCTTTGGCTTGTTTATGCCATGGGTTCTTTTGTATAAACCCAGGTCAGTGGGGTCCAACACTCCCAAGACCACCAACACAACCCCATCTGGCCTCTTGGCCGGGGGTCCCCAACCCTGGGCCGTGGCCCATTACCGGTCCACAGCCTATTTGGAACTGGGTCGTGCAAGTGGTGGGCCAGCGTGTGCCTGCAGGTCGACTGCGGAAACGGCAGATCCGCATATAATTGTGCACTGGCCCGACGGTCATGCACATTGAGCTGCACACACATACACACTCCAGCCCGTCACTTGCACAGCCTGGTTCCCCTCCCCCCCCCTTCCCGCCAGGCCCCTAAGCTGCAAAAGTTGGGGACCGCTGCTCTAGGCAACACGCCTACAAGTACTCAAAGGATACTTCCACACACACCCCCCCCCCCATTCTACTACATCTTATGTTACTCTGCTGCTTCTCTGTGTGAGCTTTATTTCCGGAGGACAATTCAAGGAAACTTAACAACCACAGTTAAGCCCAAAGTTGTTATTGCTAAGTGATATAGTTCAATAGATTTTGCCCAATTTTGCCACCGTGAATCACTGCCGTTGTTAATAATAATAGTAGTAGTAGTAATAGTAGTAAAGTTGGAAGGGACCTTGGAGATCATCTAGTCCAACCCCCTGCTCAGGCAGGAAACCCTACACCAGTGGTTCTCAACCTGTGGGTCGGGACCCCATTTGGGGTCGAACGACCATTTCGCAGGGGTCGCCAAACAACACAGCCCACCATTTTTCCCCCCTTTTCCTTAGCTGTGCTACTCCCTTTTATTCTATTGGCTTTTGAAAGCCAATAGAATAGACTCTCTTGAATAGAGTCTAATTCTATTGGCTTTCAAAAGCCAATAGGAATGGTCCAGGCTGTCTCTGCCCTGCTGAGCCCGCCAAAAGTCCCATTCTGCAAACGGGGCTGCACCAGTTGAGTAGTCCTCGACTTATGACCGGTTGAGTAGTCCTCGACTTACAACTGGTTGGGGGTCGCGGCATTAAAAAGGTTGAGAACCACTGCCCTACACCATTTTGGACAAATGGCTGTCCAGTCTCTTCTTTAAAACTTCCAGTGTTGGAGCATTCACCGCTTCCAGAGGCAGGTAGTTCCACTGGTTAATTGTTCTCACTGTCAGGAAGTTTCTCCTTAGTTCCAGATTGCTTCTCTCCTTGATGAGTTTCCATCCGTTGCTTCTTGTCCTGCCCTCATTTAACATGGTTGTTAAATGAATCTCACCTTCCCGTTGACTTTCCTTGCTAGAAGCTCGCAAAAGGTTATCCCACGGCCCCAGGACACTGCGACCGTCATAAATATGAGTCAGTTGCCAAGCGTCTGAATGTTGATGACGTGACCGCGGGAATGTCGGGACGGCCGTAAGCGTGAAAAACGGCCATGTCACTTTTTTTCAGTGCCATTGTAACTTTGAATGCTCACTAAATGAATTGAGGGCTACATAGATCAGTGTCTCTTTCAACGATCCCTCCGCGTGGCGTCAATAAAATTCAGGGCAATGATTTGTTTCCTGGGATTTCCCTGATCAAAAGCTTATCGTGCTAAGAGAGCAGTGAATATCTTGGGACGTGTATCGGCGTTGGGACCCTGGGGAGGATCCGGGCAGATGTTTAGCGCATCGCCCTCCCGGTGTGGTTAGATTTTAATTACTATTATTGGAGATTATCTGCAAGACAGATGGAGTGTTGAGTTAAGACTGGTGTCTGTGTGTGTGTGTGTGTGTGTGTGTGTGTGTTTAAATGCATGTTTAGTGTGGTTTCATTCAAGCCAGCCAAGCACAATTGACAGATGCTTTGAGAGGGTGGGCTAGCTCAGAAACCCGTTGGGGAAGGGACATGGACTTCCCCCATCCAACCCTTAAGAAAGGCACTTCCCCTCCTCTCCCTTCTTCTTTTGTCTTCCCTTCCCTTCTCTTCCTTCTTTCCTTTACCCTTCCCACCTCCCAAGGAAGACTGATGTACAGAAGATTGATATATTACAGTTAATACAGGCAATCCCACCATCTACGGCAGGGGGTCCCCAACCCCCTTTCGGGGACTGGCCCTGCACCACGGCGTGCCAGAAACCGGTCCACACAAACAAGCGAAGCCC
This sequence comes from Crotalus helleri, assembly GCA_024509115.1. Classification (NCBI taxonomy): domain Eukaryota; kingdom Metazoa; phylum Chordata; class Lepidosauria; order Squamata; family Viperidae; genus Crotalus; species Crotalus helleri. The sequence goes on along the minus strand of JAKSXO010000061.1, from coordinate 1,283,158 downwards.
CATCAATAGTAGCAACTGTGAGAGGGATCTCAGAGTCCTAGTGGACAGTCCCTTAAATAGGAGCCAGCCGTGTGCGGCAGCTGCCAAAAAAGCCAACACAGTGCTAGTCTGCATCAACAGAGGGATAGAATCAAGATCACGTGAAGTGTTAATACCACTTTACAAGGCCTTGGTAAGGCCACACAGGCCACACAGTTTTGGTCACCACGATGTAAAAAAGATTCTGAGACTCTAGAAAGAGTGCAGAGAAGAGCAACAAAGAGGATCAGGGGACTGGAGGCTAAAACATATAAGGAACAGCTGCTGGAATTGGGTATGTCTAGTTTAATGAAGAGAAGGACGAGGGAGACAGGATAGCAGTGTTCCAATCTCTCAGGGGCTGCCCCAAAGAAGAGGGAGTCAAGCTATTCTCCAAAGCACCTGAAGGCAGGACAAGAAGCAACGGATGGAAAGTAACCAAGGAGAGAAACAACCTGGAACTAAGGAGAAACTTCCTGACAGTTGGAACAGTTCATCAGTGGAACAACCTGCCTCCAGAAGCGGTGAACGCTCCACGTTTTTAAGAAGAGACTGGACAGCCATCTGTCTGAAATGGTGTAGGGTTTCCTGCCTGAGCAGGGGGTTGGACTAGATGACCTCCAAGGTCCCTTCCAACTTTATTATTATTATTATTATTATTATTATTATTATTATTATTATTATGGATCATCGCACAGTCAGCCAGATGTTCAGACTGGATTTGGCATTTTGTCTACCTATCGAGTCCTTACCCAGGACCTGGGATAGGCAGATGTGGATGTTTGATGGTATTACAGGTATCGTCGCAGGATGGAAGCCGTTCCTAATAAGGCCGCCTTTTGCAATTGACTAATAGCAAATTTGTCAATGCCAATGGTGTCCAAGTGGTGCTCCAGTTGTTTTGGGATTGCACCCAAGGCGCCTATGACTATTGGTACTACCCTTGCTTGCTTTTGCCACAGTCTTTCTATTTCTATTTGTAGGTCTTTGTATTTTGTTATCTTCTCCAGTTCTTTCTCTTCTATTCTGCTATCTCCAGGCACTGCCACGTCCACTATCCAGACTTTTTTGTCTTTCTTATCGACAATTGTTAAGTCTGGGGTGTTATGTTGCAGGTGCTTGTCTGTTTGAATTCTGAAGTCCCAGAGCAGTTTAATTTTATCATTTTCTATGACTTTCTCTATTTTATGATCCCACCAGTTTTTGCTTACAGGCAAATGATATTTTTTGCAGATCTTCCAATGCACCATTGTTGCTACTTTGTCATGCCGCTGCTTGTAATCAGTCTGTGCAATCTTCTTGCAACAGCTTACCAAGTGGTCCACTGTTTCTTCAGCTTCTTTGCATAGGCGGCACTTACTGTCTGTTGCTGTCTTCTCAATTTTGACTTTGTATGCATTTGTCCTTAAGGCTTGGTCTTGTGCAGCCAGAATTAGTCCCTCGGTCTCTTTCTTCAATTTTCCTGCTCTTAGCCATTGCCAGGTTTTATTATTATCTGCTTTCCCAGCTATTTTTTTAATGTATTGGCCATGTAGTGCTTTGTCTTCCCATGCCTCTATTCTGTTCTTCATTTGGTCTTTCTTGTAGGCCAGTTTGGTCTCTCCAGTAGTCAGTAAGCCTTCCTGATATACTAATTTCAGTGCATCTTCATCATTGTTCTTCAGATATTCTTCCAAAGCCATTTCTTCTTCTTCAACCATCTGATGTACTTGTAGCATTCCACGCCCACCTATTTGCCTTGGTAGATAAAGTCTATCAATGTCACTGCGTGGATGAAGGGCGTGATTCATTGTCATTATTTTTCTGGTCTGCCTATCCATTGCTTTTAGTTCTGCTTGAGTCCAGTTCACTATTCCAGCTGTGTACCAAGGCACTACCTTGACGTGGTTGTGGGGCTTGTGTACTCTGAGGAAGATGAGAGCTATGCCAGAGGTTCAACCATATTTATTATTATTATTATTATTATTATTATTATTATTATTATTATTATTATTATTATTATTATTATTATTATTATTATTATTATTATTATTATGGGGATGCAGGCAGCACGTGAAACCACGTCCCCCTGCCGGTCTCCAATAAAAACCTCTCTCCACGGAACCGGTTGCTCGTGCCCAAAAGGTTGGGGGCCGCTGATCCAGGCGAAGTAAATCATCTGATCCAGATTCTAAGCATTTGGAAGACTAGCCAACTTTATTGAGGCCTCAGATCAGCAGTTCATTGATTTCATCAGGTCCGTAGATGCTATTATGAGGGCTTTAAATGCAGAGAGTTAACGGGTGGGAAGGGGTGAGCCGAAGAAGCTGATGGTGGGAAGCTAATGGGTTTATGCAATAGCGGAGACGGCGGGGAGAATTTCCCAGCACAGGTGGGGCTGGGGGTTATCTGATTAGTTAGAAAATAGAATAAGCTAAGATCCTGCTCATGTCCTCTTTAATGGATTAGGATTTGTTTAATGGATTGGAAGTCAGTGGTCCCTCATTGTACAGGGACTCCTTGACTTACAATCGCAGCTGAGCCTAAAATTTCTGTTGCTAAGTGCCGCCTATGCAAAGAAGCTGAAGAAACAGTGGACCACCTGGTAAGCTGTTGCAAGAAGATTGCACAGACTGACTACAAGCAGCGGCATGACAAAGTAGCAACAATGGTGCATTGGAAGATCTGCAAAAAATACCATTTCCCTGTAAGCAAAAACTGGTGGGATCATAAAATAGAGAAAGTCATAGAAAATGATAAAATTAAACTGCTCTGGGACTTCAGAATTCAAACAGACAAGCGCCTGCAACATAACACCCTGGACTTAACAATTGTCGATAAGAAAGACAAAAAAGTCTGGATAGTGGACGTGGCAGTGCCTGGAGACAGCAGAATAGACGAGAAAGAACTGGAGAAGATAACAAAATACAAAGACCTACAAATAGAAATAGAAAGACTGTGGCAAAAGCAAGCAAGGGTAGTACCAATAGTCATAGGCGCCTTGGGTGCAATCCCAAAACAACTGGAGCACCACTTGGACACCATCATCGGCATTGACAAATTCGCTATTAGTCAATTGCAAAAGGCGGCCTTACTAGGAACTGCTTCCATCCTGCGACGATACCTGTAATACCATCAAACATCCACATCTGCCTATCCCAGGTCCTGGGTAAGGACTCGATAGGTAGACAAAATGCCAAATCCAGTCTGAACATCTGGCTGACTGTGCGATGATCCATAATAATAATATTTTACAACCTGTTTTGCCCCAGTTGTTTAGCCAATCACTGCAGTTGTGAAGTTAGTGGCCCGGTTGTTAAATGAACCTGCTTTTGCCGTTGACTTTGCTTCTGGGAAAGTTGCGACAGGTGATCGCATGACTCTGCAGCTGTCGTAGGTACATGCCAGTTGCCGAGCATTTGAATTTTGATCACGTGGCCATGGGGACGCTGCAACAGTCTTAAGTGCGAAAAACGGCCATAATTCGCTTTTTTTTTTTTTTCAGTGCTGTTGTCATGTTGAGCAGTCACTAGTTGTAAGCCAAAGGACCACCTGTTTGGCACTGGTGAAGCTTCTCTCTTCCATCACCCTGCCGTTCACGAGACGTGTGCCACATCTTGTCACGTTTGTGAGTTCTGCTGTCCAGTTTGCCATAAATATTTTCCCTTTTAAACTCTTAAGCCCTCCGGTGCATCTTTTGGAATGAGCTCACAAAAATACGTGTCCTATTAAAAAAGATGTTGAGACTCTGGAAAGGGTGCAGAGAATAGCAACAAAGATGATCAGGGGACTGGAGGCTAAAGCATATAAGCAACGGGGCAGGAATTGGGGATGTCTAGTTTAATGAAGAGAAGGATGAGGGGGGGACAGGATAGCAGTGTTCCAGTATCTCAGGGGCTGCCCCAAAGAAGAGGGAGTCAAGCTATTCTCCAAAGCGCCTGAAGGCAGGACGAGGAGCAACGGGTGGAAACTAATCAAGGAGACAAGCAACCTGGAACTACGGAGAAACTTCCTGACAGTCAGAACAATTAACCAGTGGAACCACCTGCCTCCAGAAGCTGTGAATGCTCCAACACTGGAAATCTTTAAGAAGAGACTGGACAGCCATTGCTCCAGGATCTTTGAAAAATATAGTTCAGTGGTTCTGAGATCACATCTGCCAGTTCCTTGAGAACCTTGAGGTGTAACCCATCTGGTCCTGGTGATTTGAACTCGTCTAGGCTGGACAGGTGCTCACTTACCATTTTCTTGCCTATCTTAACTTGTGTTTCTGTTCTGTTTTTTATGGCACTGTTTTTGATAGGTTGGTCTGTTTTTTCCCTTTGTGTAAAGACAGATGCAAAAAACGAGTTAAATAGTTCTGTTTTCTCCCTGTTGCTTGTTACCTTCTTGCCACTTTCACCCACTAATGGACCAGTAGTTTCCTTCACTTTTGTCTTGGTTTTTACATGTTGAAAGAAGCTTTTTTTTTTTGTTATTTTTGACTTTGGTCGCAAGCCTTAGTTCATTTTGAGCCTTAGCTTTCCCTCACTTCGTCTTTGCAGGCTCGGGCTATTTGCTGATATTCTGTCTGTCTTTCCACTTTTTATACTTGTCCTTTTTATCTTTTAATTTATCAGAGACTTCTTTATGCAGCCATGCTGGCTTCTTTTGAGAGTTGTTATTTTTCTTCTTCGTTGGTATTGTGCTAGACTGGGCTTTTATAATCTCACTTTTCAAAATTTCCCAAGCTTCTTGAGTTATTTTCCTCTTGAGGATTCTCATCCATGGAATCCTTCCCAAGCTCTAAGTTTGTTGAAATTAGCTCTCTTAAAGTCCAAGACTCTAGTTTGACTGTGTTCTATTACTTGTGCTTGCATAATGTTGAATTCCAATATTACACGATCACTTCCTCCCAAGGTTCCTGTGGCTTCAACACCTTCTATCATTTCATCTCTGTTAGTGAGAATTAGATCCAAAATGGCTAATTCCCTAATTCCCTTCTCTACCTTTTGGGAGAAAGTTGTCTGCTAGGTTTGTCAGGAATCTGTTTGATCTTCCACTTGGTGTGGAGTTTCTCTCCCAGTTGATGTCAGGGTAGTTAAAGTCCCCCATTACTATTGTGATGTGCTTCCTACATACCTTAGATCAGTGGTTCTCAACCTTTTTAATGCTGCGACCCCCAACCGGTCGTAAGTCGAGGACTACTCAACTGGTTGTAAGTCAAGGACTACTCAACTGGTGCAGCACCGTTTGCAGAATGGGACATTTGGCGGGCTCAGCAGGGCAGAGACAGCCTGGACAATTCCTATTGGCTTTTGAAAGCCAATAGAATTAGACTCTATTCAAGAGAGTCTCTTCTATGGCTTTCAAAAGCCAATAGAATAAAAGGGAGTAGCACAGCTAAGGAGAAGGGGAAAAAATGGCGGACTGCGTTGTTTGGCGACCCCCGTGAAATGGTCGTTCGACCCCACAGGTTGAGAACCACTGCCTTAGATAGATCCCTCTCACAGTTGCTACTTTTAGTGGTTTATCTCCATTTGAATCTGAACTGGAGACATTTCCATTGTGTTTTACCAATTGGTAATAAATTTGCGGGCATCCAAAAGTAGGAAATCTCTGGTCCTCCAGTTGTTGAACCGCAACTGGCTTGACCAGATGTGTAGGATTCAGTGAATTGTAATTCTTCATCTAAAGAGCTCTCACTTCCTCCATCAAGTGAATTTCAATCGTCAACAATGTCCATGTTCTTCTGACTTGATAAGAAATCCTTGCGTTTTTGTGAGCGTTGAAGTCCACCAACCTTAGAGTTGCCGAAGCTGAGAAACACTTGAGTTAAGATGTACCAGGGGTAGGCAACCTTGGCTCTTTTATGACTGGTGGACTTCAACTCCCAGAATTCCTGAGCCAGCCTGGCTCAGCTTGGAAACTTCTCCCTTTCTCCTCAGTATGGCTGGCTCAGGAATTCTGGGAGTGGAAGTCCACGAGTCATGAAAGGGGCCATAGTTCCCCCATGCTGGCTCAGGAATTCTGGGAGTTGAAGTCCACGAGTCATAAAAGAGCCAAGGTTGCCTATCCCTGGCTGTAGACCATGATCTAAAGAACATGACTTTTGGAGATCCTTCAAGCAGAAGGTGGCGCCAGTTGCAAGCAGTGGGTAGATGCTGTACCCAAACTGAAGCAAAGGCTATGCAGTTCTGCGGCTTCTCCTGTAGTATTGTGTGATTGTTCTAACCTGCTATGGATTTTGCAAATTCTTTTCTTTTTTTTTTAAATGGTGCTTTATTAAATGGCAGCCGAAGCGGTGCTGTGCAGATCAAAGTGAAAGGTAGAAGCCTGGGGGAAGGCGATGGAGGAAGTTCCTAGGAAATATGACAGCAGCTAATGAGCATAAAGCATATCCTTTATTCCTCTGCTTTTTCTTTCTTTTTTTTTTCTTCTTCTTCGTTAGAAAGTATGCATAATATTGGTGCAGGAAATAATTTGATCCAGCTTGACATTCTGGCAGGCACCCCAAGGTCTGAACCGCATGAACAGTTTTCCTTTTTGAACCCAAGTAATGAGAATGGTTTACGTAATTCAAAGTACTTTGCAGAACATGGACTAATTAGGTTTTCCCTGGAATTGGTTGCAAAGGCAGTGCTCGGAAAGAGGCCAGCTTGCTTGCCACCCCTGTTGAGTGAAAGTCTGTCGGCATCATGAGACCATTAAGAAACTTCCAGGCCACATGGGCAGACAACAACATGCTTGAGGGGAGTTCCTGATCAAGCACAAGTTAAATACAAAGTCACCCTGCTGGGTTTCATGGCTAAGGCGGGACTAGAACTCACCGTCTCCTAGTGATTGGCCAAAGTCACCCAACTGGCTTTCATGCCTAAGGCGGGACTAGAACTCACCGTCTCCTGGTGATTGGCCCATAGTCATTCTGCCAGCTTTCATGTCTAAGATAGGACTAGAACTCACCATCTCCTGGTGATTGGCCAAAGTCATCCAGCCAGCTTACAAGCCTAAGGCGGGACTAGAACTCACAGTCTCCTGGTGATTGGCCCAAAGTCACCCAGCTGGCTTTCATCCCTAAGGCGGGACTAGAACTCACCGTTTCCTGGTGATTGGCCCAAAGTCACCCAACTGGCTTTCATGCCTAAGGCGGGACTAGAATTCACCGTCTCCTGGTGATTGGCCCAAAGTCACCCAACTGGCTTTCATGCCTAAGGCGGGACTAGAACTCACCGTCTCCCGGTGATTGGCCCAAAGTCACCCAGCCGGCTTTCATGCCTAAGGCGGGACTAGAACTCACCGTCTCCTGGTGATTGGCCCAAAGTCACCCAACTGGCTTTCATGCCTAAGGCGGGACTAGAACTCACCGTCTCCCGGTGATTGGCGCATAGTCATTCTGCCAGCTTTCATGCCTAAGGCGGGACTAGAACTCACCGTCTCCCGGTGATTGGAGCAGAGTCACCCAGCCAACTTTCATGTCTAAGGTGGGACTCGAACTCATGTTCTCCAGTTTTGTAGCCTGATGTCTTAACCACTAGACCAGTAGTTCTCAACCTTTTTAATGCCGCGACCCCCAACCGGTCGTAAGTCAAGGACTACTCAACCGGTCGTAAGTTGAGGACTACTCAACTGGTGCAGCACCGTTGGCAGACTGGGACTTTTGGCGGGCTCAGCAGGGCAGAGACAGCCTGGACAATTCCTATTGGCTTTTGAAAGCCAACAGAATTAGACTCTATTCAAGAGAGTCTATTCTATTGGCTTTCAAAAGCCAATAGAATAAAAGGGAGTAGCACAGCTAAGGAAAAGGGGGAAAAAATGGCGGACTGCGTTGTTTGGCAACTCCCGTGAAATGGTCGTTCGACCCCAAATGGGGTCCCGACCCAAAGGCTGAGAACCGCTGGACTAGACCAAGCTGACTTTGCTTATAGATTAGGCCCTTTCCTCGACTTCATAGTTCCGCTCTCTTTGCTTCTCCTTCATTCCACCACGCAAAGAATTTAGAAAAGAATCTGCAATTGTTTATGTGGCAATGCTGCCTCAATGGCCTCTGGGGACGCCTACTAGGCCTGCCTATGCTGGACTAATATGTTGGTAGCATCAACTTGACCTGAATTGTCACATGAAGGAACAGGCGAGGCCTTAGATTAGAGGTGAGGAATGATGGGGCTTGTACAACTTGTGGACTTCAACTCCCAGAATTCCTGAGCCAACATGGCTGCCTCAGGAATTCTGGGAACTAAAGTCCAGATGTCGTAAAAGGGCTATCATTCACTACCTCTGTCTTAGATGACTGAAACTGACACCCAAAACTTTGTTAGAATAGAATAGAGCTGGAAGGGACCTTGGCGGTCTTCTAGTCCAGCCCCCTGCTCAAGCAGGAGAACCTATACCATTTCAGACAAGTGATTGTCCAGTCTCTTCTTAAAAACCCCCAGTGATGGACCCCCCATGATTTCTGGTGGCAAGCTGTTCCACTGGTTGATTGTCTTCACTGTCAGGAAGTTTCTCCTTAATTATAGGTTGCTTCTCTCCTTGATTAGTTTCCATCCATTGTTTCTCGTCCTGCCCTCTGGTGCTTTTCAGGATAATTTAGAATAGAATAGACCTGGAAGGGACCTTGGAGGTCTTCTAGTCCAGCCCCCCGCTTGAGCAGGAGAACCTATACTATCTCAGACAGCTGACTGTCCAGTCTCTTCTTAAAAATCTCCGGGGATGGAACACCTGCAATTTCTGGGAACAACTTCTGTTCCACTGGTTGATTGTCCTTACTGTCTGGTAGAGTAGAGTAGAATAGAATAGAATAGAATAGAATAGAATAGAATAGAATAGAATAGAATAGAATAGAATAGAAATACAGAATAGAATAGAGTAGAATAGAATAGAATAGAAATACAGAATAGAATGGAATAGAATAGAAATAGAATAGAATAGAATAGAATAGAATAGAATAGAATAGAATAGAAATACAGAATAGAATAGAATAGAATAGAATAGAATAGAATAGAATAGAATAGAATAGAATAGAAATACAGAATGGAATGGAATAGAATAGAATAGAGCAGAGCAGAGCAATAGAATAGAATAGAATAGAATAGAATAGAATAGAAATACAGAATAGAATAGAGTAGAATAGAATAGAATAGAATAGAATAGAATAGAATAGAATAGAATAGAATAGAATAGAATAGAATAGAATAGAATAGAAATACAGAATGGAATAGAATAGAATAGAGCAGAGCAGAGCAATAGAATAGAATAGAATAGAATAGAATAGAATAGAATAGAATAGAATAGAATAATTGGAAGGGACCTTGGAGGTCTTCTAGTCCAGCCCCCAGCTCAAGCAGGAGAACCTCGACCATCTCAGATAAGTGACTGTCTAGACTCTTCTTAAAAACCTCCAGGGATCACATAATTCTGGGATACTGTGATGGTCATAAATTTGAGTCAGTTGCTAAGCGTCCAATTTTAGATCACATGATGCTGGGGATGCTGTAACATTAAGTGTAAAAAATGGTCCCAAGTCACCTTTTTCAGTGCCATTGTAACATCAAACAGTCACTAAATGAACTGTTGTAAGTCAAGAACTACCTGTACTGTAGAAAGCAGGTCTTCAGTGTGCAAACCCCTTCATTTTTTAGCCCTGGTGGGGCAGTGATTAAAATGCAGTATTGCAGATAAATTCTGCCCACAGTCTGCAGTTCGATCCTGACCAGCTCAAGGTTGACTCAGCCTTCCATCCTTCCCAGGTCGGTAAAATGAGGACCTGGATCGTTTTGGGCAACAGGCTGGCATTGTAAACCACTCAGATAGTGCTGTAAAGCAGTGGTCCTCAACCTTGGCCCCTTTAAGGCTTGTGGACTTCAACTCCCAGAATTCCTCAGCCAACCATGCTTCATCTAGGCCAGGGGTCTTCCAACTTGGCCCTTTGATAACTTGTGGAGTTGCCTGGCTGAGGAATTCTGGGAGTTGAAATCCACAAGCCTTAAAGAGGCCAAGGTTGGAGACCCCTGCTGTAAAGCACTATGGAGATGTATATAAGTCTAAGAAGCGTTGAATGCTCCAACACTGGAAGATTTTAAGAAGAGACTGGACAGCCATTTGTCCAAAATGGTATAGGGTTTCCTGCCTGAGCAGGGGGTTGGACTCAATGACCTCCAAGGTCCCTTCCAACTTTACTGTTGTTGTTGTTGTTGTTGTTGTTGTTATTATTATTATTATTATTAAAAGTGCTACGCTATAATAAAGCTATTTTGCCACATCTGTGAGCTTCTGTCCTCAGTAACTTCCTGAAGGCCACCATTAAGCTTTGCAAAGTTGAGATTTATTATTGAGTCTGGCCTAAAGCCCAACAGTGCTTGTCATATCAGCTCATTAAAGAGGAGGTATGCATGCTAAGTACACAGATTTTTTTTTTTCTTAAGAAATCTACTCTCCTTGTGTATCAATAAAACTGTCCGGTTTAATGGACAAGATGTTCGGAAAGATAATTTGTGTGCGCAAGAATAACACAAAACTAAATTCTTTTCTTCGGTTCTGAAATTGGGCAGAGGTTGCCATGAAGGAAGCAATGTATACAATATGTGTGTGTGAGTTGGGGAAGAGGAAAGAGAAGTATTTTAGCAAGTGCCCACTTCCTAGCGTTGGGAGGCTGATGTGTGTATGTGTGAGAATATGCATGTTTGCTTGTTTACAGACACACAGCAGAGGGGGAAATGCCATTGTCTGCCCTAGCTATGAACATTGTCTACATCAGGGGTCTTCCAACTTGGCCCTTTGATGACTGGCGGACTTCAACTCCCAGAATTCCTCAGCCAGCCATGCTTCATCTAGGCCAGGGGTCTTCCAACTTGTGGACTTGCCTGGCTGAGGAATTCTGGGAGCTGAAGTCCACAAGTCATCAAAGGGCCAAGTTGGAAGACCCCTGTGTTATAGCATTTCCTGATGCAAAAGGTAGTTGAGGAGTGGAACAGACCTGGTGGATTATTCCTTCATTAAAGGAATAAAGAAGATAAGCTGTTTTTTTGGGTTTGCAGATTCCTTCATTGGACCTAAATGTTCTCCTTTGCTCTTTCCGGCCCATATATAACAATAATGAAACACAATTATGACCTGTCGTGTAATAAAGACTTTCATCATATGCATGGTTGGTGATTTGGCTGTGTTGAATCTTGCTGAGATTTCAGGACTATGGGAAAGAGCAATGAATGATCCGTGGAAAATGAAGGAATTCTCCAGTTGGTTTTTGAAATACTTTGTGCCACAGAGAGAGTAGGGTTTAAAACAGGGGTCTTCCAACTTGTCCCTTTTATGACTTGTGGACTTCAACTCCCAGAATTCCTCAGCCAGGCACGCGTGCCTGGCTGAGGAATTCTGGGAGTTGAAGTCCACAAGTCATAAAAGGGCCAAGTTGGAAGACCCCTGGTCTACATGCATATGAGCAGTGTCCCTTTGTGTTTTTCTTGGCAAAGGATCAGCCATCTCCAAAACATCAGGGATCAGACTTTAACCTGATTTAGGGGATGTTTTCCTTGAGGTTGACTAGATCAGGGGTAGACTTCTTAAAATGGAGATAGCCACCTTCCCGGTCTGTCCACCAAACTCCTTCAGCCACGCTAACATTTCAATGGAGACAACTTCATTTTTTCATCTCCTCCCACAGGCGTGTCCAGCCTTGGGCACTTTAAGACCTGTGGACTTCAACTTTCAGGATTTCTGGGGAATTTCTGGGTGTTGAAGTCTGCCGATCTTAAAAGTTCCCAAAAGTTGGACACCCCCCCCCCCTGTTCTACAGTGGACTGCCGTCGTCTCCCGAACGTGGGATTGCAAAACCCCAGACTCTGTGTGTGTGAATGACACCTTGCCTCTTTTTCCACCCCCCTCCCTGACAGTTTTAGATGCTCTCCCATCATGCCTTTCCAATTTTGGCTGCTCCCCATAGACTCCTTGGCACCTTGGCCTCAGAAAGTGGACGCCCTGGAAGTGTGAAGCTTAAATGAAGAATGCAGTTACCCTTGGCAAAGTTCAGCAGATGATGGCTCTGCTCTTGGGGGTGTGATAACGGACACCGTGCCTCGTTTTAGATGGCCAGCTCTTCTTCTAAGACTGCGAATCAACTGGCAGGCGTGGGCATGAAAGCCTGAGCAGAGGCCACGAGGCTTAAACGGCTTGCTGAGATACCAGGATCTTTTCTTGGGATTGACCTGGCTTAGAGGACTGACTACCGCAAAGTTTTTCAATAGATGAGGAAGACAGATGAGCTTCTGTTTTCAACAGCGTTGGTCTTTGCTTTGCCTGTTCGTCGCCTGGAGCTAAGTCAGAACGACCACAGCCCACCTGTACTGTCCACTGTTGACTGGCAGTGATCTCCCAAGACATTCCCTGATCTCTCAGATCCTTCCAGCTGAAGGGTCCAAATGCTGGATTCCCTGAAATCACTTTTGTGTGATTTATTTATTTATTTATGAGACTTATATACCGCTTTAAGTGCGAGCACTCTCTAAGCGGTGTACACCAGTAAGCAATGTATATATATATTTTACATTGCCCCCAACAATCTGGGTCCTCATTTTACCTACCTACCCCGGAAGGATGGAAGGCTGAGTCCACCTTGAGCCGGTGAGATTTGAACCGCTGACCTGCTGAACACAGTCAGCTAAAGTGGCCTGCAATACTGCACTCTAACTGCTGCGCCACCTCGGCTGATGTGCTTCATCTGATTGGTGTATAGTACAATGGTACCTTGATGTGCTCAACTGCTTTGAAGCTCAACCAATTTGGTACTCAGTGCATTGTGAGGCAAAAACTTTGTCCTGCTACTCATCATTTGTTTGGTACTCAAGGCATAAGCTATAACATAATAATAATAATAATAACAACAAGTACAATAACGAAGAAGAAGAAGAAGAAGAAGAAGAAGAAGAAAAGAAGAAGAAGAAGAAGAAGAAGAAGAAGAAGAAGAAGAAGAAGAAGAAGAAGAAGAAGAAGAAGAAGAAGAAGAAGAAGTTGGAAGGGACCTTGGAGGTCATCTAGTCCAACCCCCTGCTCAGGCAGGAAATCCTATACCATTTCAGACAAATGCCCGTCCAGTCTCTTCTTAAAAACTTCCATTGTTGGAGCATTCACCACTTCTGGAGGCAGGTGGTTCCACTGGTTAATTGTCCTCACTGTCAGGAAATTCCCTGACAGGTTGCTTCTCTCTTTGGTTAGTTTCCCTCCATTGCTTCTTGTTGTTGTTGGCTGCCTTGTGGCTCACTATATTATTCCCTGTGGGAAAAATTTATTTGGTACTCATCATTTTTTGTATTTATTGCTCCTCCCGGAACCAATTAACACTGAGTGTCCAGGTATCACTATATAGGCCCAGTGGGAAAGGAACCCCGTTTCCACCTCAAACCACAATATTTATCCACAACTAGATATTTATCCACAACTAGATGCTTTACTGGTAGTTAACACTGGATGGGAGCCAGTGACCTTAAAACTAGAGGAGGTATTTCTGCCAGATTGGCCCCACCATGGCCATTTGGTTACCATAGTAACTATACTAGCATTCAGTGTTGTTATAGGTTTATCAGAACATAGAGTCATAGGGCTGGAAGGGACCTTAGAGGACTTCTAGTCCACCCCCCCACTTAAGCAGGAGAACCTATATCATCTCAGACAAGTGACTGTCCAGTCTCTTCTTAAAAATCTCCAGTGATGGGAGCGCCCATGATTTCTGGAGGCAGGTTGTTCCACTGGTTGATTGTCCTCATTGTCAGGAAGTTTCTCCTTAATTCCAGGTTGCTTCTCTCCTTGATGAGTTTCCATCCGTTGCTTCTTGTCCTGCCTTCTGGTGCTTTGGAAAATAATGTGACCCCCTCCTCTTCTTTGTGGCAGCCCCTCAGATACTGGAAGACAGTTATCACGTCCCCCTTAATCCTTCTCTCTGATAGGCTAGGGGTAGGCAACCTTGGCTCTTATGACTTGTGGACTTCCCAGAATTCCTGAGCCACCCATGCTGACTGAGGAATGCTGGGAGTTGAAGTCCACAAGTCATAGAAGGGCCAAGGTTTTGCCTACCTTCTCCCTCAACCATTCATCACACGATTTAGCCTCCAGGCCCCTTGGCATCTTTGCTGCTCTTTATGACACCTCTGACTGGTGGTCTTGGGCAAGTCCTGACCAATCTAGCCTACCTTATAGGGGTGTTGGGATGATAAGGCAGATAAATCACGGGTGAATGGCTTTCTTTGTAAATGTTTCACTTTTCCAAATCTTATGGCAGAATGGGGAGGTCTCAGTCTCTGATAAGGCTGGCAAGTTTTACAAGAAGGTAGTAAGCATGTTCCATACAGAAGGAAGGGAGGAAGGGGGGGAGGAGGAGGAGGAAAACAATAACAACAACCAAACTATAACCTAGACCAGGGGCAGGCAACCTTGGCTCTTTTATGACTGGTGGACTTCAACTCCCAGAATTCCTCAGCCAGCTATGCTGAGAGGAAAGGGAGAGGTTTCCAAGCTGAGCCAGGCTGGCTCAGGAATTCTGGGAGTTGAAGTCCACCAGTCATAACAGAGCCAAGGTTGCCTATTCCTAGTCTAGACTCTAGGCCTAGGGTAGGGGTCTTCAAACGTGGCCCTTTTATGACTCGTGGACATCAACTCCCAGAATTCCTGAGCCAGCCACACTGAGGGGAAAGGGAGAGGTTTCCAAGCTGAGCCGTTGCTGGCTGAGGAATTCTGGGAATTGAAGTCCACGACTTATGAAGGGGCCATAGTTCCCCCATGCTGGCTGAGGAATTCTGGGAGTTGAAGTCCAGGAGTCATGAAGGGGCCATAATTCCCCATGCTGGCACAGGAATTCTGGGACTTGTGGTCATAAAAGAGCCCAGGTTGCCTATCTCTGACCTAGACCTAGGCCGCTTTATGACTCATGGACTTCAACTCCCAGAATTCCTGAGCCAGCATGGCTGACCCTGGAGACCTCTCCCTTTCCCCTCAACGTGGCTGGCTGAGGAATTCTGGAAGTTGAAGTCCACCAGTCATAAAAGAGCCAAGGTTGCCCACCCCTGGCATAGGCCTAGGTCACTTTATGACTGGTGGACTTCAACTCCCAGAATTCCTAAGCCAGCATGGGGGAACTATGGCCCCCTCATGATTTGTGGACTTCAACTCCCAGAATTCCTAAGCCAGCATGGGGGAACTATGGCCCCCTCATGATTTGTGGACTTCAACTCCCAGAATTCCTAAGCCAGCCTGGCTCAGCTTGGAAACCTCTCCCTTTCCCCTCAGCATGGCTGGCTGGGGAATTCTGGGAGTTGAAGTCCACCAGTCATAAAAGAGCCAAGGTGGCCTACCCCTGGCCTAGACAACCGAACATCCTAGAAGACCCCCAAGGAAAAGCTAGCCTTGTATCAAGGCTACCCCTTCAGCCTCCAAAATTTCTGCTAAATGTCTGTAGAGATTCTCGATCACCCCAGATCATAATTTCACCTCTCAGGTGAAATGTGTTTTTTTTCTTGAATACATTTCACTTGTCAGGAGGAGGAGAAGTGAAACATTTTCAAGGGGGGGGGAAAAAAAAACGAGAAAGTCCATTTGCCTTTTGGAAAAGCCTCTTTGGAGATTCCTGCTGCATCCTGGTGGGGAAGAGGGAGAAAAGAGGCCAAATAAAGGGGGAAAAAACCAGGAGAAATTATTAAGCCCAGCATCGAACAGAGGAGGGCAGCGGGAAGGCACCTGCCCCGTATGGGTCGTGAGGGGGAAACGCCGCCACGGGCTCCCCCACAACTTTCCCAGATTTGCTAAAGGAGGAGACCAGGAGGGATGCTCTTTGCTGGACTTGGCCCTTTGCCTCCAATTATGTCTGCCCAGGGAAAGATTAATCCCCGCTGGAGAAGCTGCAAGGGAGATGCCAATGCAAACAGGAGTCACTCCACATTTTTAGTTTCCTTTGCTCTCTGGGTTTTTGCTGACCTGATGGCAACTCACTAGACTCCTTGGCTCCTGGGCTGAATAAAGAAGACACAGGGAATGTGTGTGTGTGTGTGTGTGTGTGAGAGAGAGAGGGGGGGGGGAATGGAAGAGGACTTAAACGGAGAAAGAGGTAGAGTATATTATAATAGGGTTTCCTGCAAGGTGATGACCTCCAAGGTTCCTTCCAACTTTACTACTACTACTACTACTACTACTACTACTACTACTACTACTACTACTACTACTACTACTATTATGTGCATAATGATCACAGCTTTCAGTATACAAAAGATTAGGGTAGGAAGAGAGAGAGAGAGAGAGGTAGAGAATAGAGAGGTAGAGAATATCCTTTTCTGTGATTCTTTGAATCCAATTGTAATATTGTAATAACTGGATAGTAATCACAACCAGAAACTGTGAGTACACAGAACAAGAAGGACAGGAAGGAAGGAAGGAAGGAAGGAAGGAAGGAAGGAAGGAAGGAAGGAAGGAAGGAAGGAAGGAAGGAAGGAAGGAAGGAAGGAAGGAAGGAGGGATACATTTTTTTCTGTGATTCTTGGAATCCAATTGTAATATAACTGGATAGTGATTACAGCCAATATATAAGACTTCCAATATATAAGAGATTAGAGCAGGATAGATAGACAGAGACACAGAAATGATAGATAGGTAGGTAGATAGGTAGAGTAGGATAGAGAGAGAGAGAGAGAGAGAGAGAGACAGACAGACAGAAATGATAGATGAAAGATAGACAGAAATGATAGATGATAGATAGATAGAGAGAGAGATAGAAATGATAGATAGATAGACAGACAGACAGAAATGATAAATAGATATAGATATAGATAGATAGATAGACAGACAGACAGACAGACAGATATTTTTTCCTGTCATTCTTTGAATCCAAGAACGCCATTGACTCAAAAGGCCCATTCAAACTGCTATGATTTGGAGCATTTTTCCACCCTCCTGTTGACAAAACAAGGGGAAAGAGGCCGTGAGGTTTCACCCAGAGCAGCTGAAGGGTTGTTTCTCTTTGTTTGTGTCTTGTTGCCGAGTATCTGTCTGAACATCTTGGGAACTGATAGATCTGCACTTTGTCCCAAGAGGGTTTTCTAAGAGCCCCAGTGCTCCAGACATTTTGGTGCCGTGACTTGTCTAGAGACAGATATATTGGAGTGAACGTTGGGCCAGAGAAAGTTCTCCTGGACAAGAGCTGCCTCAGAGAGAACTTTTTGATAGGTTGACGTTGGAGGTGCGTGAACAGATGACGCATCCAAAGAATGTTCCTTGGACTTGGTCTGCAGAACCCCTGGGAAGAGCCACTGTCTCAAAAGAGAAGTCATAAATATTTTCATAAATAGGGTGTTGTGCATGAATTCCCCTCTCGGAAAGAAAATCTTTGAACAGAATAACAGAGTTGGAAGGGATCTTGGAGGTCATCTAGTCCAACCCCTTGCTCAAGCAGGAGGCCTTGTACAATTCCAGACAAGTGGCTGTCCAATTTCTACCTGCGTGGAAAACTTGCTAGACCTAGATTTTCCCATGGCAGTTCAATCCAAGATCACAGCCATTTTATATATATATATATATGCTCCTCGAAGACACTTCCAATTTTACGTGGGAGAAAACCCGAACAACCAAAGACCTACATACAAATACCCGCGAAAACCTCAGGAAACAAAAACCTCAGAAAACATATATATATATATATATATATATATATATATATATATATATATATATATATATATATATATATATATATATATATATATATATATATATATATATATATATATATATATATATATATATATATATATATATATATATATATATATATATATATATATATGTCAGCCCACATATGATGTGAGCGTGTATACACACACATACGCATACATATAAATGTGTATGAGAGATATAGGTAGGTAGGTAGGTAGGTAGATAGATAGATAGATAGATAGATAGATAGATAGATAGATAGATAGATAGATAGATAGATAGATAGATAGATATCTCTACAGATATAGTATATTTATATATAATGTATGTATGTATAGATAGACAGACGGATAGATAGATAGATATCTCTACAGATATAGTATATTTATATGATATATATACATACGGTGTATATAGGTAGGTAGGTAGATAGATAGATATTTGTATGTAGGTCTTTGGTTGTTCGGGTTTTCTCCCACGTAAAATTGGAAGTGTCTTGGCAACGTTTCGACGAAGTCCCATTCGTCATCTTCAGGCTGGTGCTTTCAGCTTCGTGCCTCGAGCAGCAGTGTGTGGTCTTGGCTGTTTCTTCCTTTTAACTGCCAGTGGAGGTATGAACTGATTGGGTGGGAGCTTGGCTGTGTTCTGATTGGGTGGAGGTGTGTTCTGATTGGTTAGGGGCTTGGCTGTGCTCTGATTGGCTGGGGGGTTGGCTGTGCTCTGATTGGCTGGGGGGTTGGCTGTGGTCTGATTGGCTGGGGGAGTGTTCTGTTTGGTTGTGCTCAGGTTAGTCTGAGTTGCAGAGGGATTCAAGATTTTGGGCTGCCCTGCCATTCCTTGGCTTCGCGTTCGTGGTCGTGCTTCCTCTTCATGGAGGGTGTCAGTTTGCTTCATGTATGGATTGGGGGGGTTTAAAGTGGCTAATGATGCAGCTGTGGTCTGGCTTCTGGTTTGTGGTCGTGCCTCATAGTCAATGTGGCTTTGGGTTTGTTTTTTGCGTGGATGTTTGGTGGTGACAAATCCCCACATGTTTCCAACTGAAATTCCACTCCAACTCTGCAGCCACCAAACGGATCCTGAAAAGAACAGAATTGGCCCTAATCAGAAATGAACTTCACACAAAAAGATTCCTCCTAGACCGAATTAACAAAGATCTCCTCACACTCCACCTCAAACTCAGCAACAAGATCCACCCCGC
This sequence comes from Crotalus helleri, assembly GCA_024509115.1. NCBI lineage: Eukaryota > Metazoa > Chordata > Lepidosauria > Squamata > Viperidae > Crotalus > Crotalus helleri. The sequence goes on along the minus strand of JAKSXO010000061.1, from coordinate 1,264,302 downwards.
ACTTTGGGACAAATCCAAACAACTTGCCGTCTGGAGAGCCGAAACACAGACCACCTTCAAGACAGATACACACACCAACAAACTCCGAAGACTACAAGAACGCCAGAAACAAACCCCTCCTCCCTCACAGCCACACATGAAGCAAACAGTGCATAACATCTCAGATAGGATCCTCACCAAAGCCGAAACCAATGTCCTTTCCAAAGGATTCAACTTTGCAGTCGCTCCCAAACACATCCCCACTGAAACCATTATATGTGGAGTTGAAACCAGCCTGACTAAAATCAACCCCGACGACGCCAACAGAATCAGACTCGAAATCACCAACATCCTCTGCACCAGCAAGCCACCCAAAAGCAACTTACCCAAAGAGGAACAGACAGCACTACGTAACCTTAAAGAAGACACCAGCATAATCATCCTACCAGCAGACAAGGGCAACGCCACGGTGGTTATGAACACATCTGACTACCAAACCAAATTAACCAACCTACTCCAAGACTCCACATACAAACCCCTAAATACAGATCCCACCACCTACCTGGAAAAAACCACCAGATCCAAAATAAAAGCCTCCCCCATTAGCGAAGAGATCCAGCAAAGAATCATTCCCAGAGAGAAATCATCCAGATGCCCCAAACTCTATGGTCTCCCCAAGATACACAAGGAAGGAACCCCACTCAGACCTATAGTCAGCTCCATAGGCTCACCTCTACAAAACCTAGCCAAATTTCTCGCCAAACAACTACAGCCCTATGCAGAATCCATCACCTCACACGTAAAAAACTCATTCCAGTTTATAGAGATCATAAAGAAACAAAACTTACAGCCCAGCGACCTACTAGTGAGCTTCGATGTCATATCCCTCTTCACCCAAGTGCCTATCAAAGAAGCCTTGACAGCTATCCAAAACAAATATAACCCCCCCAAACACATCTTAGATCTGACCAACCACTGCCTATCCAACACATACTTCATCTATAATGGACAAAAATACAAACAAACAGAAGGAGCACCCATGGGATCACCCCTCTCACCTGTCATTGCCAACCTCTACATGGAACACTTTGAAACCCAAGCTCTAGAAAAATCTGATCACAAACCCAAACTCTGGCTCAGATACGTAGACGACACCTTCATAATCTGGCCACATGGGAAAGAAAAACTGGACAACTTCCTCACACACCTCAACAGCCTACACCCCAAAATACAGTTCACCATGGAAACAGAAACTAACAACCAACTTCCCTTCCTGGATGTCTTAGTCTACAAGAAATCCAATGGCTCCCTAGGACACACCATCTACCAGAAGAAAACACACACAAACCGCTATCTGCATGCTCTCTCACACCACCACCCAGCACAGATCAACTCTGTAGCCAAAACACTCATCTCCAGAACAAAACGCTTAGCCGACGAACAACACCTAAAACCCGAACTACACACTCTCACCAATGTACTAACATCCAATGGATTCCATAGAAATAAGATTACAAACCTAATCCAAAAAGAAACCCCCACTAAAATCCAAGACAAAGAACAAGAAAACGGCAAAGCCCTCCTCCCATACATAAAAGGCATCACAGACAGAATCAGTAAGATCCTCCATAAACACAACATCAAAACAGCATTCTGCACAAACAGAAAAATATCCACCATCCTTAGAAACCCCAAAGATAAAATTGAATTAGAAAATCAAGGAGTATACGAAATCCCATGCACCACTTGTCCCACCACATACATCGGACAAACCAACAGAAGAATAAGTGCACGCATTGAAGAACATAAGAACTCAGTCAAAAAAGAGGAACCAACATCTTCCCTGGTCCAACACCTTAAAGCTACAGGACATGAAATTGATTTTAAAAATACCAGAACCATTGCCAAAAGTGAACATTTTAATAACAGAATAATCAGAGAAGCCATCGAGATAGAAAAACGCCCACACAGCATGAACAAGCGAGATGATACCTCCCGCCTACCAGCCATTTGGAAACCCGCCCTCATTGACAAACGACTCCCTAACACAAAAAATGATACCAGACCCACACTCACAAAAACCACACAGGATGTCACCACCACACATCCACGCAAAAAACAAACCCAAAGCCACACTGACTATGAGGCACGACCACAAACCAGAAGCCAGACCACAGCTGCATCATTAGCCACTTTAAACCCCCCCAATCCATACATGAAGCAAACTGACACCCTCCATGAAGAGGAAGCACGACCACGAACGCGAAGCCAAGGAATGGCAGGGCAGCCCAAAATCTTGAATCCCTCTGCAACTCAGACTAACCTGAGCACAACCAAACAGAACACTCCCCCAGCCAATCAGAGCACAGCCAACCCCCCAGCCAATCAGAGCACAGCCAACCCCCCAGCCAATCAGAGCACAGCCAAGCCCCTAACCAATCAGAACACACCTCCACCCAATCAGAACACAGCCAAGCTCCCACCCAATCAGTTCATACCTCCACTGGCAGTTAAAAGGAAGAAACAGCCAAGACCACACACTGCTGCTCGAGGCACGAAGCTGAAAGCACCAGCCTGAAGATGACGAATGGGACTTCGTCGAAACGTCGCCAAGACACTTCCAATTTTACGTGGGAGAAAACCCGAACAACCAAAGACCTACATATATATATATATATATATATATATATATATATATATATATGTATATGTATATGTATATGTATATGTATATGTATATGTATATGTATATGTATATGTATATGTATATGTATATGTATATGTAGGTAGATAGGTAGACAGACATAGAAAGATAGATAGATAGAGATAGATATAGATAGATAGACAGACAGACACATAGATAGAAAGAGATAGTTAGACAGACAGACAGATAGATAGATATCTCTACAGATATAGTATATTTATATGATATATATATACCTACGGTGTATATATATGTAGACAGACAGACAGACGCTATATTTATAGATACAGTATATAAAATGGCTTTTCTCTTATTTAAAACTTTGCTCTTATATGCAATCAAGCACGCATGCTTTGTTTTTTAAGTACTGGTTTGAGGGGCTGGAGGTTGCCCACCCAAGTCAACACACTGCATGTATAACCCTTATTTTCACTTCTAAAACCCGGCTTTGTCTGCTGGAAGCCAAACCCCACCCTCGGTGCGCCTTGGGTTTCTATGGAGCCGCTTCCCTTGCTGCCCGTGGAAGTTTTTTTCCTTAAGCTCCCCATTTATTTGTGTCTGTCCGAGAGGCATGAAGGTTGTTTTAAATCTCATTTTCTGGATTGTAGGAACAGGTTTAATTGGGGGGGGGGGCTCTGCTTCTCATGAGCGGGCCTCGCCAGCCCAGTACAGGGGGGGAAGTGCAGTGAAATGACACCTTTTTTTTTCCTGACTTGGATCCCAGTTGTGATGTCTTTGGGTGGCTCTGTCAGAGATGCCTGCAGGGGTGTGCCAGCACACGTTTAACAACCAGTTCTCTGAAAAGAAAACAGATTGATTGATTATGTGCCCTCAAGTTATTTTTGACTCTAGCAATCATATAGACAAATTTCAAATAGATTATCTATCTATCTATCTATCTATCTATCTATCTATCTATCTATCTATCTATCTATCTATCTATCTATCTATCTATCTATTATGTCTGTCAATAATGATAATAAAGTTGGAAAGGACCTTGGAGGTCATCAAGTCCAACCCCTGCTCAGGCAGGAAACCCTGTACCATTTCGGACAAATGGCTGTCCAGTATCTTTTTAAAAACTTCAGTGTTGGAGCATTCACCGCTTCTGGAGGCAGGTTGTTCTATTCATTAATTGTTTTCACTGTCAGGAAGTTTCTCCTTAGTTCTGGGTTGCTTCTCTCCTTGATGAGTTTCCATCCATTGCTTCTTGTCCTGCCTTCGGGCGCTTTGGAGAATAGCTTGACTCCCTCTTCTTTGGGGCAGCCCCTGAGATATTGGAACACTGCTATCATCTGTCTATGTATCTAGCATCTATCTAGCATATCTATATGTCAGTGTATCATCTATGTATCTAGCATCTATCTATCATGTATATCTATATCAGTGTTTCTCAACCTTGACAATTTTAAGGCATGTGGACTTCAACTCCCAGAATTCCACAGCCAGCAATGCTGGCTGTGGAATTCTGGGAGTTGAAGTCCACATGCCTTAAAATTGTCAAGGTTGAGAAACACTGATCTATATCATGTCTATCTATCATCTATCTATCGTGTATATCTATCTATCATGTATGTCTATCTATATCTATCATGTATATCTATCATCTATCCTGTCTATCTATCTATCTATCTATCTATCTATCTATCTATCTATCTATCTATCTATCTATCTATCTATCTATCTATCTATCTATCTCTACCTCTATCTATCTATCTGTCTATCTATCTATCTATCTATCTATCTATCTCTAACCTCTTCTCTCCTTTATTGGCGTTCACCTACAGACAGAATCTTGCTGGACTAAATCCGCTGTCATCTGCGATAACTACAGACATACCCTGTGATCTGTGTTCCGTGCAGTCTGATTTACAACTCATCTTCCAGGCACAGCCCAAAAGCACAATTCCAGCTGGGGGATAAGCCTGGGGAAGCCGTCCATTCCAGCTTCCTTCTGGTGTCCTCTGAGGTCAGGGTAGACCTCACCCTTCCAAACCCATCCCGAAAAATCAGAGGATGGAAGGGGAGCACGAACCGCTCTCCTTGGGGCATTGAGTCAACGCGTTACATCACAATAACAGGCATTTGCTGGAATCCGAGGGAGTCTGTAACGCTCCCTATAAGAGATCCAAAAAGTTGGGCAAGGCTGGCTCGACCGAGATTCCGTGGGAGATAGCCGTCAGTTACCTGGCAGGGTGATTCAAGGACAGGCGAGGAATCTGCCGAGCGCTTTGAACCTTCTCAAGGATTCCTTGGAGGATCAAGGCCAGCCCTGGCAACCGAGGCCTTTGAGCGGAGCTGTAGCCATGGGCATGACTCACCTTCTCCCTTGATACCATTGCTTGTCCCAGACAGCTTGCAAACCCGTAATTTGGAACAACAGTTCTTCCCCCGATGCTTTCCAAAGGCCCTGTAGGAATCCTTGTTCCTAAGAATTGCTCTAGCTTGTAGGGGCACCACCCATGGACTGCCTCTGCCCCTACCTTTTCCCTTTTGTGGGCTCCAGAATACAGGCAGGGCAGACTGGGGCATGCTGAGCTAAAAAAAAAAAGGGGGGGGGCTCTTCAATGTTTGGAAGGTTTAAGGCAGGGGTAGGCAACCTTTTATGACTCATGGGTCATGACTGGTGGACTTCAACTCCCAGAATTCCTGAGCCAGCCACGCTGAGGGGAAAGGGAGAGGTTTCCAAGCTGAGCCATTGTTGGCTCAGGAATTCTGGGAGTTGAAGTCCACCAGTCATGAAGGGGCCATAGTTTCCCCAGGCTGGCTCAGGAATTCTGGGAATTGAAGTCCACGAGTCGTAATAGGGCCAAGATTGAAGACCCCTACCCTAGGCCTAGAGTCTAGACCAGGGGCAGGCAACCTTGGCTCTTTTATGACTCATGGACTTCAACTCCCAGAATTCCTGAGCCAGCATGGGGGAACTATGCCCCCCCCTTATGACTGGTGGACTTCAACTCCCAGAATTCCTGACCCAGCGTGGCTCAGCTTGGAAACCTCTCCCTTTCCCCTCAGCATGGCTGGCTCAGGAATTCTGGGAATTGAAGTCCATGAGTCATAAAGCGGCTTAGGTCAGAGGTAGGTAACCTTGGCTCTTTTATGACTCATGGACTTCAACTCCCAGAATTCCTGAGCCAGCCATGCTGAGGGGAAAGGGAGAGGTTTCCAAGCTGAGCCAGGCTGACTCAGGAATTCTGGGAGTTGAAGTCTACGAGTCATAAAAGAGCCGAAGTTGCCTACCCCTGGTTTAAGGGGAAGGTGAGTGCCAGCCATTTGATCTCTTGAAAATATTTGAAGCCAACTCAAATTCACACCATTTTTCCCAGGGTTTTGCTGGGAAGGTGATGTTTGGTGCATGTGGTACCTAAAGCTTAAGGCATTCCCCTTGCACCCCTAAAGCTCCCTCAACATGGGATGAACGCCCACTCCAGTTATGGCACAACTCTCTGAAGAGAGACACACGAAAGTGGACACATGACACTTTGGAAATGAAGAGTGAAAAACAGTCTTTAAGAAAAAAATCATACTAACCTTAAGGGATAGGATGGGATAGAATAGAATAGAATAGAATAGAATAGAATAGAATAGAATAGAATAGAATAGAATAGAATATATGGAATAGACTAGACTGGAATGGAATAGAATGGAATAGAATAGAAAATATGGAATAAATATAGAATAGAATAGAATAGAATAGAATAGAATAGAATAGAATAGAATAGAATAGAATATATGGAATAGACTAGACTGGAATGGAATAGAATAGAATAGAAAATATGGAATAGAATAGAATAGAATAGAAAATATGGAACAGAATAGAATAGAATAGAGAAAATGTAGAATAGAACAGAGAAAATATAGAATAGAATAGAATAGAATAGAATAGAATAGAAAATATGGAATAGAATAGAATAACAGAGTTGGAAGAGTTTGCAAGAAAGATCCACAAGAAACACAAATGATTTGCAAGGATAGAAAAATATGGAGAGTGGTTTAAAACTCATTTTTCCCTAGGTTTTCTTTTCTTTTTTTTTACTGCATGCCTTTAATTCTTTCTTCTTCTTCTTTTGCTTAATATTTCCTACAGCTTTTCCGCAGGGAGCACAGTGTTGGTTGACTCTGAAAGAGAACCATGTGTGTACCCATGTACCACATCCCCCTTCTAGCTGCAAGCATCTATTCTGCTTGCAGCTAGAAGGCAGCAGTCACAGCACAGATATTTGAGCATTTATATAGCTTTTTTTTTTTAACTGTTTGTTCCTCTCTCTGCCTAAAATGAGTTTCCAGTCCTCTTGGAAGTTAGGGAAAGGTTGAAAGCAGATGGGTCACTTGAGTTCCTATCCATGTGAGTTTCATACCTGTCTTTCCTCCTTTCATCCTTAATCATGAGCTCCCGTGATAAAAACAAGTTCTTTCAAAAACCTTGTAATTGGGAAAGGAATAAATGCCCTTAATTAGAACTAAGTAATCCGGAGCTGCTGCTTTGTGTAAGCCCCAGGGTGTTTCCACTAGGTAGGATTTGCATTTGTTTTTCTCCATTTTTCTCTAAGCGTGTGTAGTATGCCTGCCTGCAAATTTCTGGAAACCCAGTATATCCGACTTTTGTTTTTTACCCTCTGCCATTAAGGGGAGACTAAAATAGTGGAAAGTAAGTGTGTGTTGCTAGCTGACATGCAGAGAAGTCACATATTCTCCGTTGCCAAACCTATTACAGCAGTTTCTGAAGGATCAATTGGGGACCCTAAAGATGCTGTAAGAGGAATAAATAAGTGAGAGTATATTTTTCCTATCTCAAGGCCTTTTGCTGGCCACGGTAAAGCTCGCTCTTCAAGTTTAACAAAGAGAAGGACGAGGGGGGACAGGATAGCAGGGTTCCAGTATCTCAGGGGCTGCCCCAAAGAAGAGGGAGTCAAGCTATTCTCCAAAGCGCCTGAAGGCAGGACAAGAAGCAACGGATGGAAACCAATCAAGGAGAGAAGCAACCTAGAACTAAGGAGAAACTTCCTGACAGTCAGAACAATTAACCCGTAGAACAACCTGCCTCCAGAAGCTGTGAATGCTCCAACACTGGAAGGTTTTAGGAAGAGACTGGACAGCAATTTCTCTGAAATGGTGTAGGGTTTCTGGTTTCTGAGCAGGGGGTTGGACTTGATGACCTCTAAGGTCCCTTCCAACTTTATTATTATTATAATACAACAGTCAAATCATAGAATGTTCTTAAGTTTACTACTTAAAATAAAAAACATCTATCTTCTTTAAGCTTTTTTTTCATAATTAAGGTTAGGACAATTCATGCTATAGGGACTTGCTTTTTGGAAAGAGATTTTCAGAAATAATAGAATCATTAAAGATGTAATCCAGCCTAAATTAAACATGGCTAAATTCCTTTGCATTCGGTGAGTGAGTGAAAATAATCTGATTAGATTTTAGAAGGATGTCAGAATATAATAACTGCATTGCCCATTGGTGGTTTCTGTTATCGTGGGGGCAAATGGCGAGGTTTTAAGGGAGGACCTGTTGTATTTTACTGTGCTATTCTCAAGATCTTCTTTATATTTCCCGTGAGTTTTATGTCAGTCCCATCAAAGCTACACCAGCTTGCGAAGGCCCGGGATGCTTTGTCCCCTGAACCGGCCCTACTGAACTCAAATTCCTATTTCCAATTCACCTTCATAAGATCAAGGCAAAAGTCTTTATTCTTCAACATTTTGAGGCATTAGACACCCTTTATCTCAGAACTATCTCAGAACTCCAATGTGAGATTTGTACAGGAGAGCAGGCTGAGCTAGAAAGAGGCATTAAGCACGTCATTAGTTTGGAATTGTCCTTAAATTCCACTGAGCCTTCTCCAGCACCAATTTAGCCTTGATTGTTAGTTGACCAGATTCTTGCATTAGGGGCAGCAATAACAAACCCATAATAACAACAACAACAACAATAATAATAATAATAATGTTGGAAAGGGCCTTGGATGTCATCTAGTCCAGCCCCTGCCCAAGCAAGATACCCTGCCATTTCAGACAAATGGCTGTCCAGTCTCTTCTTAAAAACTTCCAGTGTTGGAGCATTCACAGCTTCTGGAGGCAGGTGGTTCCACTGGTTAATTGTTCTAACTGTCAGGAAGTTTCTCCTTAGTTCCAGGTTGCTTCTCTCCTTGATGAGTTTCCATTCGTTGCTTCTTGTCCTGCCTTCAGGCGCTTTGGAGAAGAGCTTGACTCCCTCTTCTTTGGGGCAGCCCCTGAGATACTGGAAGACTGCTATCCTGTCCCCCCTCGTCCTTCTCTTCTTTTAAGTCCTTCTGTACTTTGAACTCAACAAATACTCCTGGTTATTTGCACCTGACAATTTGTCTTTTTCTCCCAATACTTTTCTTTTTTTCTGATGTAAATTATACTTTGGGGGCCAAGTCAACGTAGAATAATTGGGAATGAAAAATACTGGCAGATAGAAGACGGAATTTCCGGCTGTTGGGGAAAGATGTTTTGGGAACCACATGGACTCTACTTTCCTTTCCTGCCTCAAAATGGTGGGAAAATGAAATTCTAATGGACTCTCCCCCCCCCATACTTAAGACCTGATTTTGAAGTTAAAACAGCAACCACCTCCCCCCCCCCCCGCAGTCATGTGATTGTGTTTGTGCCATTTGGCAACTGGCTCAAATTCACAGCTGTTTGCAGCATCCTTGATCACAATTTTCAGTTTTGTTTTTGTTTTGCACATGTACTTCCAGTTTCTGGCAACCCCCCCCCCAAAAGAAAACAGCCATTGGATTTCGAATTTGCTTAATGACCATGGTGTTCTGATAATGGCCATCAAAGAGTCGTAAAATTGGGCACAGGGACATGGGTGATCCACTTAACAACCTCAGCAACCTGTGTAATTCCAGGGTCCGTTACAGTTGTAAAGCGAGGACTACCTGTGTAGATTTGCAAAAGGGCTTCCCTTTTTTTTTTCTGTATTCGCACAGATCCCCTCTCTCCATATTTTCATTTTCATGATCAGAGCTGAACCTGTGACCATCAAGTTCAACAATTCCGTTCGCCTAGGGTGGAGGATACAAAATTGTAGATAGCATCTCACAGACGGAGGACACCCCGTAGAAAAATACACGCAGCAACAGAGGAAAAATAAAGAATTTCCTTTCCACGGCTCTTTCATGTTGCTATCAGCGTTCGGGCTTTGCCTTAAAATAAATAAGGAGCAATGGGTGGAATCTCCTCAGAGGAAGATCCAAGAAATGTGGAAATATGGAGGAATTTCCTGACAGTGAGAACAATTAGTCCACGGAGTAGCTGGCCTCCAGAAAGGGTGGGCGCTCCATCGCTGGAGGTTTTTAAGAAGAGACCAGACAGCCACTTGTCAGAAATGGTGTTTGGGGCTTCCGCTTGAGCGGGGGGCTGGACTAGATGACCTCCAAGGTCCCTTCTAGCCCTATAATTCTAAATATGGCCCTTAGCCAGGCAGACCACGTTTTACTGTAAGAAAAAGTTGATCAGGTGTGACCCCAGGCTACGAATAAGGAAACAAAAACATTAAAAGCCTTGGAAATGGCTTTTGATGTGTTAAATTGGTGGTCTGGGTTATGAAGGGATTCAGGTAGGTGGGAGTTGTCAAAGCAAAGTCCCAGAATGATCCTGTCTCCTCCCCCCCTTCCCTAAAAAACAAGACCATCTCAACGGTTACCAGTCACCAAAAAAATAGGAATACATAGAATAGAACAAAATAGAACAGAATGGAAAATATGGAATAGAGTAGAGTAGAGTAGAGTAGAGTAGAGTAGAGTAGAGTAGAGTAGAGTAGAGTAGAGTAGAGTGAAGTAGAACAGAAAATATGGAATGGAATATATTGAATGGAAAGGAATGGAAAATATGGGATGGAATGGAAAAGAGTGTAGAACAGAACAGAATAGAATAGAATATGGAATAGAATAAGATATCTAATGGAATAGAATAGAATATAGAATGGAATGGAATATAGAATAGAAATATAGAATAGAATAGAATATGGAGTAGAATATGGAATAGGATAGAATAGAATAGAATAGAATAGAATAGAATAGAATAGAATAGAATAGAATAGAATAGAATAGAATAGAATAGAATAGAAGAATGTGGAGTAGAATATGGAATAGAATAGGATAGGATATTGAATGGAATAGAATAGAATAGAATATAGAATGGAATGGAATATAGAATAGAATACGAAATAGAATAGAATAAAGCAATAGAATAGAATAGAATAGAATAGAATAGAATAGAATAGAATAGAAAATAGAATAGAATAAACAGATTGTAGAATAGAATAGAATAAAGGAATAGAATAGAATAGAATATGGAATAGGATAGGATATCGAATGGAATAGAATAGAATAGAATATAGAATGGAATGGAATATAGAATAGAATGGAATGGAATGGATATTGGAATATAGAATAGAATAGAATAGAATAGAATAGAATAGAATAGAATAGAAGCTGGAAGGGACCTTGGAGGTCTTCTAGTCCAGCCCCCAATTCAAGCAACCTATACTTGTGAGGGTTTGGCCCAATATTTTTTTCCCCTTCACTAGATCACAAAAACTTTTATAAGGCTTTTCTACTGTGTGGATCATTTTATGTAACCTGATCAAGTTTTATAGAAGCCTTTTCCACATTCCAGTTCCCAATTTCTTCTCTTGCATACAGGTAGACCTTAACTTACAACTATTCATTTAATGATCACTCCAAATCACAACAGCACTGAAAAAGTGACTTAGGACCTTTTTTCACACTTGTGACCTTTGCAGCCTCTCCGTGGGTCACGTGATCAAAATTCAGATGCTTGGGCAACTGACTCCTATTTACGACGGTCGCAGCCGTCCCGGGGCGTCACGCGATCCCCTTTTGCGACCTCCTGACACACGAAGTCAACGGAGGAAGCCGGATTCTCTTAACAACGGTGTGACTAACTTAACAATCCCAGTGGGTTCACTTAAACCACTGTGGCCAGAAAGCTTGTAACGTGGGGCAAAATTCACTTGAGAACTGTCGCCGAGATTTGGGGCCCCGTTGCAGCCATTAAGTGGAGTCGTACTTCTCCCAAGCACTCCGTGAGGTTGGCTAGGAATGCTTGGAGCAGCTTCCCATCCCAAGCCGGGTTGGGAAAGATGCCTTTCCAGCATAGCCTGGATGTGAATCACGTCGGCAAGTCCAGACAGATCGGCTTTAGTTGAGCCCATCTCCAATCCTGCGGTTTTGAAGTTTCCCAACCTGTAATGCTGGGTTATAAAAATGGGTTAGAAAGAGCTTGCAAAACATCGGGGATCAAAATGCTTCCTGAGGTCTTCCACACTGTGATCGATCTTTAGGCAAGCCTTTTTTTTTTTTTAATTCATACAAAACAGCGTTTCTCGAAGCATAGAATCAAGATCAGAATTTCATTGCTAAGCCAGGTAGTGGTTAAGTGCTTTGCACCTCATTTTACAATCTTTTTGCCAGGGATGTTAAGTGAATCACCGCAGCTGTTAATTGAATCCTCCATTCATTAAGTGAATCCCAAGTTCTCCCATTGATTTTGCTGGTCAAAAACCGGCTGGGAAGGTCACCAAAGGTGATTCCGTGGCCCTGGGATGCTGCAAGCATTGTAAATTCATGGCCGGTGCCAAGAAGCCCACATTTTGATGCTGCGACCGTGGGGAACGGGTGTGATGGCTGTAAATGTGAGGGCTGGCTGTACATCGCTTTTTTTTTAACGCCGTTGTAACTTGCCATGGTTTCTGAGTGGACAGTTGTAAGTCAAGGATGGGAGATGATGCTTATGTAAAGGAAATGCTCTCCTGCATTCTTGAGGACGTCCAGTGGGCGATCTTGAAAGCCAAGCAGAGGTAGACTCGGTTAGAGCTTGGAGAGGGACCCCCGGGAATCCCAGCATTGTAACCCCAGGATTGTAGATTAAAGTGGCCCAAACATTTAATAGCACCCCATCCATCATGCTGTCAAGAAACCAGCAGGAACTTCTCTCTGGAAGTCAGGTTGCCCCCTTGCAAGCGTCTTCCAAGGGCATCATCAGGCAGTAACAGATTCCAGCCCAACCTGATCCCTGTTCTGCTGGTTCTACATGCTCTCTCTCTCTCGCTCTCTCTCACTCTCCCGAGCATATCTGTTCAATAATATACAATCCTCAAACTCCAGGAGGCATATAAATCAGCTGTTCATTGGTAAAAAGTTTAAAACAATAAAAACAACTATTTACAATACGAAAACAAACTTAGCTTTCGCTGATCCACTGTCAGCATCTTCAGAGTGAAGTGTTGGGGGTGGGGAGTTCTCTTATAAGCCTTGCTAACCTAGTTTCTTGGTCGTATCACACGGTCAATGAGTAAGAAACTCGGTTAACAAGGCTTATAAGAGAACTCCCCACCCCCAACACTTCACTCTAAAGACGCTGACAGTGGATCAGTGAAAGCTAAGTTTGTTTTAATATTGTAAATAGTTGTTTATATATTATATATCGTGGCAGTGATAAAAGTATCCGAACACCAGGATAAAAATCTTAAACCAAAGCTGCTTAATTGACAAAAAGTACTAAGCTTTCGTCGGCCAAACTACCGACATCGTCAAAGCACAGAGGCGGCCAGTTATATAAACTAACTCCCAGATCCGGCGTTTTTACACTCTGACAATGTCGGTAGTTTGGCCGACCAAAGCTTAGTACTTTTTTGTAGATTAAAACAGCTTTGGTTGAAGTTTTTTTTTTCCTTTTTCACTTTACAAAAACGAAATACATTTTTCTTTCTTTTCTTTCTTTTTTTTTAACAGTACTGTGTCATACATATATCTCTTACAATTATTTACAGTTATTTACATTTGGTTGAAGATTTTTATCCTGGTGTTCGGATACTTTTATTACTGCCACAATATGTGTATACCCGGGATTTAACGTTATTAAAGACATATACCAAATATAAATTGTCTGTTCTGCGTTTCACTCCAATCTAGGAGCATGTTTTGCAGGCAGACGTCACATACTGTGAACACTATAAATTCAAAATTTTGTGGCTGGTAAAGAGTTAGTGGGAGACTAGTGTAGCTATTTCAGGCTCATTTGTCCTCATCAGCTAGTCACACCCTTCAGGGATTCAAACCTGGGCAGCTGGCATGTTAGGCAGCTGTATTACCCTTTTGAGCCACAGGTTCCCCCTTATATTCAAAGTTTGAATGTGTGTGTGTGTGTGTGTGTGTGTGTGTGTGTGTGTGTGTGTGTGTATAAAAAGATTTCTTCCATATTTGGGCCGACAGGGTGCATTAAAAAAAAACACTCAAGGTAATTCTCCTCCCCTGTTTCTTCCCTCCCTAACACAGCTGACAAAGTGAGAAAGAGCCTGTGGCCTAGAGGCCAACACAGCTGCCTAATGTGGAAGCAGCCCAGGTTCGAATCTCAGAAGGGTATGTCTGGCTGATGAGAGCTAATCAGCTCGGAATAGCTATCCCAGTCCCCCTTAATTTCTTTGTTAGCAATCGAAAAATTTTATTTATATATATAGGATGCAACCAGCCGAAGTTTTGACGTTAGGTAAAAGGTGGATTCCGAAAAGGGCCACTTGGGTTTTTTGAGGAGGGGGGGTCTTCTCTGTTCCCAGCGGCTGCTGCCTGACTTCCTCCCGCCCTCTTTCCTTTCCTGCAGAAAGATTTCACGATGCGAGAAAAGCTGCAGCAGAGCGACGTGGAAGGCTGGCTGGGCTTCATCACCTTCCTCTGCGAGGTCTTTGCCACCATGAGGAGCAGCACGGGGGAGCCCTTTCGGGTCCTTGTCTGCCCCATTTACACCTGCCTCAGGGAGGTGAGTTGGGGTGGGGTAGGATGGGGCGGGTCTGCCTTGCTTACTAGCCATCCCTACCTACGGCAGTGTTTCTCAACCTTGACCATTTTAAGGCATGTGGACTTCAACTCCCAGAATTCCACAGCCAGCAACGCTGGCTGTGGAATTCTGGGAGTTGAAGTCCACATGCCTTAAAATGGTCAAGGTTGAGAAACACTGACCTACGGGGCGCTTTGGGCCCCCAAAAATAGGGGGGGCAAATTTGCCTGTGTTTTGGGGGCCCTCCTCTCACAAGATCCCCATCAAGAATGTATAAAATTGGGGGACACTTCAGACGATATTTGGGGACCCCACGGCCTGAAAAGAGGCAGGATTCCTAGAGCGCCCGATCAGTATTGATAAATGTGACGAAACAACATTTGTTAGAACACAGAGAAGAGCAACAAAGAGGATCAGGGGACTGGAGGCTAAAACATATCAGGAACGGTTGCTGGAATTGGGGATGTCCAGTTTAATGAAGAGAAGGACGAGGGGGGACAGGATAGCAGTCTTCCAGTATCTCAGGGGCTGCCCCAAAGAAGAGGGAGTCAAGCTATTCTCCAAAGCACCTGAAGGCAGGAGAAGAAGTGACGGATGGAAACTAATCAAGGAGAGAAGCAACCTGGAACTAAGGAGAAACTTCCTGACAGTCAGAACAATTAACCTGTGGAACAATTTGCCTCCAGAAGTTGTGTGTGCTCCAACACTGGAAGCTTTTAAGAAGGGACTGGACAGACATTTGTCTGAAATGGTATAGGGTTTCCTGCCTGAACAGGGGGTTGGACTACATGACCTCCAAGGTGCCTTCCAATTCTATAATTATTATTAATATTAATATTAATATACTTTGGCCACCTAACGAGAAGGAAGGACTCACTGGAAAAGGGCCTAATGCTGGGAAAGATTGAGGGCAATAGAAGAAGGGGACGACAGAGAATGAGATGGCTGGATGGAGTCACTGAAGCAGTAGGTGTGAACTTCAATGGACTCCAGAAGATGGTAGAGGACAGGAAGGCCTGGAGGAACGTGGTCCATGGGGTCACGATGGGTTGGACACAACTTCGCAACTGACAATAATATCATTTATAGACACGTGACCTCAGTTTACAACGTTTTTGCTGGACACTTACTCCATCTGAAAACTCTCAGCCATGACTGTCACTGCTCTAGATGGACCCCTGTGGGGGAGGCAGGTGTAAATTCCAGAGAATCATCAACCCCTCCGTGGGCTCTAGCAGGTGAAGCTAAACCAAGGATGCTTTTTTTTTCTGGAGGCAATTGGACTTCCTTCTTTTGCTTTGAAGACGTTTCGCTTCTCCTATAAGAAGCTTCTTCAGCTCTGACTGTATGGTGGGGAGTGGAAGGATTTATACTCCTTGCAGACAGAGAGTCGTTTGCATGTTCAAAAGAAACACAAGACAGTCCAATTGCCTCCAGAAAAAAAAGCACCTTTGGGACAACCAGGACCCCGATGAATGAGAACCTCCATAGATATCTAACCAAGGTTCATCTCCTAGACCTCAAGCTTCATGAAAAGAAGGACCAGGGGTGATATGATAGAAGCCTTTCAGTATCTCAGGGGCTGCCCCAAAGAAGAGGGAGTCAAGCTATTCTCCAAGGCGCCTGAAGGCAGGAGAAGAAGCAACGGATGGAAACTAATCAAGGAAAGAAGCAACCTGGAACTAAGGAGAAACTTCCTGACCATTAGAACAATTAACCAGTGGAACCACCTGCCTCCAGAAGCGGTGAATGCTCCAACACTGGAAGTTTTTAAGAAGAGACTGGACAGCCATTTGTCTGAAATGGTATAGGGTTTCCTGCCTGAGCAGGGGGTTGGACTAGATGACCTCCAAGGTCCCTTTCAACACTGCTCTTGTGTTCAGACTGCTTTCTCTCTCATTCCACCACCATCCGCCCAGAGAGAGCCTGCCTTGAGACCTTTGTTCAGCCATCTCTGTTACCAATAACCTTCCCCTCAGTGTCACAGCAACGTTCACAAGAAGCAGCCGAAAAACATCCTCTGGAAAATTGTTGTGTGTCGTTCTCTCTCTCCTCCCCCCCACGAGTTTGCTATTATTGAAGGCAGACAGTCTAAGAACGATGTCGCCGTGGGAAGCCTCTGCCTGACTCATTTCAGCCTTGTCTAGTTTGTTTGGTTTCACTGGGTTTTTTAAAAAATTCCGTTCGTTTTGGCTTCCCTTCTTGGAAAGCCAGGGGACTTGTGTTCAGTCGTAGGCATGGCCTGAGAACGCAACCATGTTGACAACTCGGTGAAGGAGGATGTGCATTGAACACAACTTCTAGATGGACCACAAAGATGATCTAGATCAGGGGTCTGGCTGAGGAATTCTGGGAGTTGAAGTCTACATGTCATAAAAGGGCCAAGTTTGAAGACCCCTGGTCTAGATGGACAACAAAGATGATTAGGGGAGCTGGAGGCTAAAACATATCGGGAACAGTTGCTGGAATTGGGAATGTCTCTAGTTTAATGAAGAGAAGGACGAGCAGGGACAGGATAGCAGCCTTCCAGTATCTCAGGGGCTGCCCCAAAGAAGAGGGAGTCAAGCTATTCTCCAAAGCCCCTGAAGGCAGGACAAGAAGCAACGGATGGAAACTAACCAAGGAGAGAAGCAACCTAGAACTAAGGAGAAACTTCCTGACAGTGAGAACAATTAACCAGTGGAACCACCTGCCTCCAGAAGCGGTGAATGCTCCAACACTGGAAGTTTTTAAGAAGAGACTGGACAGCCCTTTGTCTGAAATGGAATAGAGCACAGATTTTCAAACTTGGCCCTTTTATGACTTGTGGACTTCAACTCAGAGGAATTCTGGGAGTTGAAGTCCACAAGTCATAAAAGGTCCAAGTTTGAAGATCCGTGGTGTAGGGTTTCCTGCCTGAGCAGGGGGTTGGCCTAGATCAGGGGTAGGCAACCTTAGCTCTTTTATCACTTGTGGACTTCAACTCCCAGAATTCCTGAGCCAGCAATAGCTCAGCTTGGAAACCTCTCCCCCTCAGCATGGCTGGCTCAGGAATTCTGGGAGTTGAAGTCCACGAGTCATAAAAGAGCCAAGGTGGCCTACCCCTGCCCAAATGCCTGAATTCTGATCATGTGACCGCGAGGAAAAATATTTAAATATTTAAGCCAGGGGTCTTCAAACTTGGCCCTTTTATGACTGGTGGACTTCAACTCCCAGAATTCCTGAACCAGCATGGAGGAACTATGGCCCCTTCATGACTGGTGGACTTCAACTCCCAGAATTCCTGAGCCAGCCTGGCTCAGCTTGGAAACCTCTCCCTTTCCCCTCAGCGTGGCTGCTCAGGAATTCTGGGAGTTGAAGTCCACCAGTCCTAAAAGAGCCAAGGTTGCCTGTCCCTGGCCTAGATGACCGCCAAGGTCCCTTCCAACTTTATAATTATTATTATTAAGTCTGTTTGACCAGGGCTGGATTTACTCAACAAGGTTCCAGAGTCATGTTTTTCTGCTGCTTGCAGAAAATGGCTTGAATGCTGCTTTCACCCACGTTGCCACCAACTAGCCACCCCCTCAGATGTAATGAGACTACAGTTCCCAGAATTCTTCAGGGTAGATCATGGTGAAGGTGCTGGACCAGAAGCAGAAGTTCCAGATTTGAATCCATGTACAGGCACAGCAGGTGGAGAAATCCTATTCCCTCCTTCTTGTATAGGTTCTAAGCCAGTGTTTCTCAACCTTGACCATTTTAAGGCTTGTGGACTTCAACTCCCAGAATTCCACAGCCAGCAACGCTGGCTGTGGAATTCTGGGAGTTGAAGTCCACAGGCCTTAAAATGGTCAAGGTTGAGAAACACTGTCCTAAGCTAAGGTAGCTCCTCCTTCCATCTCAGCTTTTGCTTTTTCCTGGTCACGTGCTTTTAGTAAGCAATCATTTTCCATTGCTTTGCTCCTGGAGGTTTTAAGTGGGACCCTCCCAGTTTATTGTATGTGCAATTCTTACCTTAGATTTATACCACACCCTAGACTGGTTGGGTCAACCTATTCTGTGACCCAGGTTTGGGCATCACAGTTATGTGCAGAAATATATGTTTGGTTGACCTGCATTTAAGACGCGGGGCTTTTGCCCAAACTTAGCTCTAGAGCAGTGGTTCTCAACCTTTTTAATGCCGCGACCCCCAACCGGTCGTAAGTCGAGGACTACTCAACCGGTCGTAAGTCGAGGACTACTCAACTGGTGCAGCACCGTTTGCAGACTGGGACTTTTTGGCGGGCTCAGCAGGGCAGAGACAGCCTGGACAATTCCTATTGGCTTTGGAAAGCCAATAGAATTAGATTCTGTTCAAGAGAGTCTATTCTATTGGCTTTCGAAAGCCAATAGAATAAAAGGGAGGAGCACAGCTAAGGAAAAGGGGGAAAATGGCGGATTGCGTTGTTTGGCGACCCCCGTGAAATGGTCGTTCGACCCCAAATGGGGTCCCGACCCACAGGTTGAGAACCGCTGCTCTGGAGTTCCCAGTCAACATGGGGGGCAGCAAGTTGGAGAAATACCAGATTAAGAATATCTGCTCTGTATGGGCATCAGAGTCAAGAATGTCCTGTGTATCGTGGGGAAAGACATAATTTGTGCAACGACACTCGTGCCATGATGCACCTTTGGGGTCTGTGCTGCTATCCGCCTTCTGAGTGATTCTTCATCACGTTTAGTGCTGTTTTATTACGTTCTGCCTGGATTTCAGAATGCTCTTTTTTACTAAGCCAAAAGTTCAGCCAGTTTTGAATCAGTTTTGAACTCAGAATTTTTGAATCCGTTTTCTTTTCAAGTGACTTCTTTCAGATTTCAGCATGAAGGAGAAAAAAGAGGTCCATGTGCAATTTTATACATAATTTAGGGCAGGGGCCTTCAAACTCGGCCCTTTTAGGACTTGTGGACTTCAGCTCCCAGAATTCCTGTGCCTGGCTGAGGAATTCTGGGAATTGAAGTCCACAAGTCCTAAAAGGGCCGAGTTTGAAGAGCCCTGTACAAGGGTATCCATAAAGAATGAATGCAAAATAAAATAGGTCCTTGGAGTCTGCTTTGGCTCTGACCTCAGCAAATCTCGCTCTAATAATAATAATAATAATAATAATAATAATAATAATAATAATAATAATAATAAAGTTGGAAGGGACCTTGGAGGTCATCTAGTCCAACCCCCTGCTCAGGCAGGAAATCCTAGGCCAGTTTGGACAAATGGCTGTCCAGTCTCTTCTTAAAAACTTCCAGTGTTGGAGCATTCACCGCTTCTGGTTAATTGTCCTCACTGTCAGGAAGTTTCTCCTTAGTTCCAGGTTGCTTCTCTTTTAACCCATGAGTTTGTTGTTTTTTTTCCTGGAGAAGAATTTCTAAATGGGTCTTCTTTCATTGTCTCCTTTTCTCTCTCTCTCTCTCTGCAGTTGTTGCAATCTCAGGATATAAAAGAAGATGCTGTTCTTTGCTGTTCAATGGAGGTAGATATTTGGAAATGTTTATCTAACCTATTTCTGCCGCCTCTTCACTCAGTCAAGAGGGCTATTTTTTTCCTAGAGAATGTCAAAATTATAAGAGCAAGAATTTACTCAGCCGGAAACTGATATCAGAAGAATCTTTGCAAAGCCATGATAATATTTATTTATGGTTTTTGTGCTGTATGGAAAAGTCCATTCTACCATCACAATGCATTTACTGCCACTTGAGTTGTAGTGTCCTTTTTTTGTATTCAGTAGTACTAGTTGACATTTTATGATACTGCGTGCCAAACAGTGGCTAAAAAAAAAATAAAGGTAGTCCTTGACTTATAACCATTTGTTTGTTGACCATTCAGAGTTATAACAGCACAGAAAACAAAGCGATTTATGACCGTTTTTCACACTTAAATCCGTTGTATGGTCACGTGATCAAAATTTGGACGCTTGGCAACTGACTCGTATTTACGATGGTCACAGTGTCCCGGGGGTGTGTGTGTCACGTGATGCCCTTTTGCAGCCTTCCAACAAGCAAAGTCAATGGGGAAGCTGGATTCTCTTAACAACCGCGCTACTAACTAAACGGTGGATGGAAAGAACGTAAAATGGGGCAAAACTCATTAAATGGATGCCTCAGCTAGCCATGGAAATCTGCTGAATTGTGTTCATAAATCAAGGACCGCCCCTGTCTAAAAAGGAGCTGAAATAGCCATGATTTCATTTGTTGATATCATGTAGATGTGATCTCTGCATTATTTGATGTTTTCTAGAGTTGCTTTCCTTTCCGTTTCATTGGCGTATTGCAGCCAGAACTTGGAGAAAAAAAACTCTCAAAAGTCCATGAAGGGGATTTTATCCTGTAAAACTGCCTTCTAAAAAAACCCCAAGAGCCAAGTCCACATTGTGTTGTTTATTCTAAATCCCTGGGAAGTTTGTATCTCACTATCCAACTTGTAATGTGAGAGCTTGACCCTTAATAAACATGGACAGGAGTTGAACCAAACACTCTGGCAACATCTGGCTGGACCAAAGTGAGGAGGGACAGTTGCAAAGCTTTGTCACATCTCCTTCCTCCATCGACCCATCCAAAGCATTCAATCTGCAGAGTTCAGGGCACACATTTGTTGCCCTTGAAGACTCCACCCCTCCGTTCTTTTCTGAGCTGTACCGCAAGAGCTGTGTAAGATAAGATAACCTTTATTGTCTTTTTTTTTTTTTTTTACTGTGGGCACAATGGCACACATCCCAAAAAATTCAATTTAGTTGCCCGCTCTCAAAGTGAAACACATACATGACACACACATACATGTGCCGTTGGCAAAATGTTAAAAAAAAAAAAAGAGCATCAGAAAAGTCCTTTTTCTACACACCTGTCTTTACCTGGTATCCATTCTGGTGCCTCTCTTGCGAATTTCTCACCTTTCAAGCATCCTAACGTTTTATATTATTTGCCTCTGGTTTGTGAAATGAAAGTTTACAGGGTCTTGTAAAGCACAGAGCAGTGGTTTTCAACCTGTGGGTCGGGACCCCATTTGGGGTCGAACGACCATTTCACCGGGGTCGCCAAACAACGCAGTCCGCCATTTTTTCCCCCTTTTCCTTAGCTGTGCTACTCCCTTTTATTCTATTGGCTTTTGAAAGAAAATAGAATAGACTCTCTTGAATAGAGTCTAATTCTATTGGCTTTCAAACGCCAATAGGAATTGTCCAGGCTGTCTCTGCCCTGCTGAGCCCGCCAAAAGTCCCAGTCTGCAAACAGGGCTGCACCAGTTGAGTAGTCCTCGACTTATGACCGGTTGAGTAGTCCTTGACTTACGACCGGTTGGGGGTCGCGGCATTAAAAAGGTTGAGAACCACTGGCATAGAGGCAGGGGTGTTCAACCGTGGCCACTTTAAGACCTATGGACTTCAACTCCCAGAATCCCCCAGCCAGCCACTGTTTCCTAGCCCTCTATTAATGTAGGCCAGGGGTGTCCAACCGTGGCCACTTTAAGACCTGTGGACTTCAACTCCCAGAATCCCCCAGCCTCTTCTGTAAATGGGAAGGGGGGGGACTGCTTTTTTTGAGACCCGGGGGGGGGGGAATGGTTGAAAGGCCCTGCCTCTGTTGATCTACAGAGGGATGGAGGGGTTCCCCCCCCTTTTTTTTAAAAATATATTTTATTGGCTTTTAACAATAACAATCTCCCATGTCTGATGTACAGCATGTTATCTTGGCTTATGTATTTGAAAAAAAGGCAATAATAATTAATTCATAGTCAATAATGATTAAATTGGATAATTCCATAATTAGTGTATGAATTAAGATAAGATAAGATAAGATAAGATAACCTTTATTGTCATTTTTATACTGTGGGCACAATGGCACACATCAAAAATGAAATTTAGTTGCCCGCTTTCAAAGTGAAACACATACATGACGCACACCTAAGCATACTATGAACAATACATTTCTTTGATCGTCCCTTCTCCCATTTGTATTCTCCTTCAACCTTAAGCAAATATCATTCTTATTATTTTCAATATCTAAAGGATTAAATATAGACATTTTTTTCATATTTGTACAGATAATTGTACAGATGGAGTTCTGTTGTTGTTTTTTTCCCTTTTTTGCTTTGACTGGAGCTCAAAAAAGAGCCAGCAAAGGAGCTGGTTTTATAGACGGCTTTTTTCATGGCGTTTGAGTAAATAGGTAGGAATTCCCAAAGCACCAGGAGGCGAAAGAGTTAGCAGGGGAAGCAGAAACCTCAAGCAGGGCCCAGGGACAGGATGAGGTGCAAGAGGTGTGGTGGGAAGGAAGAAGGTTGAAGAGTCTGGAGAACTGAATAGATTGTGATTTATTTATTGACATCACCGGCTAGCTTTTGGCCACGAGTCTTCAGTTTTATGTGAATGGTGTGTGATCCAGTGGAGTTTCTCTCCCACTCTCTTTTTTTACTAGATCTTGTGCAGCAATGGTGTCCCAGCATGGCCACTTTAAGACCTGTGGATAGAATAGAATAGAATAGAATAGAATAGAATAGAATAGAATAGAATAGAATAGAATAGAATAGAGTGGATCATGTGCAGCAAGGGTGTCCCAGAGTGGCCACTTTAACACCTGTGGGTGGGATAGGATGGAGTAGAATAGAATAGAATAGAATAGAATAGAATAGAATAGAATAGAATAGAATAGAATAGAATAGAATAGAATAGAATAGAAAATATGGAATGGAATACAAAATAGAATAGAATAGAATGCAGAATGGAATAGAATAGAAAATATGGAATGGAAGAGAAGAGAAGAGAAGAGAAGAGAAGAGAAGAGAAGAGAAGAGAAGAGAAAATATGGAATGGAATAGGATAGAATAGAATAGAAATAATAGAAATAATTGAATTGGAATGGAATGCAGAATGGAATAGAATAGAATGGAATGGAATAGAATAGAATAGAATAGAAAATATGGAATGGAATAGAATGGGATAGGATAGAATAGAAAATAGAAATTATTTTAAATAAGCTGGCAGGGGAATTCTGGGAGTTGAAGTCCACAGGTCTTAAAGTGGCCATGGTTAGAACATGGTAGAACATAATTATTTCCTAATAGCGTGCCTGGAAGGAATAACTAAATCAAGCATTTGCAAAAGGAAGGAGCCCCATCTTCTCTGCCTTGGTTCTTCCCATCGTTGGGGAGCCTGGAAAGAAGGACCAAGACCGGGAGGGTCAGGCCACTTCTCCCCCAGCTTTTGACCTCCTTTCTTTCTTCCTCAACAGCTGCAAAGTGCCGGCCGGCTGCTGGAAGAACAGCTGCCCGAGCTGATGACGGAGCTGCTGGCCGCCACCCGGGACAAAATGCTGTGTCCGTCAGAGTCCACGCTGACCCGTTCCTTGCTCCTGGAGGTGATCGAGCTGCACGCCAACAGCTGGAACCCGCTCACCCCCACCATCACGCAGTATTACAACAAGACAATCCAGAAACTGACAGCTTGAGGAAAGGAAGGAGAAGGTAGCAGGCGGGCACAGCCCGGTGCCGGGAGCGAGACACGCACTTTAAAGAGACGACACAAAAAAAAACAAGACACCCTCGGGATAGGCCCCAAAGGACGCAGGAGCTGTCCCAGCGACCGGGATCCGGGTCCGCTTCCTTAAAAAAAAAAGGACAACCCGCAGCATGTTTTAAGAATACGTTCATCGGGGCGAAGCATGTCTTTTTCCAGTCCAGTCCCGCAGCGCCGCCTCTTCATCCTCCCGTCTTCCCTCTCCTCCCCGCTGTGGTTTTGTTCCCGGCTCCCTTTTTGCGCGGCCCGTCAGCGCGACATCCCGCCAAGCTATTGTCAGGGCTCCGGAGGAACACGGACGGTTTGAATAGTGGCTTGTAGGGAAGGGCAAGGTCTCCGAAGCCTCGCAGCAGCTTGCGTTGGCCAACTGGCGTGAGGCCGGCCACGCCAGATGTCCTTGGGGAGGGGGGGGGGACAAAGACAGACCTCTCCCACCCCAGATGCTGGTAACTGACAGCTTTTGTCGAGCCAAAAGGATCCTTTCTCCTCGTCCCTCGCCTGCTTTTCTTGCTCTCCTCCTGTCTTAAAAGGTTTGTCCCAAAACCTCATTCCAGATTAGACATTGAGAAGTGAAATTTTTTCTCTCTCCCCCCCCCACCCCTTTTTTATTTTATTTTATTTTTGGCTGGGGGGAGGTATTTGCATTTGCACTGAATATTATTTTCCCTTGTGGGTTTTTTTTTCATGCTATAAATATACATGTATATATCTGTCTATATACATGCACCTATTCTTATATCAGTGCTTCCCAAATCCGGGTAAATCATCTAACGTTGGGTAAACGTGATCTGTCTTTGGGCAAAGAGGCGCAAAGCCCATGACTCAAATCACGACAGGGGCACTCAAATGGAGGTTTTTAACCTACCTTGGGCTGAAAGGACTTTCTCCTGAGTGGTTTTTGGTAACGAAACAAAACAAAAAAAAAAGAATTGGGAAAAGGACTGCCTTTAGAGAGGAACAGACAGCTTGCTGTTTCGTTTTTGACGAGGTAGAAAGTGTGCGCTGCGGTGTGTGATTGCAGAGAGTGTGCAAGGATCCCGAAGGAAGGGAGCCCAGGCCAAACACCACTCCAAAAGTATTATTGCCATTAAAATGTTCTTGCCAAGAGGTTGGGGCGAAGAGCCCGATTCTCTACAGACTTCGGTCCGGTTCTCTTCCACGTGTTCCGATTGCTGTGAAAAACCCCAAGACTATACTGGTAGTCCTCGGCTTGCAACCGTGGGTTTAGTGACCGTTCAAAGCTACAACGGCGCTGAAAAAAAGGACTTAGGATTCTTTTTCACACTTCCAACCATCCAGTGGTGGGATTCAAATAGGTGAACAACCGGTTCTCTGCGTGGATGCCACTTCCGGAAGTCCATTCTGGGCCTGGGCAGCAAAAAATTAGCTACGGGTTCTGCCGAAATGGTGCGAACCGGCTGAATCCCACCACTGTATCTATCTATCTATCTATCTATCTATCTATCTATCTATCTATCTATCTATTCATCCATCCATCTAATCCATCCATCATCTATCCATCTATCATCCATCCACCCACCCACCTACCTACCTTATCTATCTATCTAATCTATCTATCTATATCCATCTAATCCATCCATCATCTATCCATCTATCATCCATCCCTCCATCCACCCACCCACCCACCTACCTACCTTATCTATCAATCTGTCTGTCTATCTATCTATCTATCTATCTATCTATCTATCTATCTATCTATCTATCTATCTATCTATCTCTCTATCTCTCTCCAGCGATGGGATTCAGATAGGTGAACAACCGGTTCTCTGCGTGGATGCCGCTTCCGGAAGTCCGTTCTGGGCCTGGGCAACGAAAAATTAGCTACGGGTTCTGCCGAAATGGTGCGAACCGGTTGAATCCCACCACTGCAACCATCACAGCATTCCCGACGGTCACATGATCAAAATTTGGAGGCTAGGCAACTGGCATGTGCTTTATGACGGTTGCAGTGTCCCAGGGGGATGTGGTTCCCTTTTGTGACCTTCTGACAAGCGAAGTCAGTGGAGGGGGGGGGCAGATTCATTTAACAGCTGTGTTACTAAATTAACAACTGCAGTGATTCTTTGAATGAGGTGGTAAATGGGGCATAACTTGCTTAACAACTGTCTTGCTTAGCAGCAGAAATGTTGGGCTCATTGGTCATATGTGGAAGACTATCTGTATTAGCTTTTTGCAAGGTTTTTGACCTCAGTATAAAACTCTGGGTGTTCCCCCACACGCATTTCTGAATCTTGAACCAGCTCCCTACTGTTACATCTAGTCCAGAGGTGGGGAATGATGGCCCTTTATGGTTGGTGGACTTCAACTCCCAGAATTCCTGAGCCAGCATGAGGGAACGATGTCGTTTATGACTGGTGGACTTCAATTCCCAGAATTCCTGAGCCAGCATGGGAGAACCATGGCCCCCTTTATGATTGGTGGACTTCAATTCCCAGAATTCCTGAGCCAGCGTGAGGGAACCATGTCCCTTTTATGGCTGGTGGACTTCAACTCCCAGAATTCCTGAGCCAGCATGAGGGAATGATGTCCTTTATGGCTGGTGGACTTCAACTCCCAGAATTCTTGAGACAGCCATCCTGGCTTAGGAATTCTGGGAGTTGAAGTTCACAAATGATAACAGGGCCATCATTCCCCACCCCGATCTGGTCAATGTAAAAAAAGTCTATCTATCCCCTCTGATGGCATTATACAACTTATCCTACGTTCCTTAAGTAATTTTTTTTCATTTAGATAAGCATTATTTATTTATGTTTGATCAATGGGGACCAGTTGCATGGCAACACCAGGGTTTTTTATTCATTTGGGAGAGTTCTGGGAATTGAAGTCTCCGCGTCTTAAAATTCCCAAGGGAAAGAAACACAAATGAAAATCGCCAGCCCATTGGGAGCGTTTAAGGATTTAAATTTATCAAGCTGGTCGTGGAATAAAATTCTGGACTGAGCGTTTAACGTGGAAGGGGGAAAAATATTGCCACCCTCCCATCTGGTGTCTAAAATACCCGAATGACTGTTTAAAATTTCAGGGGTTCTCAACCTTGGCAACTTTAAGACTTGTGGCCTTCAATTCCCAGAATTCCTCAGCCAGCAAAGCAAAGCTGGCTGAGGAATTCTGGGAGTTGAAGGCCACAAGTCTTAAAGTTGCCAAGGTTGAGAACCCCTGGTAAATATTAACCTGGAGGATATCAGTATGTCTTCTCCGCTGTGCTTAACACACTTGGTGTTTCTCACATTAGTTGTAAATAGGTGGATTGGCTTGAATTGTGCAGAGGTAGTCCTTACAAGCCTTTGTTTAGCGGCTGTTACAACAGCACTAACAAAAAAAAAAGTGACCTTCAACCAGTCCTCACACTTATGACCAGGGGAGCATCCTTGCTTAGCAGTGGAAATTTTGCTCCCAGACGTGGTCGGCAGGACTGTGTGTAACTTAGGTGGAGACGGAAACCGAGTGCCAGTTATTCTCAAGAGTGGATTTGCAGCCACTCCGCTTGATGGCGAAGATTGAGGGGCGAGCAAAACTAAAAGTAATTTAAGTTGGGGGGGTGAATGAGGGGTTTGAATACACCGTGGTTACAATCACGGCGTGGGCTGTACTGTCACAGCCTGACGTTAATTCAGGGAGCTGAGTAGGAATTAAGACTTGGAAGTTCTTTGGTCCTCCAATGAATAGTAGATGAGTTGTAAGTCTGCGTTAGGTGGAATTTCTGGAGTAGGAAAATGTTTCTTGTTAAGACTTTTTTTAAAAGTCCAATAGTTTTTATGGTGTTGTCTTAGCCTTGGAATTTAAGGTGAAATGTATTAGTCTTCCCCCACCCCCCATCATGTCAGAACTTAATTTATAGTTGGCTCAACAAGCCAACAATTAAACTTCTTTTTCTCTGAAAGGTGAATGTGAGAATATGCTATTGAGGGAAGGAAGTGAAGTGTTCAAGAGGCAGACTTCCTACAGATAAGTGCTTCTCAACCTCTGCCATCTTGAAGATCTGTGGACTCCAACTGGCTGGGGAATTCTGGGAGTTGAAGTCCACAAGTCTTAAAGAGACACAGCTGCAGAATTGGGTCTTTCTCCTGGCCTCTACACTCAAGCCACAAAGATGCACGCTCCTATCCTTAAATTAATATATGTTTTTTTTTTCACAACAAGAACGAATTCAGATTGTGCTTTTCGATTGCTCACATCAGCCGCAGGCTTTGCTCAATTTTTTTTAGGCCTGTAGAATATCCATATACACATCTATCGTGACGTTTGTAGATGATCCAGGAAAGGAACATATTTGCTTTCCAAAGGTGGCATTTAAAAGGTATTTTTGATAAATCAGTGTCTGGATTGGATTGTAGTGCTTAGTGCTACAGGAAAGTTACCAAATACCATGTTGGCAGTGACGAATATGTGTCATTTAAAGATGATCTGGCTTCCAGATCCTGTTATAGAATAGAGCTGGAAGGGACCTTGGAGGTCTTCTAGTCCAGCCCCCTGCTCAAGCGGGAGACCCTACACAATCTCAGACAAGTGACTGCCCAGTCTCTTCATAAAAATCTCCAGTGATGGAGCGCCCACGATTTCTGAGGACAACTTCTGTTCCACTGGTTGATTGTCCTCACTGTCAGGAAGTTTCTCCTTAATTCCAGGTTGCTTCTCTCTTTGGTCAGTTTCCAACCATTGTTTCTTCTCCTGCCTTCTGGTACTTTGGTGAATAACGTGACTCCCTCTTATTCTTTGTGACAGCTCCTCAAATACTGGAATACAGCTGTCATGTCTCCCCTATTCCTTTTTTTCTTTAGACTGGCCAAGTCCTGCAGCCGTTCTTCGTATGTTTTGGTCTCCAGGCCTTGGATCATCTTAATTGCTCTTCTCTGCACTTTTTCCAAACTTTCAACATCTTTTTTGCGATAAGGTGACCAAAATTGGCTGCAGTATTCCAGGTGTGGCCTCATTAGGGCTTTATAAAGCGGTACTAATACTTTGCCTGATCTTGATTCTATGCCTCTGTTTATGCAACCCAGGATTGTATTATCTTTTTTGGCTGGTGCTGCACACAGCTGGCTCACGGTCAAGGGATCATCCACTGGGACTCCTGAGGTGTCAAGTTAACCCTGGAGTGATTCTGATGGGTGTCTTTGATTGACAATCAGTCGCTTAGCGACCAAGGTTGCAAGGACTGGCAAAGTTATTCACAACCTGTCCTCAAAGTTACAACTACTCACACCACCTCCATGGTCACATAATCCCATTTTGGGTGCTTGGCGACCAGCTCACATTTACGACTGATTGCGGAGTCTTGTGATCACACACACACACACACACACACACACCGTTTTCCAGTAAAAAGTGCACATTGGGTAAACTGGATTTGAGCCCTGGTAGCGAAATAGTTGGAATGCAGTCTTGCAAGCTAACTCTGCCGACTGCCAAGAGTTCAATCGTGACCAGCTCAGGTTTGACTCAGCCATCTGTCCTTCTGAGGTTGGTAAAATGAGGACCCAGATATGCTGACTCTGTAAACCACTTAGAGAGGGCTGTAAAGCTCTGGGAAGCGGTATAGAAGTCTAAGTGCTGTTGCTCTTTGGACTTAGGACTTAACGGTCATGGTGACTCTCTTAAGAACCGTTGTAAAAATTGTCGTAAAATTCAGTCTGCTCCTGTGGTGACTTAACAGCCTCAGTAGCTGAGAGCTAAAATTCTGGGCTCGGTTGTTGTAAATTGAGGTCTTACCTGTGTTTTACAAGCTCTTCTTTGACCCTGCATTTCAGCTTCTGTTTTTCTTAGCCCTGGAGAAAAATATCCCTTACAAAAACACGATTTTCTACTTTTTGCAGAGAAGGCAAGATCGTCATGTTAAGGAGCCTTTCCTGGTTTGATTAATGATGGGTTGTTGTTGTTGTTTTGGTTTTGGTTTTTCTTGATCTCCCTGGCTTTTGCTGTTCAGTTTTGTGCGAGTAGCATTTAGCCAAACTTGAAAAGCAAAGCAGAGTTGGTTACTACTGGGATAGGAGACCACTAGGAGATCACAGGGTGGTAGAGGAGAGATCCTGATAGAGGGGCATGCCAAACAGCTTCCCTTTTGTTAAAAGGGGAACTAAATAGATGCATCTACGCCAGGGGTGTCCAACTGCCAGCCAACGGGCCGGAGGCATCCGAGTGAAAACGTGCAATGGCAAAAAAAAGTTGCGTCACATGATGTTGCGAGTTTGACACCCCTGATGTACACAGTCACTAGCTCAATCTGAGATAGATTTTTGTTTCTTTTCCCCTTTTATATTGGCGTTTTGAGTGCTCTTTGATAATAATAATAGTAACAGAGTTGGAAGGGACCTTGAAGGTCATCTAGTCCAACCCCTGCTCAGGCAGGAAACCCTGCACCATTTCAGACAAAGGGCTGCCCAGTCTCCTCTTAAAAACCTCCAGTGTTGGAGCATTCACCGCTTCTGGAGGCAGGTGGTTCCGCTGGTTAATTGTTCTGACTGTCAGGAAATTTCTCCTTAGTTCCAGGTTGCTTCTCTCCTTGATGAGTTTCTCTCTTTGATTTAAAAGGAGTTAGAGTGTGAATTACAGAAATTAATCAGTAAAGGAGTGAGATCCTGGATGTGGCCTGTAGAAATTACTGCGGATCCTTAGGAGATCTTTCCGTCAGGCGTCGTTATTTCTCTCCTCAGACCGCTAAGAAGCTCTTCCAGAAATGAATGAATGTAAGTTAGAATATAAGCCATTTCCCACGACTTTTAATCCTTTTCACTCAGAATTGGGGCCAACTTGAATTAGAATTTGGCAGACAGACCACGGTTCTCTCTTTTTTTTTAACCAGGATCCCATTTCAGGCCACCCCAGATCCCTACCCCAGATCGTGGTTTTCTTCCAAGCATTCTTGCAGTTTTAAGGAGTCAAATATTTCCCTTACAGCAGTGTTTCTCAACCTTGACCATTTTAAGGCATGTGGACTTCAACTCCCAGAATTCCACAGCCAGCAACGCTGGCTGTGGAATTCTGGGAGTTGAAGTCCACATGCCTTAAAATGGTCAAGGTTGAGAAACACTGCCTTACAGGCTGGGTAGAATGGGTTCCTGGGCTAATGGAGGTATTGTGTGAGGAACATAGACCTTAATTTTGCCCCAGAATTATGGCAGGGAGAGAATAGATCCTTTGGGGTATCTCATGGGAGATTCCGAATGGATTAGAAGCCGTTGTTCCATTGGAGAGGCCTTTCCTGATTCTCAACTGAAGCTAAAGGCTGGGCAAAGACGAGAGAGCAGGCCTAGATATAATTAAGGGGATAATTCCACAATTCCGTGGAATTCTCCCTGAAGTGAAACTTCGGACGATGTCTTCCCGTTACCATTTTGTCAAACAAATCGAGACGTTCTCTTGGACACTGCAAAGATTTAACTTTTTTTACAATGAAAAGGAGGACACAAATAAATGGAAGAAAAAAAAATATCGTAAATAAAAGAAACATTTTATTCATTGCAACCAAAATACAGACAACTTGCATGTGCAAAGTTTGCCAGCCGGGTGTTTTGGCGCGCTCAGCAGCAATTCCTATTGGCTTTGAAAGCCAGTGGCGGGAGTAGCACAGCTCATGCAAAAGTTGAAAACAAAACCCATAAAAAAAAAGTGCCGGAATGCAGATTAATTTGCAGATTAATCTTCAAATATCGAAAAGGAGGACACTTTTCGAGGGAGGACAGAACTTACAAAAGGAGGACTGTCCTCCCTAAAGGAGGACAGTTGGTCACCTTAAAAGATTGTCAGGACCCTATTTCTCGAGAGTAACAGTAACAGAGTTGGAAGGGGACCTTGGAGGTCTTCTAGTCCAACCCCCTGCTCTTGCAGAAGGCCTATACTATTTCTTATACTATCCAGAGAGTCTGGAAGGCATCTCAAACAAAGATAGTCCTCAGCTTACAAATAGCTTGTTCAGTGACCGAAGGCACTGAAAAAAGGGACGTATCTCTGTTTTTAACGGCTGCCGTAAAATCACATAATCCAAATTCAGACGCTTGGTGACTGACTCATCTTTATCTCAGTGTCCTAGAGTCATGTGATCCCTGTTACTAACTTAACAGCTGTGGCAGGAAAGGTTGTAAAATGGGACAAAACTCACTTAACAAATGAGCAACAGAATTGGCGGCCTAGTCTACTGCAGAGCCTGTGTTCCTTGGCCCAGTTTATTCCGGCCATATGGGGAAGCAGAATAACAAAATAGCGAAATAACAGTTGGAAGGGACCTTGGAGGTCCTCTAGTCCAACCCCCTGCTCAGGCAGGAAACCCTAGGCCAGGAATAGGCAAGCTTGGCTCTTTTATGACTGGTGGACTTCAACTCCCAGAATTCCTGAGTTAGCATGGCTCAGCTTGGAAACCTCTCCCTTTCCCCTCAGCATGGCTGGCTGAGAAATTCTGGGAGTTGAAGTCCACCAGTCATAAAAGAGCCAAGGTGGCCTACCCCTGGTCTAGACTCTAAGCCTAGGGTAGGGGTCTTCAAACTTGGCCCTTTTATGACTCGTGGACTTCAACTCCCAGAATTCCTGAGCCAGCCTGGGGAAACTATGGCCCCCTCATGACTCGTGGACTTCAACTCCCAGAATTCCTGAGCCAGCATGGCTCAGCTTGGAAACCTCTCCCTTTTCCCTCCACATGGCTGGCTCAGGAATTCTGGGAGTTGAAGTCCACGAGTCATAAAAGAGCCAAGGTTGCCTAGCCCTGCACTAGACTATTTCAGACAAGTGGTTGTCCAATCTCTTCTCTAAAACTGTGATCCTCACAGACATATTTGGATGCCATGGGGAAGAGCCTTTTTTTTAAAAAAAAAAAAAGTTGGCCTTTCTTAGTATGAACGTTAATCTGGAATGAGGTCCGGTCTGTTGTCGCAGGTCCTGCAGTGCTTCAGAAGCACCTGTGTGTTTTGTTTGCTCATGTGCTTCCAGAAAAAGTTGGGCTCCACCAAAGAGATTGGTGTGAGCAGGTGAAGGCGATACCTGCCTGCCTGCTTGCAAAAGGCCCGCAGATAGATTCGCACCCCTGCGAATTATCCACATTGGGTTCTTGAATCTGAGCTAATTAGGGATTAAGAGCCTTTTAAGTTCTTTAAAGTGGGGGGGGGAAGGGACCATGTTTTATGACATTTTAACGACGTTGAACGAATTCTTAATTTACTGAAGCCAGTAAAGCTTTGCTCTGTGGCGATGGGAAAGCAATCCCATTTTTTCCTCCACAAAAACGGGCAGGACGATGGAGGACATTTCCTCAACCTCAAACCATGCGGACGACCTGGCTACAACTTGGCGTGTTTCTAACCAGCATTTTGGAAGCTGTCCTGACACATCTGCACTGTCCATTTGCCGATTTTATTGTCAGGAAGGCCTTCTTCCCACGTGTTTTGGAACGGCAGTCTTCATTCCTAGTTCGGTCCCTGTGGATATATTCTCGGGTTTGATATCAAAAGTATTTAGTGGAAATTCGTGGCTAATCATCAATACTTCACCAAACTCTAACCATCCAGAGCAAGAGTGTCCAAGCTTGGCGACTTTGAAAACTGGTGGACTTCAACTCTCTGAATTGCGGAATTCTGGGAATTAAAGTCCACCAGTCTTCATGTCCACCAGGGTTAAAATTGGCCAAGCTTGGACATCTCACGAGTTTTCACAGAACCACTAAGCCAGGGGCCTTCAAACGTGGCCCTTAGATGACTTGTGGACTTCAACTCCCAGAATTCCTCAGCCAGGCACGCGTGCCTGGCTGAGGAATTCTGGGAGTTGAAGTCCACAAGTCATCAAAGGGCCACGCTTGAAGGCCCCTGCGTGACTAAGCTGTCAAAATCCTGTGTCAAAACCGTTTTGAAAGTGATTTTCCTTAGAAAACGACCTTTTTATTTTTTAAAGAAAAATGTGAAGATGTATTTATTTTGTTTGGGAAAAAAATCAACCTTAATTTAATCATTTATCGTATTTGTTTTTTATTATTATTATTATTACTTTGCTTTAATAAGGAAAGATTGCAAAGGGGGGAAATGGATGTAGGAGGACCTCTAGATATTTCATAATGTGGGGGTGGGCTGCTTTCTCCTGCTATTTTTGGCGTGAGAATGAATGCAAAGCGGGGGGGGGGGAAATTTAAAGGACAATTTTTCATGGCAATTCTGTTTTGTTTATGGGACATCCTGAATCGCTGTACGCTGTAAAATAATCATCGGAGTAATAAAAACTTTCGAACTCAAATTGTTTGCCGTCTTTGTTGCTGCGTCCTCTCAGTTCTTGGTGTCTAAAACGTGTTAGCAACCTGTGGTCCACAACTGGGCCGTGGGCTGTTGGCCGCTGGGCCGCGTGAGTGGCTGGCCAGTGCACGTGCGTGTGCGTGCTTGCATCCCCCTCTCACTAGCGTTGTGGCGTTGGGCGGGCACTAGCAATGCTGTGATCCTCGGGCAGGCACTAGTGTTGCCACAAACGCACTCCCCCACTTGTGCTTGCGTCGTGGCGTCATGCCGGCGTCATGGCAACATCCCCACTTGTGCTAGTGTCAACCGAGCATCACTTGGGCACTCGTGGCCCCATTTGCATTACGCATGCAATCATGGCCCCGTTCATGCGCGGTGACCCCGTTGACGCTTGCCCCGGGCTGCCAACCCAGAAAGGTTGGGGAACCCCTGATCTAAAAGGACTTCTTCATTTTATTTTTGGCTTGCAGAAGAAAGACTACGAAGATCCCCTCCACAGCAAGGAAGACATGTTGAGGTTCTTCTAAGCCAGGGGCCTTCAAACTTGGCCCTTTTTATGACTTGTGGACTTCAACTCCCAGAATTCCTCAGTCAGCCATTTAGATGATAGGTGGGTGGGTCAGTGGATGGATGGATGGATAGATAGATAGATAGATAGATAGATAGATAGATAGATAGATAGATAGATAGATAGATAGATAGATAGATAGATAGATAGATAGATAGATAGATAGATAGATGATAGATAGATGATAGATGATAAGACAGATGATAGATAGATAGATAGATAGATAGATAGATAGATAGATAGATAGATAGATAGATAGATAGATGATAAGACAGATGATAGATAGGAAGAGAATGGAATAGATAGATAGATAGATAGATAGATAGATAGATAGATAGATAGATAGATAGATAGATAGATAGATAGATAGGAAGAGAGAATGGAATAGATAGGTAGATAGATAGATAGATAGATAGATAGATAGATAGATAGATAGATAGATAGATAGATAGATAGATAGATAGGAAGAGAGAATGGAATAGATAGATAGATAGATAGATAGATAGATAGATAGATAGATAGATAGATAGATAGATAGATAGATAGATAGATAGATCTCTTCTTTGTAAACTTGCCCAGGTTTTTTGATTCCACCTCGGCCATGAGGCACCCGAGGAATTCCCTTAAAAGACAATGGAGGAATTGTGATTTGGCGTGCCATGTTTTGCTTTTAGCAGAACCAGGACAAGGACCCATGTTCTCCTTGCCAGCTCTCAGCTGCGTGGCCGAGGGCCTGTTACGCTGCCTGTGTGGCAGCTTCCTCTTTCGGTGGCCTAAGTCAGACTGGCAGAATGAGGGCAGAGATACACATGAAGACAATTTTCAAATGAAAACGTAAGTAGCAGTAGCAGACTAACAGAGTTGGAAGGGACTTTGGAGGTCTTCTAGTCCAGCCCTCTGCTCAAGCAGGAGAACCTACACCATCTCAGACAAGTGACTGTCCATTCTCTTCTTAAAAATCTCCAGTGATGGAGCGTCCATGATTTCTGGAGGCCAGCTGTTCCACTGGTTGTTATAGAGTAGAGTAGAGTAGAGTAGAGTAGAGTAGAGTAGAGTAGAACTGGAAGGGACCTTGGAGGTCTTCTAGTCCAGCTCCCTGCTCAAGCAGGAGAACCTATACCATCTCTGACAAGTGACTGTCCAGTCTCTTCTTAAAAACTTCCAGTGATGGAACGTCCACGATTTCTGGTGGCCAGCTGTTCCGCTGGTTAATTCAATCAATGAATCAATAAATCAGAATAGAGCTGGAAGGGACCTCGGAGCGCCCACAATTTCTGGAGGCCAGCTGTTCCACTGGTTAATTGTCCTTCCTGCTAGGAAGTTTCTCCTTCATTCCAGGTTGCTTTTCTCTTTGGTCAGTTTCCATCCATTGTTTCTCGTCCTGCCTTCTAATGCTTTGGAGAATCGTTTGACCCCCTCCTCTCCTTTGTGGCAGCCCCTCAGATACTGGAACGCTGCTATCACGTCTCCCCTACTTCTTCTTCTCTTTAGACTAGCCAGACCCAAGACCTGCAGCCGTTCTTCGTATGTTTTAGCCTCCAGTCCCCTGATCATCTTCATTGCTCTTCTCTGCACTCCTTCCAGAATCTCAGCCCTGAGGCTGCAGAAGTGAACTGATCCGCTGGAGAACAGCCAAGGCGAAGTGATCTGCCTAAATAGGGGACCAGAACAGGCCGATGGCCAGGGTGGGGGACAACCCAAGTGCCCCTGAGAAGTCAGATCAATCCTTCAGAGTGGAAGGCCATCAAATTGCCTGTGAGAAAACGATAGCAGATCGGGACTCATGCTTTCCTTTCAGAGGTAGCTCTACAAATGAAGGTAAATAGAACAGATAAGAAGATGAATAGCTTTCTATACTTACTAACTCAACACAGCTTTTTTTTCCACCGTGCCAGTCCAACAATTCCCTATCAATTATCATTATGGATCCATTTTCCATTTTGCATCCTATCTCCCCATGCAGGCGCTGCAAACATGCTCCAGAGTTTGCAGCCTTTCAACCTTTCACCCTGGTCTAGACGCAGCCGTGCGGCCCTTGCCCCTCTTGGCTGAGCCAACGGAGCTCCAGCCAGATTTCCAGGA
Organism: Crotalus helleri; assembly: GCA_024509115.1. NCBI lineage: Eukaryota > Metazoa > Chordata > Lepidosauria > Squamata > Viperidae > Crotalus > Crotalus helleri. The sequence continues at coordinate 1,227,418 of JAKSXO010000061.1, read as the reverse complement.
ACAGATGGTGGGATTTTTCTGACGGCACCAAGACCACAACCTGGCAGCTCCTCCCAAACTGCCCCGGTTAAATTATTAAAGATGCAATTTCCTTTCCGGTTTCCAGTAAAATCTATCTTTGCGTTGGTAGTCCTGCACATTAGTGTCATAGCAGAGTGTGCTGCAAAACGGGGCCTTCTTCTGCAGAAGGTTTACTAGCACTTTATGGGACTACGGAAGACCGTTCATTTCTGTCCCCAGACAGAGAAGCCATCTCAGCCAGAAGATCAGACTCGAAACGTCTGCTCTTGTTTATCAAGGACCAGGGGGAATGGATCTGGGGTTTTATCGAGAGCTGCTTTTTTTTCCCCCAAAGGTGACACCAACTGTGGATTGAAGCCTGCCCAGTGGCTTTTGACCAGTGGAAATATGCTGGGCTTCTCCTGTTTGAGCAGGGGGCTGGACTAGAAGACCTCCAAGGTCCCTTCCAATTCTATTCTATTCTATTCTATTCTATTCTATTCTATTCTATTCTATTCTATTCTATTCTATTCTATTATTCTATTCTATTCTATTCTATCCCATCCCATAATTCTATTTTATTCTATCCCAAAATTCTATTCTATCCCATAATTCTGTTCTGTTCTATTTTATTCCATTCTAATTTATTTATTCTAATTTATTCTATTCTATTCTATTCTATCCCATCCCATAATTCTATTTTATTCTATCCCAAAATTCTATTCTATCCCATAATTCTGTTCTGTTCTATTTTATTCTATTCTAATTTATTTATTCTATTCTATTCTATTCTATTCTGAATTGAATTCTATTCTATTCCATTCCATTCCATTTCACTCCATTCTCTATTCTATTCTGTTCTGTTCTATTCTGTTCTATATTTTCTAATCTATTCCATTCCATATTTTCTATTCTATTCTATTCCATATTTTCCATATTTTCTATTCTGTTCTGTTCTGTTCCGTTCCATTCCATTCCATATTTTCTATTCTATTCTATTCTATTCTATTCTATTCTATTCTATTCTATTCTATTCCATCCACAGGTCTTAAAGTGGCCACGCTGGGACACCCTTGCTGCACACGATCCACTAAAAAAAGAGAATGGGAGAGAAACTCCACTGGATCACACACCATTCACATAAAACCGAAGACAGCTAGCCGGTGATGTCAATCTATTCAGTTCTCCAGACTCTTCAACCTTCTTCCTTCCCACCACACCTCTTGCACCTCATCCTGTCCCTGGGCCCTGCTTGAGGTTTCTGCTTCCCCTGCTAACTCTTTCACCTCCTGGTGCCTTGGGAATTCCTACCTATTTACTCAAACGCCATGAAAAAAGCCGTCTATAAAACCAGCTCCTTTGCTGGCTCTTTTTAAAGCTCCAGTCAAAGCAAAAAAGCGGGGGGGGGGGGAACAACAGAACTCCATCTGTACAATTATCTGTACAAATATGAAAAAAAAGTCTATATTTAATTCTTTAGATATTGAAAATATTAAGAATGATATTTGCTTAAGGTTGAAGAAGGAGAATACAAATGGGAGAAGGGATGATCAAAGAAATGTTCATAGTATGTTTAGGTGTGCGTCATGTATGTGTTTCATTTTGAGAGCGGGCAACTAAATTTCATTTTTGATGTGTGCCATTGTGCCCACAGTATCAAAATGACAATAAAGGTTATCTTATCTTAATTCATACACTAATTGTGGAATTATCCAATTTAATCATTATTGACTGTGAATTAATTATTATTGCCTTTTTTTTCAAATACATAAGCCAAGATAACATGCTGTACATCAGACACGGGAGATTGTTATTGTTAAAAACCAATAAAATATATTTTAAAAGGGGGGGGGAAACCCCTCCATCCCTCTGTAGATCAACAGAGACAGGGCCTTTCAACCATCCCCCCTCCCGGGTATCAAAAAAAACCAGTCCCCCCTCCCCATTTACAGAAGAGGCTGGGGGATTCTGGGAGTTGAAATCCACAGGTCTTAAAGTGGTCACGGTTGGACACCCCTGGCCTACATTAATAGAAGGATAGTAAACATTCTATTCCATATTTTCTATTCTGTTCTATTCTATTCTATTCTATCCTATCTTCTATTTCATATTCTCTATTCTATTCTATTCTATTCTCCATTCCATATTCTATTCTATTCTATTCTATTCTATCCTATCTTCTATTTCATATTCTCTATTCTATTCTATTCTATTCTCCATTCCATATTCTATTCTATTCTATTCTATTCTATCCTATCTTCTATTTCATATTCTCTATTCTATTCTATTCTATTCTATTCTATTCTATTCTATTCTATTCTATCTTCTATTTCATATTTTCTATTCTATTCTATTCTATTCTATTCTATTCTATTCTCCATTCCATATTCTATTCTATTCTCCATTCCATATTCTATTCTATTCTATTCTATTCTATTCTATTCTATTCTATTCTATTCTATTCTATTCTATTCTATTCTATTCTATTCTATTCCATATATTCTGTTCTGTTCTGTTCTTCCCTCAAATATTGGAAGACTGCTATCATGTCCCCCCCAGTCCTTTTCTTCACTAGCTAGCCATGCCCTGTTCTCACAACCATTCTTCACATGTTTTAGCCTCCAGCCCCCTAATCATCTTCGTTGCTCTTCTCTGCACTTCTCTGTTGCTCTTGATGCTTTTCAAGATCAGTTCAGGCTAGCTGGCTTGAAATCACAGCATCCCTAAAGCAATTTTCTTCAGTCTTTACAGGCAAAACTAGCTTTTTAAAATGACAAAATTCCCCGGGGCGAAAATGCCTATGCAATTTTAATCTATCCAGTAGCATTTCTTATTTTCAGTGGTGTAACTTCTAGGAACATCTTCTTTAAGTGAGGACCGGTTCCTTGGCTTCTCACAAATGTCTTACCAACACCTTGGCTAACAAATCCAGAAATGCGTCTTGCCGAAATATACTGTGAATATGTTTAAGCCATCGTTCTTCTGATAGCATCTTGATTGTCACTCCTTGAACAGGAACATTCAAACCAAGCGGTGTCCTTTCAGGCGATGGACCTATTCTGTAAGCGTCTGAACTTTAATTACCGTAATAACAATCTGGGTGAATGAATAACTAGGTTAAATGTGCTGTGCCAATGCAGCCGATCAAACTTAGAACAACATTTCTCAACCTCAGCAATTTTTAAGACATCCGAACTTCATTCTGGCGGGGGAATTTTGGGTTTTGAAACCCGCACCTCTTACATTGCTGAGGTTGGGAAACACTGTTATATAGGTAATCCTCAACTTAACGCCCACAATTGCTAAGCAAGACAGGTGTTAAGTAAACCACACTCGATCTTACAACCTTTTGGCCACAATTGTTAAGAAAATCTTAACAGTTGTTGAATGAGCCACATAGTTGTTAAGGAAATCCAATTTCCCTCGTTGACTTTGTTTGTCGAAAGTTGACCAGGAAGGTGGCGAATGGCAATCCCATCAACCCAGGATTCTGCAGCCATCAGCAATTCATGCCGGTTGCCGACCAACTAAGTTCTGATCACAGGGCGGTGGGGATGCTGCAGCCAGGTTGCAGTGAGGACTAGTCGCATGTCCGTGTTTTGGTGCTGTTATGACTTCAAAGAGTCATGAAACGAATAATAATAATAATAATAATAATAATAATAATAATAATAATAATAATAATAATATTCTCCAGTTCTTCCTCGTCTATTCTACTGTCTCCAGGCACTGCCACATCCACAAAAAAGTCTGGATTGTGGACGTGGCAGTGCCTGGAGGCAGCAGAATAGACGAGAAAGAACTGAGAAGATTACAAAATACAAAGACCTACAAATAGAAATAGAAAGACTGTGGCAAAGGCAAGCAAGGGTAGTACCAATAGTCATAGGCGCCTTGGGTGCAATCCCAAAACAACTGGAGCACCACTTGAACACCATTGGCATTGACACATTCGCCATTAGTCAATTGCAAAAGGCGGCCTTACTAGGAACTGCTTCCATCCTGCAACGAGATCTGTAATACAATCAAACATCCACATCTGCCTATCCCAGGTCCTGGGTAAGGACTCGATAGGTAGACAAAAAGGCCAAATCCAGTCTGAACATCCGGCTGACTGTGCGATGATCAATAATAAAGTTGGAAGGGACCTTGAAGGTCATCTAGTCCAATCCCCTGCTCAGGCAGGAAACCCTAGACCATTTCAGACAAATGGCTGTCCTGTCTCTTCTTAAAAACTTCCAGTGTTGGAGCATTCACTGCTTCTGGAGGCAGGTAGTTCCACTGACTAATTGTTCTGATTGTCAGGAAATTCCTCCTTAGTTCCAGGTTGCTTCTCTCCTTGGTGAGTTTCCATCCGTTGCTTCTCGTCCTGCCTTCAGGCGCTATGGAAAATAGCTTGACTCCCTCTTCTTTGGAGCAGCCCCTGAGAGATTGGAAGTCTGCTATCCTGTCACTCCGGTCCTTGTCTTCGTTAAACTATTTTGATTTTGATTTTGTTTTCAGGGCTGCCCAACTCAGTAAGAAAGAAAACATGCATGAATCACAGAAACATGAGTTTCCATCCCTGTTCCTTCCTTTATTTCCCCTCCTTTTGCAAAGCTTTTCCCTCATCAGAGCGGTAATAATATTCTACATTTCTGAGCCTTTTTCGAAGACGGCCTAAACCTACGTTTGAGATGAGGTGAAAAATCTTTTTTGCAAAACTAAAATCACAATAAACAAATAAATAGTAACTCAGGATGCACAAATATCTCTCTGCAGGTAGTCTCCAAGTTATAATCATTTGTTTAGTGACTGTTCAAAGTTACAGTGGAACTGAAAAAAAGTGACTTATGATAGATGGGGAACTCATCAAATCTGCAGATGACGCCAAGCTGGCAGGAATAGTCAACACTCCAGAAGACAGGCTTAGGATACAGGAGGATCTGGACAGACTTGAACGCTGGGCACTATCTAACAAAATGAAATTCAATGGTGAAAAAAGCAAGGTTCTACATTTAGGCAAGAAAAACCAAATATACAGGTATAGTATAGGGGGCACCTTGCTCAATAGTAGTAACTGTGAGAGGCACCTCGGAGTCCTAGTGGACGATCCCTTAAATAGGAGCCAGCCGTGTGCTGCAGCTGCCAAAAAGGCCAACACAGTGCTAGGCTGCATCAACAGGGATAGAATCAAGATCACGTGAAGGGTTAATACCACTCTTCAATGCCTTGGTAAGGCCACACTTGGAATACGGCATCCAGTTTGGGTCACCACAATGTAAAAAAGATGTTGAGACTCTAGAAAGAGTGCAGAGAAGAGCAACAAAGATGATTAGGGGACTGGAGGCTAAAACATATAAGGAACAGTTGCTGGAATTGGATATGTCTAGTTTAAGAAAGAGAAGGACGAGGGGGAACAGGATAGCAGCCTTCCAGTATCTCAGGGGCTGCCCCAAAGAAGAGGGAGTCAAGCTCTTCTCCAAAGGACCTGAAGGCAGGACAAGAAGCAACAGATAGAAACTCATCAAGGAGAGAAGCAACCTGGAAGTAAGGAGAAACTTCCTGACAGTGAGAACAATTAACCAGTGGAACAACCTGCCTCCAGAAGCGGTGAATGCTCCAACACTGGAAGTGTTTAAGAAGAGACTGGACAGCCATTTGTCTGAAATGGTATAGGGTTTCCTGCCTGAGCAGGGGGTTGGACTAGATGACCTCCAAGGTACCTTCCAACTTTACTACTACTACTACTACTATTATTATTATTATTATCTTATAATCATTCATTTAGTAACTGTTCAAAGTTACAATGGAACTGAACAAAGAGACGTATGACCGTTTTTCACACTTATGACTGAAGCAGGGCCACGTTATCCAAATTCAGACGCTTGGCCGCTGACTCATACTTATGATGGTTGCAATGTCCCAGAGTCATGTGAATCACTTTTTGTGACTTTCTGACAAGCAAAGTCAATGGGGAAGCCAGATTGACTTAACAACCGTGTTACTAACTTAACAACTGCAGGGATTGGTGGCAAGAAATGTCGTAAAATGGGGCAAAACTCATTGAACAACTGTCTTGCTTAGCAAGGGAGATTTTGGGCTCAGCTGCGGTCGTAAGTTGAGGACTGCATGTAATGCAGAGTTGACTTTGCATCTTGTTTGGGAAACTTTTTCAACCTGATAGGGAAGCCACCTACCTTGCGACTGAGCAGGCAGACAAGCCAGTTAAATAAACAAATAAACGGCGCAGTTCTCAAATCGTCCATCTTGGCTCGGGCACCCCTTGATGGGCTTACTCCATAAATTGGCTGGATTTTGCCGCCTTAGCTCCAGAGCCTGGCTCTTCGAGCAGCTGAGCCCACTTTACCTTCTGCAAGGATTAAAACCTTTTCTGCCTCTTTGTAAGGTCTGCCGGGGACGAGAGAGACAATGGCAGAGATGGAGGTGGAGCCAATCGCCCAGGTGGACAGGTGTGTCTGGATTTTCGTTTGTTTGTTTGCAGGGGATTTCTCCCCACCCACCCACCCTTTTTTTGTTCCTCCTTCCTTTAGCCCTTGCTCTTGCACTCTGTTTTTACCTCCAACTGACGGGAGATTGAAACTCGTGCATGTGATGGCAAAGGCCTTGAGAACTGCAAAAAAGGGCCGGGGAATCGCTGACTCCCTTCTCCCGACACACAGCCTCTGTGGTCCTTTTTCTCTCTTCCCACTGTTTTGAAGGCCAGGAGTGCCAAAACTGCACGCCCTGACTGCTGAGGTCACGTGCGGACACTGGACTTCTCGAAGCCAACAGTGAAACTAAGTCACGCTTTGGGAATGTGCAACAATGACCCTCTTTCATGCCTTCTCCAAAGCTGCCTGGGTGTTGGAACAAAAGGTACTCCGAAGCTGTGCGGGCGAGGGGGCTGCTGCTGGCAGCTTCAACACGGCCAGTAGAGTTTTCTTTATGGGTTATGCTTTGGTTGACCTTTGACCTTTCTCCCCTCCTGTACGTTTGCGGCCCGGGTCATCCATTCATCCCCTGGGGTGATTCTGGAACTCTAAAGGCACAACCTGAAATTCAGCAACTACCTGGAACTCAAGCCACGCTCAACTCCATCGTGGTTAGTATTTGTCCAGTTTTTTAAGAGGTGTCTGTGTGTGTGTGTGTGTGTGTGTGTGTGTGTGTGTAGACATGTCTTACAATTTGGAAGGATTTAATACGGGTAATCCTTGAGTTACAACAGTTCATTTAGTGACCGTTCCAAGTTACAACGGCATTGAAAAAAAGCACCTAGGGCCGTTTTTCACAGTTACGACCTTTGCAGCCTCCCCCCGTGGGTCACGTGATCAGAATTCAGATGCTTGGCAACTGACTCACACTTATGACCCTAGCTATGTCCCCAAGGCACGCAATCCCCTTTTGTGACCTTTTGGCAAGCCAAGTCAATGGGGGAAGACAGATTTGCTTAATGATTGTGTTTCTAACTTATCAGCTGCAGTGATTCACATAACAACCTGGCAAGAAATTTTGTAAAATAGGGCAAAACTAACTTAACAAGTGTCTCGCTTAGCAATAGTAATTTTGGACTCAGTTGTGGTCATAAGACGAGGACTACATCTAGCTTACCTTCCAAGCTCAGAGAATACCAAGGACCCTTCATTTCAACCCTGAGCTATAAAATATACTGCTTTATCGATAGTTTATCTCGATAGTATAGTAGTAAACAACAGCCTGGTCCTGTTTTATAGGTATGGTATATTTGTACAGTACAGGTGGTCCTCGTCTTATGACTGTAATGCAGCCTGCCCATCATGGTCATAAGTTGTGACAGCGAGGAAAACATGTTATCCAGGGGCTTAGAAAGAAAACAGAACTATTTATAGTTTTAAAGAATTGGCTTTCCAGTAACCTAATGACTTATCTCTGAGCGAGGATGACTTCTCCTTGAGGGATTAGAATAGAATAGAATAGAATAGAACAGAACAGAATAGAATAGAATAGAATAGAAGCTGGAAGGGACCTTGGAGGTCTTCTAGTCCAGCCCCCTGCTCGAGCAGGAGAACCTATACCATCTCAGACAAGTGACTGTCTAGACCAGTGGTTCTCAACCTTTTTAATGCTGCGACCCCCAACCGGTCGTAAGTCGAGGACTACTCAACCGGTCATAAGTCGAGGACTACTCAACTGGTGCAGCACCGTTTGCAGAATGGGACTTTTGGCGGGCTCAGCAGGGCAGAGACAGCCTGGACAATTCCTATTGGCTTTGGAAAGCCAATAGAATTAGACTCTATTCAAGAGAGTCTATTCTATTGGCTTTCAAAAGCCAACAGAATAAAAGGGAGTAGCACAGCTAAGGAAAAGGGGGAAAAAATGGCGGACTGCATTGTTTGGTGACTCCCGTGAAATGGTCGTTCGACCCCAAATGGGGTCCCGACCCACAGGTTGAGAACCACTGGTCTAGACTCTAGCCTCTTCTTAAAAGCCTCCAGTGATGGAGTGCCCATGAATTCTGGTGGCAAGCTGTTCCACCGGTTAAATGAAATGCTCTTCCATTAAAAAATACGAGAAATCCTGATCCACAGAAGCTAAGTGCATTCAAGCTTTTGAACCCTCATAATGCCCTACCCAAAGAGGAACAATTCATGTTTCTAATTTAGAGTAATCAAACTTTAGAGTTGGAAGGGCTCCCAGAGGTCATCCAGTCCACCCCCCACCCACCTCAACCCACTCAAGGCAAGAATCCAGCATAAACTACTGACAGGTGATTCTCCGGGGTTCCCTTGAACAGATCGACCACTTTTGGCGGGAATTTGTTTCATTTTGCCTCTCCTATTGTTAGGAAATATTTTCTTATGCAGGTAGTCTTCAACTTACGAGCACAAATGAGCCCAAAGTTTCTGTCATTAAACGAGGCAGTTGTTAAGTGAATTTTGCTCCATTTTACGACCCTGTCTTGCCACAGTTTTTATACAGAATTTTTAAGTGAATCTGGCTTCCCCATTGACTTTGCCTGTCAGAAGATCGCAAAAGGGGATCGGGGAATCACCCCGGGACACTGCGACCATCGTAAGTATGAACCAGTTGCCAAGCATTTGAATTTTGATCCCGTGACCGGCAAGATGCTGCGGTGGTTGTGTGAAAAACAATCCTAGGTCACTTTTTTCAGTCCTGTTGTGACTTTCAGTGGTCACTAAATGAACTGTTGTAAGTAGAGGACCATGTGTATCCAGCTTGTATTTAGAAGAAAATTTAGAAACGACAGTTTTAGCCTGAATATCGGAAAACTGATCTACGTATCTTCTGCTGAATAAATCGCAGCTCCTGGTGATTCGGACTAGTTAGTCAGCCTTTCCAAAATAGTCTGTCTTCAAACTTCAAAAAAACCCAGAAGATTTGGGGGGGGGGGAAAGACAATTCACAACACCTTGAAAATGTTCCCATGTCTAGAATTAAAGAACTCCATTAAAAAAAAAAACCTTATCTGGAATATCTAACCCAAGTTGAGATTTCCAAATAAATACTGCTGCCTAGTGATTGGATAGAGTGCAAAAGTTGGCTTGAAACTCAACATTAAGAAAACCAAGATCATGGCATCCGGTCCTCTCAATTCCTGGCCAATAGATGGGGAAGAAATGGAGGGAGTGACAGATTTTATCTTCCTGGGCTCCAAGATCACCTCAGATGGGGACTGCAGCCAAGAAATTAAAAGACGCTTGCTCCTGGGGAGGAAAGCTATGGCAAAGCTAGACAGCATACTAAAAAGCAGAGACATCACCCTGCCAACAAAAGTACGTATAGTCAAGGCCATGTTTTTTCCCAGTTGCAATGTATGGTGTGAAAGTTGGACCATAAGAAAGGCTGAGTGCCAAAGAATGGAGGCCTCTGAACTCTGGTGCTGGAGAAGACTCCTGCGAGTCCCTTGGACTGCAAGGCAATCCAACTGGTCAGTCCTGGAGGAGATCAACCCCGACTGCTCTTTAGAAGGCCAGATCCTGAAGTGGAAACTCAAATCCTTTGGCCACCTAATGAGAAGGAAGGACTCCCTGGAGAAGGGCCTGATTCTGGGAAAGATGGAGGGCAAGAGAAGAATGGGACGACAGAGAAGGAGGGGGCTGGATGGAGTCACTGAAGGAGCAGGCATGAGCTTCAATGGACTCCAGAAGATGGTAGAGGACAGAAAGGCCTGGAGGAACATTGTCCATGGGGTCGCGATGGGTCGGACACGACTTCGCAACTGACAACAACAACCAATCTTCTTTGCAGCAGTTATAAATATTTATATTTGTAACTTCTTTTTCCAACGTTTTACGCTCTCTAATAGCAAAACTCATAAATCACAAGTTCATTGGAGCAAAAAGTCTATCAAAGGTTTCCAATCATTAGTGAATTTAGTTATTGTCTTCTCCTTAATCAGACATGTCAATTTTGCCATTTCTTCAAGTGTTGTCAGTGCAAAGAGCATTTTTTGTAAGGCTCATCGCATCCTTTGAGAAACACTCCAGTAACTGTACAATAAAGGTTGGAGTTAGTATTTATAGTGGTGATTCTGTCCTGGACTACCACAAAGGGCCAACACAGGGAGAGAAGAAGCAAGGTGGTTATGAAGAAAGGAACATGAGGGACTACTTGGGTTTTTAAAAATCCTATCTAGCCTGTAATTTCAAATCAAGACGCACGTTGGTTTCTGAATCTGCTTCCCTGTTTCAAGACTTGCTACCCATCCATTCAGTTTATCCTCCAGAAGTTGTGAATGCTCCAACACTGGAAGTTTTTAAGAAAAGATTGGACAATAATTTGTCTGAAATGGTATAGGGTTTCCTGCCTGAGCAGGGGGTTGGACTAGAAGACCTCCAAGGTCCCTTCCAGCTCTATTCTATTCTATTCTATTCTATTCTATTCTATTCTATTCTATTCTATTCTATTCTATATTCCAATATCCATTCCATTCCATTCCATTCCATTCTATTCTATTCTATTCTATTCTATTCTATTCTATTCTATTCTATTCTATTCTATTCTATTCTATTCTATTCTATTCCATTCTATTCCATTCTATTATATTCTATTCCATTCCATTCAGTTTATCCTCCAGAAGTGATTGGATGAATCAGTTCTCTTCCATAGATGTTGCTGATTACAACACGTGCAATTCCTGTAAGACCCTATTGGCTGGGATGGATGGGCTGTGTAGTCCACAATTTACCAAAAAAAAAAAAAAACAACCCACCACATCCTGGAAGATTTTTGCCAGCTCGCAAGTCCTCAAAGTACAGCTCTGGGCGTCCTTTAAAATAAATAAATAAATAAATAAATAAAGGGATTAGGTGAGCTTTCTGATGCAGGCGCCCGGCGTAATTTCCATGGGAGAATCAACACATGAAAGGGCTGCGCTGCAAGCTTTCCCTCAACCGAATTCCCTTTCTCAGCTGCTTTTTGTTTGTTTTGGGGTTTGGGGTTTTTTTTTTTTTTGGTTCTCATTTTCTTCCTAGCCAGTGAACAGAACAGGAAGAAGCCAGGCGGTGTCCCTGGCTGGGAAGACAGACACTTAACCCTTTCCCCAGCCACTGGGGAAGTCCTGCTGATCCCTCTTCATGTTCCGGGAAAATAAGAATTTGGAGCAGAGACGTTTTCCAGCTGCATCTTTCTTTTCAGCTTCCTCCAGAGAGTTGCGATTTTATTATTTATTATTTTTATTATTATTATTATTATTATGGATCATCGCACAGTCAGCCACATGTTCAGACTGGATTTGGCATTTTGTCTACCTATCAAGTCCTTACCCAGGACCTGGGATAGGCAGATGTGGATGTTTGATGGTATTACAGGTATCGTCGCAGGATGGAAGCAGTTCCTAGTCAGGCCGCCTTTTGCAATTGACTAATAGCGAATTTGTCAATGCCGATGATGGTGTTCAAGTGGTGCTCCAGTTGTTTTGGGATTGCACCCAAGGAGCCTATGACTATTGGTACTACCCTTGCTTGCTTTTGCCACAGTCTTTCTATCTCTATTTGTAGGTCTTTGTATTTTGTTATCTTCTCCAGTTCTTTCTCGTCTGTTCTGCCGTCTCCAGGCACTGCACGTCCACTATCCAGACATCATCATCATCATCATCATCATCATCATCATCATCATCATCATTACTATTATTATTATTATTATTATTATTATTATTATTATTATTATTATTATTATTACCTTCCGGACTAAGAGAGGTGAAAGTTGGCAGTCTGTAGGAGGCCTCGCCTCGCCTCTGCCGCCGGCCGTGCTGGGGATCAAAGCACCTCGTCAGCCATTTGAGGAGAGGCAGAAGGAAGGCCCAGCCGTAATAAAAAAAATCAGAGCAGTAATTAGGAAGATGTTCCTTCCAGAGAGTATTAGTGGTTGTTTTCATCTGAGGTGGGAATTGTCCTTTAACGCACTGGAATTTGGTGGCCAAGAGGCCACCGACGCGTCAACCGATGCAAGGGGTTTCCCCTCCACCTGGGTTTTAAGGGCTGCACTTTCCTCAGTTCTCCCTCCCATCGTCCCTTTTCCAGGTGCCTCTCCTGAGGGAGACCTGCAAAGGGGGGACACCTCCTTTAGCACTTGCAAAAAAAAATTTCTGCATGTTCCAGGGGGCAAAGACGCAGCACTCCTCTTTTTTCTTTATTCGTTCTTATAAAGGAGCAAAGAATAAGTAAACAATAAGTAAGCGAGACTGGTGTCGTGGTTAAGCTGCTGGCCAATCACGAGGAGACGGTGAGTTCTAGTCCCGCCTCAGGCACGAAAGCCGGCTGGGTGACTTTGGGCCAATCACCAGGAGGCGACGAGTTCTAGTCCTGTCTCAGGCACGAAAGCCAGTTGGGTGACTTTGGGCCAATCACCAGGTGACTGAGAGTTCTAGTTCAGCCTCAGGCACGAAGGTCACCTGGGTGACCTTGGGCCAATCATGAGGAGAGGGTGAGTTCTAGTTCCGCCTTAGGCATGAAAGCCAGCTGGGTGACTGGGACAATCACCAGGTGACTGAGAGTTCCAGTTCAGCCTCAGGCACGAAAGTCACCTGGGTGACCTTGGGCCAATCACAGGGAGGCGATGAGTTCTAGTCCCACCTCAGGCACGAAAGCCAGCTGGGTGACTGGGCCAATCACCAAGTGACTGAGAATTCTAGTTCAGCCTCAGGCACAAAAGTCACCTGGGCGACCTTGGGCTATTCACCAGGAGATGACCAGTTCTAGTCCCACCTCAGGCACGAAAGCCAGATGGGTGACTTTGGGCCAATCACCAGGTGACTGAGAGTTCTAGTTCCGCCTCAGGCACAAAGGTCACCTGGGCGACCTTGGGCCATTCACCAGGAGATGACCAGTTCTAGTCCCACCTCAGGCACGAAAGCCAGATGGGTGACTTTGGGCCAATCACCAGGTGACTGAGAGTTCTAGTTCCGCCTCAGGCACAAAAGTCACCTGGGCGACCTTGGGCCAATCACCAGGAGGTGACGAGTTCGAGTCCTGCCTCAGGCACAAAAGCCAGCTGGGTGATTTTGGGCCAGTTCCTTTCTTTCGGCCCAACCCACCTCACAGGGTTGTTGTTGTGGGGAGGAAGGAGCATTCTGTATGTTTGTGGCCTTGCGTGACTTACAGACAAATGAAAGCTGGATTAAAGAAAATAAATAAAGGGTCACTTATGAGGCAGAGGACTAAGAAAACAGTTTTGCCTTGGAAGCCCCTTTTAGTATAGCTTAGCTATCGGTTCCTTCCCACCCATTGCGGTCAAATTGGGTGGGAAACTTGCCTATTATAATGCACATAATTATCTCTGGCGAATTCTGTGTGTGCATTATAGAAATCGTGGGTGGCAAAAAAAAAAAAAACCATGAAAAATGAGCACAGTAGGCTGCTTGAAAGAAGGGAGGAAGGGAGGAAGGAAGGAGGAAGGGAAGGGAAGGGGAGGAAGTTTGCAGCCCTGACTTTCTTCCCAAGGCACACTTAAAAATGTTTTCAAAATGAAAAGCCTGGGCCGAGTGCGCGGAGGGAAAACAGGTTAAAAGAACAGCGCCTAACGAGAAGCCTCGGTTTACCTCAAGTATCCTGTGGTGCCACCATGGAATAATCAAGAGTGTAATAGTGAAAGCTTTTCAGATTCAAGAAAGAAGGATGATTGGGGTGGAACTGTGCAAACAGCGGGATTGCTTGCAGGGGAAAAAAAAAACGCAGTAGACAGCAAGATGGAGTCGGAAGCTTTAACAAACAATCAAACCAAAGTGGATTCTCAAAATGAGAGTTTGACAAAGGCTCAGAAGTCAGAAGTTTACAGGATTTCTGGAGCGCACAGAGGTCTCCACATGTGCTGGAGTCCGATGTTGAACACTAGGTAGTGTTCTATCCCAGCCTATTGCCGTCCCTGTTAAAGACACGAGGACCAAGCCCCTGTTGATAAAATAGGCTGGAGACTTGAAAACAAAACAAACCCCTTTTAATATGGGTGACAAATCTGCCAAATAGTCCAAAACACAAACAGCAAAATTCAAGTCCAAATGAAGGAAATAGTCCACAGGAAACACGATGCAAACAGAACAGTAGTCACAAGCAAGACGAACAGACCAGGATTCCAAGAAGTATTTTGCAAACGGTTGCCTTCAGCAACCAGCACCACCCACACCTCCTCCTTTTATACAGCAGTCCCAAGGCGTTGCCTTTCATTGCCTTCTCCTTTTACTCTGGAGTTGCCGTATTGACTGCTGCTGATTTACTCTCGCTATTTGACGACGTGTGCGAGCATCAATTAGCAAGTCCATCAGGTGTGAGTCCTCCGAGTCTGACTCATTCTCCTCACACAGCTGAGCTTCATCAGGACCACGACTGGAGGGCCCAGGCTCTGCATCAAACCGTGAGTCCTGTAATTCATCCGAGCCTCCCTCTGCCCCTGATGGCCCTTCAAATGCCTCCTCCACCTCCTCCTCAGATTCCTCGGACTCAGCTGTTGGGAGCACAGGCTGGCACGGAATCACAACAGGTAGATGCTGCTCATAAGATGGGAAGGAAGACCTTAAATGGAGCAGAATGGAGAAGCAACGGATGGACATTTACCAGGGAAAGAAGCAATCTAGAACTAAGGAGAAACTTCCTTTCAGTGAGAACAATCGATCAGTGGAACGGCTTCTTTCAGAGGTTGTGGGTGCTCCAACACTGGAAGTTTTTAAGAAGAGACTGGACAATCTGAAAATGGTGCTGTAGGGTCTCCTGTTTGAACAGTGGGCTGGATTAGAAGACCCCCAAGGTCCTTTCCTATTTCGTTATTCGGTTTTGTTCTGAGTTCTAGTCCTTTTCTGGACCTCCAGATCGACTAGATCACAACTTCCAGAACGCTAAAACAGTATAGATGTTGGCACCTGGGTATTGTGACGTTGCAGTGTAGCAGGAGGTCCCCTGGTCCCATAGAGTGCTTGACAGGTCGACTAAGGGTCTAATCTGATGATTGGCCCAAAGTCACCCAGCCGGCTTTCATCCCTAAGGCAGAACTAGAACTCACAGTCACCTGGTGATTGGCCCAAAGTCACCCAGCTGGCTTTCATGCCTAAGGCGGGACTAGAACTCACCGTCTCCTGGTGATTGGCCCAAAGACGCCCAGCCGGCTTTCATGCCTATGGCAGGACTAGAACTCACCATCTCCTGGTCTCGTCTCATCCCATGTCGTGTCACCCAGCCAGCTTTTATGCCTAAGGCAGGACTAGAACTCACGGTCTCTTCGTTTTTAGCCTGGTGCCTTAACCACCAGACCAAACTGGTTTTGCCTTGCGTGCGCAAAAGGACCTTGAGCCATGACTCGCTTTCTTTCCAAGAACAAGATACATTACACAACCCAATGTTTTCTGCAATCATCATTTGAGAGAAAGAGATTAAAATTAAGAAATACTTCAGGAGCTAGAAGCTGTCAATGATTTGGCTGCCTTGATTCATTACTTGTCCCAAGGGTGGGTTTTTTTTCTTTCAAAAGGCAGCTGGAATTTCTTTGTTTTTCCCTGAAGACATTTATAATAATAGTAATAATAATAATAATAATAATAATAATAATAATAATAATAATAATAATAATAATAATAATAATAATAATAATAATAATAATCCCCCAGTGAGGCACTACCTTGACGTGGTTGTGGGGCTTGTGTACTCTGAGGAAGATGAGAGCTATGCCAGAGGTTCAACCATACTGGACAGGTCTCATCAGAGGAGTCAGACAAAGAGTGTCTCTCCCTTACAAAATATGGTGAGACGTAAATTTCAGAATGCCATACCGGCTCGGATGTCGCCCGGGTTAACAAGGTCCGCGCTAGATATTGGAGTTCCTGGATATCTGGTGAAAAATGGGTTACAGGACTCAGGACTGTTGGCTGAGCAACCAGGGCCAGCAGCTGCAAAACTACTGGAAGAAAAGGTGTTTACCCGTCGCAGATACACAGTGATGGAAAACAAAGAAATAATGATCTGTTACTACAGATCAAGTCCAACAAGACGAGGATATCTAAAACGAATGCACCAGTTCTGGAAAGAACAACATCCAGAATCAGAAATAACAGAACAGAGACTAGCAGATCAACGCCGATTTATAATACGAAATAAAGTATTTACAGAAACAGAATTGGACGAACTGCAAAGGTTTACCCAGGGCAAAGAAATCAAAGCCTTACAAGAAGTAATTCAGAATGTAGAGGCAAACCAGGGGGAGTTGGCAGTGAAAGAATCCAGTAGAGATATACAACTGTTCTCATTTGGAAACCAGGCACCTCTTCCTCAGGAAGAACAAAACCCTCTAACTAAAGAAATAAAAGAATTGAAACAAAGAATAACTGAGCATCTAGAACAGCACAAAAACAACAGAATAAGGCTGCCTGCATTGAAGCTTGTTTCAAAGAAACAGCTAGCACAAGCATTAAAAGATGCAAATACTGCAATAGCAAGTATAAGCACCAATTCACTGCAAGAAACAAACCAACTAATGTACAGCACAGCTGCAGTTATAACTGAATACCTGGGATGCAAAATCAACAAAGAAGAAAAACAAACAAACAGTGCACCAGAAAAATGGAAGGTTAGACTAGAAAATAAGATCAGCAAGTTAAGATCACATGCAAGCAAGCTAGAACAGATGAAAGAAAAGAAGCTGAAGAACAAGAAGACCAAAGAATACCTAATCAAGAAATACTACTTAGAAACAAGGAAGATCAAGGAAGCACTGGAAATAATAAAGCAACAAATAACAGCTATAGCCAGGAAAATCAGTAGATATGAAGCTCGAATTGCAAACTATAGGCAGAACCTCCAATTTCAATCCAATCAGAAACGTTTCTACCAATCCATCAATGGAGAAACTGCAAGGAATCAGTCAGTACCTGACAAGGAAGAAACAGTGCAGTTCTGGAAGCAGATATGGGATAACCCAAAGAAATACAACAAGGATGCGGCTTGGCTAAAAGAGGTGGATGCAAATAAAACAGAAGTTGAAATGAAAGAACTAGTAATAACAACAAAAATGGTAGAAAAAAGAGCAAAGAAAATCAAAAATTGGTCAGCACCAGGTGAAGATGAACTGCATGGGTTTTGGTTGAAACATCTAACTGTTATACACCCACTCATTGCCAAGCAGTTCAACAATATACTACAAGGTGGAGAAATTGAAAAGTGGCTAACAACTGGGAAAACCTACCTAATAATGAAAAATCCAGCAAAAGGGGCAACACCAGGTAACTACAGGCCAATTACCTGCTTACCAACAACTTTCAAATTACTAACTGGTGTAGTAGCTGATGCAGTACAACAGCATCTAGTTGAAAACAATCTCTTTCCACCTGAGCAGAAAGGAAACCGCCCCAATAGCAGAGGAACAAAAGATCAACTCCTAATAGACAAAATGATCTTGGAAAACTGCAAGAGAAGGAAGACCAACCTGAATGTTGCATGGATTGACTACAAAAAGGCATTTGACTCTTTGCCACATGATTGGATAATCAAGTGCCTTGAAATAACAGGAGTCAGTAGAAACATCAGAAAATTTGTGCAAAGATCGATGGCACAATGGAAGACACAGTTGCAGATCAATGGTGAGAAGCTGGGAGAGGTTAATATCAAGAGAGGGATATTTCAAGGAGATTCATTATCACCATTACTATTTGTTATTGCACTGTTTCCTCTGTCAACAATACTGAATAACTCAGGACATGGCTATCAAACATCAAAAACATCTGCTAGACTATCCCACCTCCTTTACATGGATGATCTGAAGCTGTATGGAAAAACATCATCTGAAATAGAATCGCTGCTCAACACTGTCCGTATATATAGCCAAGATATTGTAATGGAGTTTGGCTTGGACAAATGTGCCACACTTACTATCAAACAAGGAAAAATAGTGAAAACTGAAGGAATCAAGATGCCCCACAAAAATAACATTAAGAGTCTGGATGAGGAAGAGTACTACAAATACTTGGGTATCCTTCAAGCTGACAACATCAAGCACACTGAAGTCAAGAAAAAGATTAGAAGTGAATACATCAAGAGAGTGAAGAAGATCTTAAAGTCCAAACTCAATGGAGGAAATACCATAAAGGCAATCAACACCTGGACAATCCCAGTCATTAGGTACACAGCTGGAATAGTGGACTGGACTCAAGCAGAACTAAAAGCAATGGATAGGCAGACCAGAAAAATAATGACAATGAATCATGCCCTTCATCCACGCAGTGACATTGATAGACTTTATCTACCAAGGCAAATAGGTGGGCGTGGAATGCTACAAGTACATCAGATGGTTGAAGAAGAAAAAATGGCTTTGGAAGAATATCTGAAGAACAATGATGAAGATGCACTGAAATTAGTATATCAGGAAGGTTTACTAACTACTGGAGAGACCAAAGTGGCCTACAAGAAAGACCAAATGAAGAACAGAATAGAGGCATGGGAAGACAAAGCACTACATGGCCAATACATGAAAAAAATAGCTGGGAAAGCAGATAATAATAAAACCTGGCAATGGCTAAGAGCAGGAAAATTGAAGAAAGAGACCGAGGGACTAATTCTGGCTGCACAAGACCAAGCCTTAAGGACAAATGCATACAAAGTCAAAATTGAGAAGACAGCAACAGACAGTAAGTGCCGCCTATGCAAAGAAGCTGAAGAAACAGTGGACCACTTGGTAAGCTGTTGCAAGAAGATTGCACAGACTGACTACAAGCAGCGGCATGACAAAGTAGCAACAATGGTGCATTGGAAGATCTGCAAAAAATATCATTTGCCTGTAAGCAAAAACTGGTGGGATCATAAAATAGAGAAAGTCATAGAAAATGATAAAATTAAACTGCTCTGGGACTTCAGAATTCAAACAGACAAGCACCTGCAACATAACACCCCAGACTTAACAATTGTCGATAAGAAAGACAAAAAAGTCTGGATAGTGGACGTGGCAGTGCCTGGAGATAGCAGAATAGAAGAGAAAGAACTGGAGAAAATAACAAAATACAAAGACCTACAAATAGAAATAGAAAGACTGTGGCAAAAGCAAGCAAGGGTAGTACCAATAGTAATAGGCTCCTTGGGTGCAATCCCAAAACAACTGGAGCACCACTTGAACACCATTGGCATTGACAAATTCGCTATTAGTCAATTGCAAAAGGCGGCCTTATTAGGAACTGCTTCCATCCTGCGACGATACCTGTAATACCATCAAACATCCACATCTGCCTATCCCAGGTCCTGGGTAAGGACTCGATAGGTAGACAAAATGCCAAATCCAGTCTGAACATCTGGCTGACCGTGCGATGATCCATAATAATAATAATAATAAGATGATGATGATAAGAAGAAGAAGAAGAAGGAAGAAGAAGAAGAAGAAGAAGAAGAAGAAGGAAGAAGAAGAAGAAGAAGAAGAAGAAGAAGAAGAAGAAGAAGAAGAAGAAGAAGAAGAAGAAGAAGGAAGAAGGAGGAGGAGGAGGAGGAGGAGGAGGAGGAAGAAGAAGGAG
Source organism: Crotalus helleri (assembly GCA_024509115.1). Classification (NCBI taxonomy): domain Eukaryota; kingdom Metazoa; phylum Chordata; class Lepidosauria; order Squamata; family Viperidae; genus Crotalus; species Crotalus helleri. The sequence continues at coordinate 1,207,470 of JAKSXO010000061.1, read as the reverse complement.
GAGGAGGAGGAGGAGGAGGTCTGGATAGTGGACGTGGCAGTGCCTGGAGATAGCAGAATAGAAGAGAAAGAACTGGAGAAGATCACAAAATACAAAGACCTACAAATAGAAACAGAAAGACTGTGGCAAAAGCAAGCAAGGGTACTACCAATAGTCATAGGCTCCTTGGGTGCAATCCCAAAACAACTGGAGCACCACTTGAACGCCATTGGCATTGACAAATTTGGTATTAGTCAATTGCAAAAGGCGGCCTTACTAGGAACTGCTTCCATCCTGCGACGATACCTGTAATACCATCAAACATCCACATCTGCCTATCCCAGGTTCTGGGTAAGGACTCGATAGGTAGACCAAATGCCAAATCCAGTCTGAACATCTGGCTGACTGTGCGATGATCGATAATAATAATAATAATAATAATAATAATATTGGAAGGGACCTTCCATTTCAGACAAATGGCTGTCCAGTCTCTTCTTAAAAACTTCCAGTGTTGGAGCATTCACCGCTTCTGGAGGCAGGTTGTTCCACTGGTTAATTGTTCTCACTGTCAGGAAGTTTCTCCTCAGTTCTAGGTTGCTTCTCTCCTTGATTAGTTTACACCCGTTGCTTCTTGTCCTGCCTTCAGGCGCTTTGGAGAATAGCTTGACTCCCTCTTCTTTGGGGCAGCCCCTGAGATACTGGAAGGCTGCTATCATATCCCCCCTCGTCCTTCTCTTCATTAAACTAGGCATCCCCAATTCCAGCAACCGTTCCTTAAATGCTTTAGCCTCCAGTCCCCTGATCATCTTTGTTGCTCTTCTCTGCACTCTTTCTAGAGTCTCAACACCTTTTTTACATCGTGGTGACCAAAACTGGATGCCATATTCCAGTGTGGCCTTACCAAGGCCTTGTAAAGTGGTATTAACACTTCACGTGATCTTGATTCTGTCCCTCTGTTGATGCAGCCTAGCACTGTGTTGGCTTTTTTGGCAGCTGCAGCACACTTCCCATCCCAGAACTGAAGAAGCTTCTTGGATGGGAAGAGAAACTTCTTCAAGGAAAAACAAACTTTTTTTGAAAAAAAAAAAAAGCAGCTTTGGGACAACCATGGCCTGGATGACTGAGAACCTCCATAGACATTTACATTGCCATTAAAAAGGGGCGGGGCTTTTTTCTGGTGGATGCGGCCGCCATCTTGACTTTTTTGACCCACCCCCTCCTTGCAGCCATCCCTGCATCCAAGGCCACATTGTCACCCAATCCATGGCGTTCTCGTCCGAAGGAGATCTCCCTCGTGCCCAGATCAAGCAAGAATTTCAATATTTCCACCCACTCGGCTTTTCTTTTCGCTTCTAAAGCAACAGTTGTTTAGTCACACTTCTGGAATGTTTATTGCTTTCATTTCAGGAATCGCAGTGGTATTTTTATTGTGTTCAAGATGCTTTTTCCAGGCACCCTGCATGGGAAAGGCAGGATAATAAAATACTTGAAACAAATAAATAACTGATAAAAGAACAAGGCCGCAAATGAGAACACTTCTCTGGCATCTGTCCTCCGATTGCTGACAAGGAAGCCCTGTGTGGTGATCTTGACGGGCTCTGTAACTCCTTCAAATCCTTTGTGGGGTGCAGCCCGCTGAGCCACGAGGATTCAGGAACAGGGCAAACTATGCCAGCCAACAGGTCAATGCCCCTTGGAGGCTCAGAACAGAAAGCAAGTAATATTCCTAAAAGTAGGTTCAGCCACACCAGTCAAGGATGGTTGCTGGAATTGGGGATGTCTAGTTTAAGGAAGAGAAGGACGAGGGGTGACAGGATAGCAGCCTTCCGGTATCTCAGGGGCTGCCCCAAAGAAGAGGGAGTCAAGCTATTTTCCAAAGCGCCTGGACGCAGGACAAGAAGCAACGGGTGGAAACTAACCAAAGAGAGAAGCAACCTGGAACTAAGGAGAATTTTTCTGACAGTGAGAACAATTAACCAGTGAAACAATCTTCCTCCAGAAGCAGTGAATGCTCCAACACTGGAAGTTTTTAAGAAGAGACTGGACAGCCATTTGTCTGAAATGGTATAGTGGTTAAGGTGCTGATCTATAAACTGGGGGACACTGCTGGCTCAGGAATTCTGGGAGTTGAAGTCCACAGGTTGTAAACTTGCCCACCTGTCACCTAGAGTTGTTCACCCCTCACCTGGAGCAATCAAGCTGACAATAGAATAGAATGGAATAGAATGGAATAGAATAGAATAGAATAGAATAGAACAGAACAGAACAGAATAGAATAGAAAATATGGAATGGAATGGAATGGAATGGAATAGAATAGAATAGAATAGAATAGAATAGAATAGAATAGAATAGAATAAAGAAAACATAGAACAGAACAGAACAGAATAGAATAAAAAAATATAGAATAGAATGGAATGGAATGGAATGGAACGGAACTGAAGAGAAGAGAAGAGTTGGAAGGGACCACAGAGGTCATCTAGTCCAACCCCCTGCTCAGGCAGGAAACCCTATACCATTTCAGACAAATTATTGTCCAATCTTTTCTTAAAAACTTCCAGTGTTGGAGCATTCACAACTTCTGGAGGATAAACTGAATGGATGGGTAGCAAGTCTTGAAACAGGGAAGCAGATCCAGAAACCAACGTGCGTCTTGATTCGAAATTACAGGCTCGATAGGATTTTTAAAAACCCAAGTAGTCCCTCATGTTCCCTTCTTCATAACCACCTTGCTTCTTCTCTCCCTGTGTTGGCCCTTTGAGGTAGTCCAGGACAGAATCACCACTATAAATACTAACTCTACCTTTATTGTACAGTTACTGGAGTGTTTCTCAAAGGATGCAATGAGCATTACAAAAAATGCTCTTTGCACTAACAGTACTTGAAGAATTGGCAAAATTGACATGTCTGATTAAGGAGAAGACAATAACTAAATTCACTAATGATTGGAAAACTTTGACGGACTTTTTGCTCCAATGAACTTGTGATTTATGAGAATACCATCTATTCTAGAGTCCATTGAAGTTCACGCCTCCTGCTTCAGGGACTCCATCCAGTCCCCTCCTTCTCTGTCGTCCCCTTCTTCTCTTGCCCTCCATCTTTCCCAGCATCAGATCCTTCTCCAGGGAGTCCTTCCTTCTCATTAGGTGGCCAAAGTACCTGAGTTTCAACCTCAGGATCTGGCCTTCTCAGGAGCAGTCGGGGTTGATCTCCTCCAGGACTGACTGGTTTGATCGCCTTGCAGTCCAGGGGACTCGCAGGAGTCTTCTCCAGCACCAGAGTTCAAAGGCCTCAATTCTTTGGCCTTCAGCCTTTCTTATGGTCCAACTTTCACAGCCATACATTGCAACGGGGAAAACCATGGCCTTGACTAGACACACTTTTGTTGGCAGGGTGATGTCTCTGCCTTTTAGGATGCTGTCTAGATTTGCAAAAGATTGGAACCCTGTCATTTGTTTCTTCTCCTTTTCTTTCTTTTCTGTCTCTCCTCTTCCTCCTTTTATCCACCCTCTTTTCTTATTTTTTTTCTTTTTCTTTTTTCCCTAAGTTTTCATTGCTTTCATTCTTAATAAAAAAAAATAATTTAAAAATTCTGCCTTGGCTAAACACCCAGGAAATATTTTAAATGTTTATGAGGTGGAAAGAGAAGCAGGAAATTGCTGTTACCAAATGCTGATTCGTGCCAAGTTCATTAGCCCTTTACTTTAAATCTCCAATTTCCTATTGGCTGCTAAGGAAGGTATTTCTTAAATGTACACAGAAATAAAAGCAGGATTGCGAGAGGCATGTTCCGTCCAGAATCTCAGTGTTAATTACGTCTTAGAATCTCAATTGCTTTTAAGAAATGGTTCCAGTAATCTTGTTCTGATTTTGAAATTGCTCTTATGTGTCTCTAAAGCAGTTTTCAATTTATAAATTTTAATTAGGAAGCATAAGCTATTTGAGAATGCATAGAAATGTGTGTGTGTGTGTGTGTGTGTGCCTGTGTGTGTGTGTGTGTGATATTATATGTTATATATATATAATCAAAGAGAGAAGCAACCTAGAACTGAGGAGAAATTTCCTGATAGTTAGGACAATTAACCAGTGGAACTACTTGCCACTAGAAGTTGTGAATGCTCCATCACTGAAAGTGAAGGTGAAAAAGAGATTGGACAACCATTTGTCTGAAATAGTTATAGAGTTTCCTACTTGAGCAGGGGGATGGACTAGATGACCTCCAAAGTGCCTTCCAACATTATTATTATTATTATTATTATTATTATTATTATTATTATTATTATTATTATTGATCATCGCGCATTCAGCCAGATGTTCAGACTGATTTTGGCATTTTTGTCTACCGATCGAGTCCTTCTCAAGGACTTGGGATAGGCAGATGTGGATGTTTGAGGGTATTATTATTAGTAGTAGTAGTAGTATTATTAAATTTCATTCCTATCTCCCATTTTTTAGGGTGCATCTTGAGATACTCATTCTCCAACTTATAACCGTTTGTTTAGTCTCCTTTCAAAGTTACAACACTAAAAAGGTTTTGCACTTAGGACGGGCACTGCCTCCCCATGACAACGGAATGAAAATCCAGGTGCTTGGCACCTGGCCTGTGTTTATGCCAGTTATCCTATCCTGGGGTTATATGACCGCTCTTGGCCACCTTCCCAACTGGCTTCCAACAAACAGAGTCAATGGGGGAAGCCAGGTTCGCTTAACGACTGCGTGGCTCATTTACTGACTGCAGCTGCAAAGCACTGTGAATCTAAGTGCTATTGTTATTGCTCTTCCTTCCTTCCTTCCTTCCTTCCTTCTTTCCTTCCTTCCTTCCCTTCTTCCTTTCTTCCCTCCTTCCTTCCTCCCTCCCTCCCTTCCTTTCCTCCTTCCTCCCTCCCTCTCTCCTTCCTTTCTTCCTTCCTTCCCTCCCTCCCTCCCTCCCTCCTTCCTTCCTTCCTTCCCTCCTCCCTCCCTCTGTCCTTCCTTCCTTCCCTCCCTCCCTCCCTCCCTCCCTCCTTCCTTCCTTCCCTCCTCCCTCCCTCTGCCTTCCTTCCTTCCTTCTTTCCTTCCTTCCCTTCTTCCTTTCTTCCCTCCTTCCTTCCTCCCTCCCTCCCTTCCTTTCCTCCTTCCTCCCTCCCTCTCTCCTTCCTTCCTTCCTTCCTTCCCTCCCTCCCTCCCTCCTTCCTTCCTTCCTTCCCTCCTCCCTCCCTCTGTCCTTCCTTCCTTCCTTCCTTCCTTCTTTCCTTCCTTCCTTCCTTCCCTTCTTCCTTTCTTCCCTCCTTCCTTCCTCCCTCCCTCCCTTCCCTCCCTCCCTTCCTTTCCTCCTCCCTCCCTCCCTCTCTCCTCCTTCCTTCCTTCCTTCCTTCCTTCATTCCCTCCCTCTGTCCCTCCCTCCCTCCTTCCTTCCTTCCCTCCTCCCTCCCTCTGTCCTTCCTTCCTTCCTTCCTTCCTTCCTTCCTTCCTTCCTTCCTCCTTCCCTCCCTTCTCCTTTGTCCTTCCTCTCCTCTCCTCTCCTCTCCTCTCCCCGTCCCTCCCTTCCCTCTCTTCTCTTCCCTTCCCTTCCCCTCCTAATCCATCCATCCATCCATCCATCCATCCATCCATCCTCAACCCTAACCTTTTCCATTTCTGGGCCTTGAGTGAATGGGAACCAACTTTCAACCTCCCCATTGCAAGAGAAGAATAGCCTCTTTCCCTCCCCCCAGGGGTGCAGCAGGCGGGTCTAAGGAACTCAGTGACTTGTGCTGGAGCCCCACCCCACCCACCCCAAATTAAATGGCAGGGGGGCTTCTGCCCTCTGCTCCCCCCTTCTTCCCTCTAGGTGCCTGAAACCCGTTCCATTATCAGCTCTTGACCATGGAAGCCTTTTTTTTTCCGGGTGATTTACCAGCGCCCCGGTTTCTGCCTAGTTTTACTGCACTCTGCAATTATAGCCCAGCCAAGCCGGAGTGAGAAAGCCTCCCCCGTACTGTAATTTACGGGCTGGGGATGTATCATTAGAAGATTTAGTGCTGATTCTACCGGAGTCTTGGTGGAAAGCAAACGTTCCTGTCACCAACGAAGACATGAAAAGCTGGACGGCAGAAGTTGAATGCAAACCTATTTCTCAAGAAGGTTGCGCACAACTTACCAGAAGCACAGTAAATATCGCTTTTTTTTTTTTTCATGAAGGTATCTGCACAGATTGGGCCATGTAGACCAGGATGGAGATGCTGTATAGAAGCGAGGTGATATAGTGGTCTATGCCAGGGCTTTTCAACCAGGGGTACGGGTACCACCTGTAGTACATTGGCACCTGGCAGGTGGTACGCGGCCATCCTAGAAAAGTGGTAGCAGGGGAGGGGAACAGGCTGAACTGGTGGCAGCATCGCACAAGCCTGAGTGAGAGACGGCTGGAGCTGCAGGGCTGTCAGGGCTCAGCGGAAGCGCCAGGATCAGCACCAGGATCCAGCTGGAGCTTGGTGCTGATCCTGGTGCTTCTGCTGAGCCCTGAAGAAGCGCCAATCAGCTGGAAAGCAGTGCTGATCCTGGCGCTTCTGCTGAGCCCAGAAGAAACGCTGATCAGCTGGAATATTGCAGCCTCTCCAGGGTCTTGTGATTTACATTCAGAGGCTTGGCAACCGATTCATATTTATGGTGGTCACAGTGTCCCAGGGTCATGTGAAGGAACCAAAACCTGCTGCAACCACCCAGCAGACGGGGGGGGATAAAAATCAAACACCCTCCCACCCCCCTGCCAATCCTCAACAGAAATGCTCACAACAATGTAAACCTGGGACAGGAGGAAGAGCGCTACTGGGCGGGCAGGCAGGTGTCTTGCTCGGTTATGGCTTGGGGGGCACTTTTTTCAGTGCCATTGTAACTTCCAACAGTCACTAAGCGAACTGTTGTAAGTGGAGGACTACCAGTACTTCATCACTTTTTTCCTTTTTTTTTTTTTGGTCATCGTTTTTGACACCTTGCCAGGCGACGGGTGGTCCTCGGATGTTGCCGTATCCTAAAAGTGATACAATGGGCGAAAAGGCTGAAAAGCCCTGGACTATGTATTGAAAAACAGAATTACAGAGTTGGAATCCCAAGGACTGCCTGTTTTATTGGAGTGGGGTGGCAAATCCTGTGCCAGCTCAGGCTAAGGAAGATTCTGCAACTGACCTGCTATCTTCTTAGTCTCTTTCATCTGACGCCTCTTTTCTCTTTGGGCCTTTGATGTAAAATGTATTTGTCAAATTCAGTTGGCGGGAAGGGACAGATACTGTGGATTCCTTGCGTTCCTCCTCACGACAAAAAGGCCCAGCTTTCTCTCATCTTGCCACAGGAAAAGATGGGACGGGATGATTGTCGAATTCCTGATAGGAAGCCACGCAAATTGAACTGAAAGCCTTAGAGGGAGATTTTAGCAACCGCTGATTTTCTTCTTGGCATTCCTGGGTGGGAAAACAGCTCAAATCAAGTCCTCCTCCGGCTTTGGAACCGATCTTACGTCCACCTTCAAACCTCAGAGGTCAGCTTCATGCACGCTGCCCCTAAACCCAAGTTGACCAAATGGCATTCACACAACACGCTGTTATGTATCATAGCTGAACATGCTGGCTTGCTTGGCCACCTGCTGGCTTACAAACTGCCCAGGTTTATTTGAATCAAGTTTAGCGTGTCAAGAATGCCTTTTGGTGAAAGTATATTTTTCTGCCAATTCCTGCAGAAAGGAACGGGACACGAGTAGACCTTTTTTTTTATTTTTAGGAGAGTCACATATGTAGATTTCTGTAATGACCTGTGCTATGCCTTCCTTTAGTTCGTTGAGCGAGTCACAAAATAAAGAAACCTGGATCAAGCAAAGGTGGCTTAATGGGATGTCCCTACAGCCAGTCTTTACAAAAAAGATGTTGAGAGTTTGGAAAAAGTGCAGAGAAGAGCAACTAAGAGGATCCAAGGCCTGGAGACTAAAGCATACAAAGAACGGCTGCGGCACTTGGGTTTGGCCAATCTAAAGAAAAGAAGAAATAGGGGAGACAGGATAGCAGCATTCCAGTATCCAAGGGGCTGCCACAAGGCAGAGGGAGTCAAGCTA